>JAVIWB010003144.1:0-43201 GCA_031893035.1 Dermolepida albohirtum
ACTAGAAAAAAAAATACAACTATCATTTTCTTCTTTACAGATCGGGATTTTCTGACAACTACGGGTGTGTCCTCATCATCAAAGACCCAAACTGTTTTGAGCTTTGGTCTGCACATCGTAATAGTACAGCCAAGTTTCGTCACCTGTCACGATGTTATTCACATACGGAGATTGTCCCTTGTTATACTTTTTTAGCATCTCCCGGCAACACGTCACACGTCGTGTCATCTGCTCTTCACTTAGTCGATGCGGCACCCAGAGAGTACAAAGTTTCTTCACGTGCAAAAGATCATGCAGAATCGAACGAATTGCTGTTGCATTTAGGCCTGAAGTACGCTCTATCTGTTGGTAGGTCACTCGCCTGTCCTCGCCAAGCATTTTCCTCACAGTAGTAACGTTTCCCTCCGTAACTGACGTTCGTGGCCTTCCCGGCCTCTCAGCATCCTCCACAGTTAAATTTCCCCTTTGGAATTCTCTATACCACCTGAATATGGTTGTGCGATGTGGACAAACATCACCTAGTGCAAGAGTCATTTCTTCGAAGCACTGGTCTATGTTTAAACCACGCACGAAATTAGAACGCAAAACTGCCCTTATCTCATTTCGTGACCACGATGCCATCGCAAGCACTTTACACTCTCACTGCTAATGAGTAACTGAGCCCATCGACATGGCACGGCGGCTACTATCCACGTATGCACATGTCTCAACATGCAGCAACAAGCAGCTTCTTACGATTCATTGTTTTGTCATATTGCAAAACTTTCCTAGTACCCTTTGTATGACTATACTTAGGATTGGTTAGATAATTAATTAGTGATGTAGAAAAAATAAATTAAGTGCTTTTTATATTGCTTAACTTTTCGAAATAATTTCTTGCTATTGATTACTGTGATGACAATTCATCCATATATTTCGACATTCGGGTGCTACCATGTAAAAAAATGAATTTTATTTTATTCAATTTATATCGGTCGTATATATAGATAAAAAACTCTTTAAGAATACATTTGAAAAGATTCAGTCAGAAAATATATTACGTTCAGAACTTTGGCGCTCTTCAATACAAAAAGAAACATATTCTAAGAAAAAAAAAGAAATATCATTCATTAAAATTTATTATAATTTATAACAATCGCGTGCAACAGATGTTACCGAATGTTATTTATAATAATTACAAGAGTCTCTTCAGAAGGATAATACGAAAGAGGATTATTAAAATTCAAATTGTGTAGACACACGTCAATGACCTCTTGAATTTATTAAATGTGTTAACATTCGGCTGAAAAACTGTGTTGTCAAATTTGGGACGCTCATCTGGTTTGGCCAATATTAAATTGGTCTACAATTAATACAGAAGTATTAATGGACTTTTCGTGTGTCGTATATACGATGAAGTTTATTTTCTAACGTTTATCGTTCGAGTAAACACAGATGTGTTTTCGAACCGAGCATTTTTGAAATATGAGTTAGTTTGTAATTCCAATAGTGTAATAAAAATTGCACTATACAATTTATCCCATATGGGAATCCATTTGGGATAAATTGTTTAGAATGTGATTTATAAGTAAAATTTACTGTTTATTGAAACCTTTATATAAATAGGATAATGTATTATGTCTGAAGGTAATAAATTTTTATTAAGTCAAAACATCTTAAAGCGCGATATATTTTGTAGAAATAAAAGCAAGGATACTTTAGAAAAAAAAATTATTTAAGAAGATGTTAATCGCAATCCAAAGACGTTTGATGAAATACGTCTCAAATTTTTAATATTCGCAAAGGTCTGTGTCAATACAAATTTTACAGACAAGTATGCTCGCTGTGTGGTTATTGTAACGCATTCTCTTCCATGGTTTCTTTGTATATGCTGCAGCTTTCACTGGTGCAGAACCTTCGTCCATCATAGACCATGATGCGTTCCCTTACTCCTTCCAACTGTTAAGTTTGAAGTTGTCCCATCAATTAAAATTTAAATGGTTTTACAATGGCAACTCTTTGTAATCCAGTTTATGTCTTTTACTTTCATTCGGGGTAAATCGTCTTTGGTACCTAAGAAATTATGTTATTTCAGCATCCTCGCATTAAATCTTCCTTGCATATTCTTTTTCCCTACCTACCCTACCTATTTCTTGTCGATAGCAATTGAAACATATGGCTCAATTGCATCTTAGTTCTAAGTCTTCTTGTAACTGTGGTAGTTGTTCCTCTCTAGTGCTCCCTCAAAGTTCAAGAAGAATATTTATTTCGAGAATCTTATGGATGCTTTGATTCAATATGGTCTTCATCAAAAAATGCAAGAGTTGGTTAGTAAAATAGATTCTAATCGTTTATATGTAATGCTGTTCGTGCTAAGGGAGAATTAAGAATGCGACTGAGAGAATAGGTAGAAATCTTACTGTTTGCTGTGTGCGAACTTGTATTTCCTTGGTGGACGACGATTCGTTGTTCGGGATTGGTTTTTCGAAGCTCAGCAAAGACTTGGGGCAAACAAATGATTGTATACCAATCGACAGTAACAGTTCTTTGATCTTGTAGCGGAATTGTTGCTACATGACCTGCTTTCGAGACGAACGTCGCGCCCATCCTTTCGGAGACACTTCGAGAACGGACGACTTTTATTTCTTCACTTTGGAACACCCAAACAGACGAATGGCGTTTATTTTCTGGCTGAGTAAATCCAAGATTCATTATCATTGATAATGTTGTACACGTTTTTATAGTTTCCGGCGTTAAAGCGATCTAAAGTTTTTTGACATCAATTCATCCTAGCTGCTTTCTGTTCATCGGTCAACAGATGCTGTATCCAATTAATTTTTTTACATACAATTCTTTATGCAAAATTTTTTGAATCAAGATCTTTGAAATTCCTAATAAAGCTTCAATCTGGCGATATGTTACATACCGATCTTCGTTGATGATCTTGCGTAGGGCATCGACGTTTTCCTGAGGGACTGCCGTTTTTGGTGAAACTGCAGACTAATCTGTCCACGTTTGAATTCTCTATTCCAACGAGAAATTCTTGATCGATGTGGTGCTTTATTGCCGAAAACAGAAACTAGCTCGTTAGTGTTCTCGATTTAATTCCATTTTTCAACTAATTTGTCAACTTTGACAGTTCATTGTAGGCACAACACTACACGCATCGCACTGAAACTTTAGGATTTAGGTTAACTAAAGATGGATGTTAATTTTTAGTACTGATATTTGATCAGTGACGCCCCCTATGTTCCACTATGCAAAACTTAAAAGACATCCCACGTATACCAGTTGTTACGTAATGTTTATTTTTGAATCATAAACTCGTATAGGTTAACAGTTATGTAGTAAATTTAAACGAAAGTACGAAAAATAAATGAGTAATCACAATAAACAACTACTGTATAACTTTATATGACATGGTAAAACAGTAACAAAATATTGTTGATGAAAATATGTAATTTTTGACGTATTGTAAAATACAATTAACACACAGACGACAGCAGATTATAACAACATGAGTCTGTTGTTATTACATATTCCAGCTTACGTGTTTCAGTCAACTAGGAAGTATGTATTTGGTCGTTGTTAGCACAGTTGGAACGGCTTAAACATGATCGCCTTAGTGTTAGAGCATACAGAATATTAAATTTAAAAATGCAGTTAGCCGTCCCATATGATATTACCTTGGTTTAGAAAAACACCAATCTCTAGAGGTTCACTTCAATTCTCACTGCCCACACCACCAGCACCGTTGCGTATTTATTTTATTTGTGTTTGTCTTAATCTCAGTTTATTATCATAAATGAACGTGTTTTGTGCACATTTCGCGTCCATTTCATACGTTTCTCTAACTGTACTCTTCAACGTTTATTATAAATAACGCTATTTCCAAGTAATACGTATGTGTACAGTACAGGTAATGGATATTGGAACAGTATGAGGTATATGACACAAAGTAATTAAATGATATTTTTTCAAATAAATAAGCAGTAATTACACAAATATGTAATAGAGGTGGAGAGTTATATTTATCATGCAAAATGGTAGAGATTTCACCACATGGTAAGGCAGGATAAAAGGAAAAATTTCGGAATCACAGAAGTTCTTTCCAGATGGACAGCAATCTCTCGGTAAGGAATATGCCCTCCGCGGTCACTGGTATATATTGTGCATCTGTTATTCATGCTGTCTGCTAAACTACTGAAGAGTCCTTGGGAGATATTGATTCACTCCTCTCTCGTCACGTCTTTTAGCTCTTGCATGCTTTGGAGAGGGTGAATTCTTTGAGAAACACGCCTGTCAAGAGCATCTCAGACATACTTTAAAGGATTTAAATCTGGGGAGTAAGCAGGCCATTCCATGCGTTCGGCATTTTCACTTTCTAGTGTGTCTGATATTTCAGCGGTCATGTGCGAGTGCGCATTGTCATCGATTTACCGCAACCCTAAAAAGACGAGCATGATCCAGAATCTCTGTAATACTGCTGTGATGTAACGCTACTTCGCTCAAAGATGTGAAGCTGTGTTCTTGTGCATAATACCTGCTCACACCATCACGTCTTGGCCATACCGATTACGTTCATGAATATTTCGTGGTACGTAAGGTGTTCCCTTCTCTCTCCATACTAACTGGGGGCCAGAATCACTTGTCACAATGAAGCGAGATTCGTCGGAGATCATCACTTTGGACCATTGTCCCTGACCACAACCAATATTTTCATTAGAACAAGGCAATCTTTCTCTGGCACAGTTGAAGTGGGATGAATTGAGTAGGCTTCCCTGCATGCAAACCAAGCTGATTTAATTGCCGAGAAATGGTGCTGGAAAATACACGTGTACGGGTAGCGGTTGCAGGGTCTGCAGCTATGTCTTTCGAATCATAAAAAAACAAATTAACATTGTCTTTACTTTTAAATTCTCCAAACGGGTTTTCTTCGCTTGGATGCTTCCATTCAGAGCTTTGACGCTTGGTCTCTGGATCATATTGAAAACACCACATATCATCGCCAATTACAATAAAATACCTGAAGTTTTCGCCCTTTTTTGAGTCTTTAATCAAATCCGTACAATATTGAATTCAGTTAGCTTGTGTGGTACAAACCCTGCAAAAATCTTTCTCAGTCCCAAATGCTGTATCAAAATGCGATGAATTGAATTTTTGGAAATATTTAATTCCATTCTCACGCATCGCAATAAATTCACGCACAAGTTCAATGTTACTTTCCGTAACCACAGATTTTTTTGCACTAGGATGCTCGTCGCCGTTTATGTTCTTATGACCGTCTTTAAATCGTTTATACAACTCATACATATTCATACGTGATAAACACACAACATACACTTGTTTCATCAAATTAAACGTTTCAGTAAACGATTTACCGAGTTTAAAACAGAAGTTGATATTTGCTCTTTGTTTAGAAGTCATTTTTTGACTAATACCAAATACGCACTGTTACTTTATGCGTAATTTCTTTGCAGACTGTGTAGATTAACTTAGATTTCACTACTAAATTAATACGAAAGAATGTGTTGGAATTATTTTTTTTTCCTCTTCCGTTTTTCCACATTCTCTCGAATAATGAATGAAATAATTAAGAAAGTTATTATTATTTTATCGAAGTTATTAAAGCAAGAATATATTTTTTAAATCCCATAAGTAATCCGTAAGTAGCTAAACATTTATTTTCCAAAATGCCCTTTTCATTAAGGTAAAAATGCTGCGAAATTATGCACTAACCCAATTATTTAAGCTTTCTTACTACCCTGTTAAAATTTTAAGTGATAAAATAGGATTTCAGAATTAGTATTTAACTTGAATATTATGGAGGGCAACACTGATAATAATACCATTTAATAATGAAAGTTAGATTGCGAGAGTGACGATGCTATCGTGTAGCAGTAATATTAATTCGAAAAAGAGACCTTCCCGATCTTTTTAATTATTATATATTTTAAAAGCGAACTCGTAATCGCTGATCGTATTATCCGCTTTCGAAAACAAAAGGAAAACCCCTGGAAAACTGCTCCGGCACGTTACATGCGTGAACAAGTCAAGTCGTGTTAAATACTTGAACATTCTATCGCTCATAAATATAACGATTGTTTTACTAATTAATGTGCGGCATGTATATGACAAACAATGGCTTGTGCAAGATCCAGTTGTGTTCTGATGTATTCAGAGCCAAGTACATGTTAGTAATGTTATATTCAAACTGTTAAATGTTTGTAACCGTAAAATTCTCAATAATATTTCTTCGGGAGAATTCTTTTTCGTGAAATAAAATTCTAATCTAATCTATAAGTCTTCTTTGTTTTGATGTACAAAAAAGCTATATTGAGTTATATGGCTATTAAATATCTATTTTATTAATCGGCTGCATGCTCAAGGAGAAATTGAGTATAAAAAGGTAAGAAATTATATGAAAAGCGTTAAACTCTTACTATTTTCAGCCTGTATCGGAGTTTGAGTTAAAAACAATTATTAACAATATAAAATCTAAAAGCACAGAAGATTATTACGAAATGTCTACATAAATGTTAAAAAAAATTATTGGCAGCATTTTAGAACCGCTGGTACGAATTATAAATACGCGTTTGTTGGAGGCGAAATTTCCTAAAGTAATGCCAACTCATAAGAGGGCTAATATTAACGACCTCACTAATTATCGGCCTATATCTATATTGCCATCAATATCGAAGATATTTGAAACCCTAATTGCAAATAGATTATTAAAATTTCTTCGAAAAAAATTACAGGCATGGTTGAGGTTATTGAGTCTCTTGCATAAGCCTTGGATGCCAAGGACGGAATCCAACTAGTATGTTACGATTTAACAAAAGCTTTTGACAACGTCAGTCACGAAATATTGCTAGATAAATTATATTTTTATGGAATTCAGAGTAGTGGCCACGCCTTATTGACCTCATACTTAGAACATCGGAGGCAATGTGTAGAATTCAATAAAAAAGTTTCGAGTTTGGAATATATAGGTAAGAGTGTACCACAAGGATCGATATTGTGCCCACTGTTGTTCATCATTTACATAAACGACTTGCCCTATATTATAGACGCCAAAATATGTAATTTGCAAATTTATACGGACGATAAAACCTTAATTGTTAGAGGAGCTACAGAGGTTGAAGTAACAACGAAAGCAGATAAAATTACAAATGAATTGAACAAATGGTTAAATATTAACAACTTGTCGTTGAATACGAATAAAACCCAAACGCTCACGTTAACAACTAGAACGACTGGTGAGAATACTTCTGTTTGCTTACTGGGTGTGACAATGGATAGCAAGCTACATTGGTCACTCTTGCAACTTATGGCATTATTTTATGGGGAATGTTTGCGGACGCAAGAAAAACATTTTTTTTATTTGCTGTCCCCGAAATATAAACGGCCACCCTCGTAACATATGCTAATTGCCGGTAAATACTGCGTGTACTCCATATGACTATAATGCAATTAAAAGATTATTTTTTTGAATGGGGTTCAAAAAGAAATGCGTATATTAAGTGAATTTGGTCATTATGTAGAGAGTTTCCGAATTTCCTTTAGCTTTATGAATTTCTAGGGACTTTAATAAGTTTAATTGTAAAACCTTTGTCGGTAGAATGTAATATTTGTATGCGAAGCGAGATTTTTATGCAATTTACCTTGTCAGTAAAACAAAGACGAACGGTGATGATTTTTAAACAATTAAGTTACCTTTTATAGGTTATTCTGACCAAGTGGTGTTGAAATTGAAACGTAGTAGCTTTGCCAGTAGTTTAAATGGTTCAAAATAAGTGCAACTTACTAAACTTGAACACAAAGTTTTTTTATTAAAGAAAGAAATGGCGCCAAAAACTACTCATGAACGAATAATATTCTGGTTGGAACAATTTCGTTGGACTAAGTTTTTTTCTTTACTTGTAAACTTTCGGCATGGCGTACTGCAAAATTAATTTATTCGAAATAACAGAAATTCTCATAAAGACATGTGAAGAATTATCCGGCTGTCGCAAAGCGAAGGCGTATTGTAAAACTAGGTACGAGGGTAGTTTGACAAGTAGTGAGAATGGAAAAGAAAAACGAATTTTTTAAATACAAAATAATTTTTATTTTTAAATATATTCTCCTAAAAGAGCAATACATTTATTCCAACGGTGCTCCAATGCCCTTATGCAATCTCTAAAATGCGATTCCGGAAGGCTTGCAAAATACTCGTTTACGAAGATGATAGTTGGTCGTTAGACGAAAATTTCTTTCCACCATGTGCCGTTTTCAATTTTAAAAAAGGTGGAAGTCGGAAGGGGCTTGATCCGGCGAATAAGGTGCATGCGGTACTAATTTGAAATGCAACTCGTGGATTTTGGACATCGCAACTGTGCTGGTACGCGAGGGAACGTTGTCTTGGTGAAACAGAATCTTTTTCTTTGCCATTCCTGGCCGTTTAGTACGAATCTCAACATTTAATTTTTGTAGAAGTTCTGCATAATATTGTCCGTTTATTGTGGTATCTTTCCGAAGGTAATCAATGAGCAAAATGCTCTTTGAATCCCAAAAAATTGACGCCATCACCTTGTTTGCCGATAAAGTGGTTTTCGCTTTCTTCGGAGGTACAGAACCACGTTCTAACCATTGTTTCGACTGTTGTTTAGTTTCGGGTGTACTGTAGTGTATCCAAGTTTCATCGCAAGTAACAAATCGCCTACAAAAATCAACCGGATTCCGCTTATAATGGTTCAAACACTCATTGGAAATGCGCAAACGAGTGAACTTTTGATTAGTCGTAAGTAATCGCGGCATCCATCTTGCCGAAAGCTTGGAAAGGCCCAATTCTTTCGTTAAAATGTGGTGTACGCGTTCTGTTGAAATGTTTACCATGTTTGCTATTTCTCTCACTTTGAGTCGTCGATCTCGCGTAATAATATTATGGATTTTTGTAATCATTTCCTTAGAAGTCACGATTTAGGGTGCTCCAGAGCGCGCTTCATCAACACAGCTTGTTCTACTACGTTTAAATTCATTTACCCATCTACTTATTGTCGCGGATGATAGAGCAGATTCACCTAATCTTTCCCGTAACTCATCTTTTATTTCGGTAGCTTTCATACCTTAGTTACGAAGTATTTAATCACCGCACGATACTCTGCTTTTTCCATTTTAACAAAACGACGTGTTGCTTCTTTTTCAATCAGCTGTCAAAAGTAAACTAATCAACCGATTTATCTAAATATCGGAATGTAAACATATAAGTAGACAACCTAAATTACAGTGCATTTGTTTTACCAATTAGAGCGCCACCTATGTGTCATTCTCACTACTTGTCAAACTATCCTCGTAGATGAGATGAATAAAAATTAACAGTCCTTTAAAAAAATTACGAAACTTCAGACAATAGCGTCATGAATCAGTCCGTTTAATGGTGTCCTAATTAAAATACGTGTTAGGCATAATTAAATGTGTCTATTACTATTTTGTTAGGACTTTTTGAACTTCTGTGTCGGGTTGTATATGCAGTTGTCCTTTTAAAACATTGTTAGTATTGCAAATTAATTTAAATTATAGTTATCCAAATGTATTATTTCAACAATTTTCGTCGCCCTATTGTTCTCGAAAACGAATCGGAAGTTTCGTGCGGCCTTTTTCCCTCTTATATAAAATTTTAGAATGACATCGGAGATTATATTGTAAAATTGTGAATGTACCGAAGAAGAAGATACAATTCATTTATTGGACCGGTTGACATGCCTATATATCATAAAGGGTGTCGTAACACTCTTTTCTGACACTCTCCCTGGAGCCAAGTCCAGCGATGTATAAAATACATGCGCCTGTGTGAAATGTCACTAACACATTGTCTACTGCTTGCAGTCTGTAAAGTTCTCAGTTATGATAAGAAACATTTATCAATCATGGCATAACGGATGTAGCGACCTCCGCAGCGGAAAATATTACTCAAAAATAAGGTAGATTAAATAAAAAAGGAAAAAAAGGAGGGAGCGAGAGGACGAATTCCGAAAGTCGTATAAAAAATGTTATAGGGATACAACGACTGGTCAAAATGGGAGGTATTCCGTGTACTTTAATTGTTATACGACCTGGTGAGATAACAATAACATTTCGTTGTTTTTTATTGGGTGTAATTCGTTTCATTTCAATGGGAAATTCTATAAGTCTATATTATTGTAAATTTAGTAAAAAACAAGTTGAATTAATTTAAAATCGCTATTATCAAGCAATGAAAGCAGCGCCTTGGAAAGTTAAGCATATCGAGATTAAATTTTGTGAGTGCTGGACTGTCCTAAATATAATTAGCCCTTTTATTGTTGCTACATTCATAAGGAAGAGGAAGTAGTTCAAGGATGGAATTCCTAGTTAAATACCTTGGTGTTCTCTATCAAAGGTTGTCCAAAATCAATACATTGGAAAATGCTGGATTATATTAGGCTAACCACACTGCGAGAAAACATGTAAATTAAATCCCAAAATGTCATTTATTATAGTAAAAAAAATTATAAGAACCGTTGTCACGTAAGACTCTTTAGTATAATACTCAAAAAATTGTCAATAAGGCGCACAAATAAAACTGAAAAACTGTAGTGAATAATCTACGTTATCGTTAGAGGAGTCACCCAAACTAGTTCGACATCATATCTTCGTTTTCTTCTTGTTCATATAGCTTCTAATAGAGCAAAGAGCACCTACAACATTTAAGATTTAGTGATGGGATTGCTTACCTCACACACCAATATATCCTTCAAAAATCCCATTCTGAGATTATAACTTTGGAACTTTCAAAATCTTCAAGGCATTCTTCAGGTTTTTCACATTGAAATTTTTACTATAATTTAAGCCAGCTAATAGCTCAGTGGTAAGTTCTGGCTTATCAAGCGGAGGTCTCACCGGATCGGTCGATCTGCCGTCTGCAAAGGTTTTTCGTGGTTTCCTTTCCAATTGAAGTTATTGTCTGCAGCTTCATTCTCTCTACAAGTGCGGGTATAAATAACTCATGGTCTGCCAATGGCTTTTGTAATTTGCGTTAAGATATTGGGGAAGGTGAAAGTATGGATTATTATATTAGAAAAAATATAGAAAATTATATGAATGAGATAAGACCTATACAATTATTGACCAGCCATAGTTAATCTAAAAGAGTTCTGGATCAAAAACTAAAAAAAGTTTAACATAGAGGTTCACTGTTACATTTTACCCTTACCACTACCTCTTTCATGTGATCACTCACTTGATCAAAAGCAGTTGGGACCCTTTGCATGAAGACCATGTGTACATGGGGTTCTTGAGAATGTTTCTTCATACCACACTCTAATCACATCCCTAATATCGTAATATATATATATATATATATATATATATATATATACGTCTTCTATCTAGAATATTTCCATCGCCTATGGGCCATTACATTGTGACGAAGGTAGTACTCCTTTACTTTTGAATCCAAATTGGTTTTGGAATACTGTCATCTTACTATAATTTCTCGGAATAAATAGAAACATTATTGACGGGGGCGATGGACAAATTTGTGAAAATAAGAGTCAGTATTCGTTATTTCAGTCTTGAATCAGCCTTCATCGCTTTTAAAAATCAACCAAGAATCTATACCCAACATTGCAAAGGGAGGTTTGGATTGATTAAATGAGTGTTAAAGAAATTTTTCTATCCTTTACTAAACAGGTTAATAAATTATTCTAACATTTTAAAGAATATAGATTGGCCATTGTCTTTTTAGATGGTACTAGTTTTTAACATTAATAACGTACAGTCTTCACTTTTGACAAAGCTTAATTTATATCATCTAAATTAAGAACTGGATTTTAATAGTAAAGTAATGCAGACATACCTTAAAATTTCCACGAAGTGTAGAGGATAGAAGTCTGAATGTTCAGCGTACAATAGAATAAAATAAATTAAGCTATTTTTCATATTATCTTTACGTTGTATTGGTAGCGCAATTTTTTGTATATCCTTATCATAATAGAATATAGTGAACCAGTAGTATAGTATTGTTTTCTTGCATTTCTGGTCTTTAAATAATGTAATGTGTCCTTTACAAATCATGCATAGGGCGAAAAGGATCAGTTGGCAATTATAATTGGTCTTTGCCTTCCTTGAGTACTCTAGCGCTGGATTGTATTTTTTACCAATTATTCTTGAAATTTTGATAATAGACTACACAAGTCCTATAAAGGAGTGTATAAAATAAATCGAATTTTCTTATAAAAGTCTTTTTTGGTCTGCCAATAAGGGACAGAAGTCTGCGGGAAAGTACCAAATCGAAGTTGTTGCTTTACAATAAGCGTCGTATTAATAAAGTCCTTATAAACCCAATTTTTTTTTTGTAACCAATCAATCTTTTCCATTATTTGCTTTTATATTACGTTTATATTTCCCGATGTGTAATATTCCAAGCAATTCTTTCCGGATTTGCGGAAATATCCTTTATAGGTCGTGTCCCAACAAAGCATCTATTTTTTGCGATTTTGTCGTGAATTTTGTGAGATGATTTTTTTTTATCATACAGCGTTAATATGGGCTTAGTAGTATCCTGTTCCAGAAATCGATAAAAAGGTCTACGCTGACAACTCATTGATGACTGTATTATGTTGTCAATAGCTCTTTTTTTCCCCATTCTGGTTCAACACTTGCGAGGTGATCTCGTTACGGCACGGTCACTTTACAAAACCTCTGAAATGGACGTGTTCCTGGTTAGAGTTATATTTTTGTAACATACGAAAACGAAATTTATTTTGAAAGGTTTAATACGGCGTTTATATTTAAATACTTTTACCAGTTTTTTTTTTTTTTTGTAGAATGGATGTATTAATAATCTTTTTAAAAGAGCCAGATCGCTTTCCCTTTTTTTCTGTATGTAAATACCGTTGGTGGATTTTAATAAATTTCCCAGGCAATTGAAAATAATGAATTTCCGCTATTCCAAAGTGGATTCTGTCGCTGAAAAATCACTTATTGACATTCCGATAGACAGATATGAAGATTAAACCATCTCGTCATTCAATTGTTTCCAGCACCAAAAGCCGTTTTTTGAGTAATTTTCTTTTTCTTTTCCTTGTTTTTTTTAAATGTCGCTTCAGCTTCCTGCCTCACTAGAATCCATTTAAAATACACAAGGGAGATAAACAAATGAAGAGCTTACAGATAATAGGCAATTCCAAATGATTGCTATTACCGTCTCCTCTCTTTACAGCTATATATTGACTCTATTGTTTTAGTAAATAACCATTTATTCAAAATACGAAAAAAAATCTTTTTAAATGTAGCGAAATTATGTTAAAAATCCGTAATGATTTAATTGAAGATGTACTATCGAAATAAATTAATTTTCATCTTTCCTAAATTTGTAATTGTCCTTGTTATAATAGTAATGCGTTAAGATTATACACAATGTTGCGTATGATGTATGATTTTACGCTAATCAGTTTAGCACATCAACTGTGTGACAAGAGGCTATCATCGCTACCGAAATGATAAGGGACAAACAATATCTTGGCTTACGATCTAAGAGGCCTGTATTATATACGTACTTAAGCTTTCCGCAAGATCTGTGACATAATATGAATATATATTTTAAAGGTATCTTCCCTAACTTATTCATGGGAGCGGTTCAGATATGAATCGCAAATTTCGTGTATTTATTTAGTCAAATGTAAACATAAATATTTGAAAATCGTTTAATGAGGGATTGGATTGTTTAAAAGTTTGAATTTTGTTGGTTCTTCTAGATACTTCTGACGTTTTGTCTTTGCTTTCAGATGTCATTTTCAAAATGCTCGTTATTGTTAAATCATTCGAATAGACTTGAACGAAAAAAAGAAGTTAAATGTCTTCCGCTGAAGTATTGTAATTAAGTTTTTTCATTATTTGCTAGCTATTCTCTAAGGAATGACTGTCATGGCGATTCAAGTTGTAGGTTTTGTAAATTCTTAGGTTCTGTCATCGTAACAATAAAAACTGAGCCATAAAATCAACGACTCTGAACCCATGTTCATTAAGTATAGGACAGACTGTAGATTTGGCGCTCACGATGGGAAATTAATGAAAATTATTATTTTCTACTATTCTATCGTTATTATTAATAACAGAAAATTAATTTAAAAATTTTTGGCATTGGACCAAGACTTGAACCTGTATTTACCCTTCTCTAGATGGCTGCTTTAACCAGTTAAGACGCCAGGCAGTAAAGTTTTGAGTCTCTTAATATGCCATAAATTATACTATGGAGCAGATCTAAAATTAATGTTCGTAGGACAGAGTACCTACACCATCTTACCATAACAAAGCTTCTCTTTTTTAATAGTGTTGATACTGGTATGTAAACGAAATTTAAGCAAGGCTTTAACGTTGAAGGAGTTTATTGGTGGGAATTTGGTAATAGTCGTTGGCAATTTTTATTGGACTGCTTGGAATAGTTATTCGTTCTGACCTTAAAGACAAGTGGTAAAGTGGTAAAAATAAATTTTTACGGACTAAGGAGAATGCACGATACTTTTTTGTACGAAATCTATAAGTTTTCAATAAAGCGAATGACACGTAGGAAAGGCAAAAAGACGATTTTTTTATTTAATTTGAACATTCCTAATATTGGTACTATATAAAAAATGCATTTTTGAAATAAATTTGTACGACACGATAATTAAAGATGCTGGAAGACTATATGGCTGTACTCAAGTAGCAATCATAGCATCAGAGATATGTATATTAGGTGAAGTTGGTTCATATGAAATGCCAATTATTGGCAGGTACAGTTTCTGATACAACATGCAGAAGGTAGTTCGAAAAATTTCAAATAGATGATTTCGACCTTTCTGATAAGCCAAATCAAGATCATGTTAGAGCAAAATCCTTTTTCGACAACATCGGAGATTGCAGAAAGGCTTGCCCCAGCTCAACAAACCATTTTGGACCATATCTGGAAATTGGGAAACACGTGAGTTAAGTGAGAAAAATTTGAATGATCGAGTCATCATATCTATTTGCACAAAACAAAATCGAACCATTCTTGGTCCGGATGATAACTGGATTACCTATGAAAACATTGTAAGGAAGAGGACATATTATGAATCCAGAAAACCTGCCTCTTTCACCTCTAAACCGAAGTCGAGCCTGAGTAAGAGAACGTTGTGTATATGGAGGGACATTCGAGGACAAGTACATTTTGAGCTAAATTCGTAGAGGTACTGTCAGTAAGTGGATAATTTAAAAACAGCCCTCCAAGAAAAGAGGCCTGCGCTGTTCAATGAGCAGGACATCATATGCTTCATGGTGACACCAGGCCACATTACTGCTTTGGGGACTCGTCAGAAACTCGCAAAGCTAGGTTGGGAAATTCGCATCCACCATACTCCCCGGAGCTAGCGCCCTACGATTATCAATTATTTCTGTCCTTACAAAATTTCAAAAACGGAGATGATATCAGACAAGCACTCGTTCAATTTTTCGCCTCGAGGAATAAGACATTTTTTTAGAAATGGGATATACAAATTACCATCACGCTGGCAAGAAGTCATAGATTATGATGGAAATTATTATTAAAGTTCATTCAAAGTATGGAAAATTTATTATTTTGTTTTATTTTAAAAACGGACAAAACTGTTAACTATTAAAACGTAAACTTCCAATATCCTCACAAAGAAAATGGTGGGCAGTTCAACTCTTAAAGTTCAATTTGGATTATCGTATATATGTATATACTACTTTGTTATTAATATGACATATAATAATTTGTTATTAAAATTTCAGCCTTTTTCTGCAAAGATTTTTATGAATAAAACTTACATTTAATCTTTGGAGGGAATATTACTAATGTAAATGAACAAGTTCAATAGAAAAGATTACGCGAAGGTCACAAAATGGCAGAGTTTATTTAACGGTCAGTAAATTCCGATAGATAATTTAATCCTTTCCTCTTTTGGAAAATACGCTCGAATTTAACCGATATTTTCTCTTCTTCACTCATTGTGATTGAGACAATAGTTGTCCGCTAACCGGGAACGAAGTATTGATCAATTTCAGTAATTTTTAATATCGTCGTTAGGGAAAAAAATCATTGGACGATTCAGTTAAACATTTTACTTTTAATTATTACAACCTTCTAAAATAAATGTAAGCCCTAAGCTTCACTGAAATTAAATTACTTTTTTTATGTACATAATTGATATTATTCTTGCAGCGTTGATATGGCTTTATATGTATTATAGTGCACTATTTACGACATCTAAAGCAAATTGATATATAATCCAGAACAGGAGCATAATAGAATTTCCGTGTAGGCTTACTTGTATTATATGTAGATGGAAAGGATTATAGGAACTATGGTACTTATATAAAATTGCATACCTGGTTCTTTGGAAGAAATCTATTATGTTCCTATTTGGTTTTAATATACTTATGCTTTCGGAGATGTACCTTATATTCGATTTTTTGTTATTACTGATTATTAACAATATAATAATACAGTATATGATATTAAAAAAATCAATATTATGTACAGTACCCATCACAAATATTGGAAGGACTTAATGAATAAATACAAAGGGTACTAGGAAAGTTTTGCAATACAGCTTTGTTTATTTAATTTTTTCGAAGCAATTTCCTCTACACTCAATACCCATCCTCCATCCTCCGAAACCAATCTTTAAACCAGTTCTGCCAAGTTTCACTAGGGAGTAAAGCACACTCGTTGTCTCAAGCCCGCAGAAGGTCCTCATCACTGGAAAACGGCCTTCCTTTTAGCTTCATTTTCACATGCGGGAACAGTGCAAAGTCGCAGGGAGCAAGGTCTGGACTGTAGAGAGGGTGCTCGAGAAGCTTCAATCCATCGTGGTCAAATATTCGGTGCAGACTTTGGCGCGGTGAGCTGGAGCATTATCGCGATTGAGGAACCAGGTGTTCTCACTGTGTTCGTATGAGAGATACTAGAAAGTGACGATATAAAAGTCTTTATTTCCATAAATTCGATAAATCACTACGTGCAAGCTCGTGACTTTGGCATTGCCCTTTGGGCATTCTTCTCTGCTTTGTATGGATATACCGAACCTCTTTCGTCTTCTAATCCGTTTTAGACGTAATAGACGGAACCATCATTACTAGGATGTTGTTCTTCTCTTTTTGATTTCTCCTTTTCTAGTTCAACAGCAACTGCGTGCTAACGGACTGAACGTTGAGGGGATTATGGAATGACTTATCACACCGCAGTATGTTGTTTAGTGTTCGAACACTACGAGGTCTACCAGGCCGCTTCGACTTTTAAAGTGGCACCCGTTCTTCTCAAAGATTCATAACAAAATGGTCTTCCTGTTAGGAACTTTAGTATATCGATCCAGCCTAAAATGTCTACCAAATAAGCGTTGTGTTGTGATAAGAGACTGTATTTTGTTTCGATCACAAACCACTTCATAATACCAACTCACTGATGTGAACACGTATAAGTTTGTCCACCATCTCGAGTCTACCAAGCTCCAAGATACAGTACAGTATGTCAAGTAATTGGTAACGACCGCCTTTAAATCGTTTATACCACTCATACACACTCGTACGTGATAAACACGCGTCAGCATACACCTATTTCATCCAATTAAACGCTATGCGCAATTTTTCGGCTTCTAATGATGCAAATGCCGTAATATCTTGACATAATATTGGTGAAAGATCTACTTTACCGACGATATTTTTTTTAAATAGATGGCGCCACTAAGAATTATTATTTTTAAAAAGTTCGGTTTTCTCTGCGACAGACTGTGTATGTATATTCTATATATAAGTAAAAAATATTAAGTGTATTCAAAAATGAAAAAAAGTTTGGATTTAATGCGTCTAAGTTTCGGTAATACACTAAATTTTGAACGAAACGTAAACAAATCCAAAATATATATTTTAAACTAAACAATGCGACGTTTGAAATAATTGGGGAAAAGAAAAATTTATGTATTTTTAGACGGCAAAATCTGCAAATCCGATTAGGTGCACAACGCATGGGAATCTGTTAAAATAATAAGATTGATCCCTGCAAATTTCAATTAACTTTTCCATCGATTGTTATCTTTATAAGTAAGTATATGTATATATATATATATACACATAACACAAGCAGTGCCTGAATTTTTTTAGGTCGAAAAAATAATTTTAAAAGTAAATGAAATTTTCGCCCGTGTTTGAATAATCCCTTCTTATGATGATGGTTTAGTCCTTTTTTGCTTTAAATTTTAAACGTTTGCTTTATCATCAGAAATTTAAGTAGTTACACAAATTTTTTATACGCACATAACGTTATCATATCAGAAAGCTGCTCACACCTTCGATGGAAGAATTTAATTATAAATTTGTTAGAGATTCTAAGAAAACTTACTATGTGAAGTTCGATATGTATACGTATTACAAGGGCAGACTTGTAGGGGTTGTTTAATATGACAGTCTAAATAGGTATGCTTTCTAAACATCTCGTTAAAGTGCTATGACTTTATAAGGTACTAAAATTAAATTATGAAATTACTTTTTCATAGTTCTTTTTTTTACTTGGGTTATGATAATCAGGAACTGCTAGAAATACGCATTGGCCTCAATGTGAACATATCCAAAGTGATCTTTGTTACAGCACTAATACAGGAAACATTTTCAAAGAAAATTCAATTAGAAATGTATATGGAAAGTTTACATAGGTTGTAATTTAAGGCGTCGGTATAATTTCAAGTTTTATAGTCTACGAGGGTGTTCCCATAAGTACCCGGCCTGACCTAGAGATGGCGGTAGCTGTTTCAAAAATATCACTGTATTAGAAAGTACATAATCTATAAAGCATATGTTTCAAGTTTGAAGACGCCACGTTGTTTAGTATTTGTTTGGCAGCCATCAATAGCGAACGTTTTCGGTGAATTTTTAAAAATGGAGAAAATTGGTCATCGTTACATGATACAATACTTTTATTTGAAAAAAACCGATATAAAAACTGAACTGAACATCAAGACAATGCACCAGCTCATAAAACCGTTATTGTATGGCCAGATTTGCCAGATTTAGCCCCCTTGGATTATTTTCTGTTTCTAAACTTGAAGAAATGGTTTAATGGTCAAAGATTTTCCAATGATGAAGAAGTGATGTCGGCAGTTAATGGCTATTTTGAGGAGAAAGACAGTTCTTATTATGAAAAGGGAATCGAACTTATTGAACATCGCTGGGAAAAGTGTATAGAGCTGAAAGGAGATTATGTTGAAAAATAAATATATTTCTTTCCAAAATTTTTGTGTTTTCTTTGTTGGGTCGGGCACTTCTGGGACCACCTTCGTATACAAAGAAATCGATAATTAAGACTTTATAACAGTTAAAAGGCAATAGAATTATATATATACATACATTGCACTTCGCGGAGGATCATCTTGTTGTAGCCCAAGATGAAGAGAATTTGGAGCATACGACAAAAAAAATGCGGGAAGAATATGAAAATGTAGGACTGTCACTGTTGGAGGTCAGTCGGCTTAACTGAACTTTGAGAATAAGATCACTAATATGTGATAATTGCAAATATCTTGGTGTTAGATTAGACAGGGTTTGGGACATATGTTAAGGGGTATTAGAGAGGTGGCGGAGTAGGGGGTTAACGAGGAAAAGGAAATACAATATTTAGGTCACAATTTTAAAAAGAATAGTGGCATACGGAGTGAAAACATTGAAACTAACAGAAGCACGGAAGAGAAAGTTGACCGCTGTGGAAATGAATGCAATAAGAAAGTCGTTCAGTACCCAAAATAAACTTGTACGGTATTGCCATACAAGAAGAATGGGCGATCGGTTATAAAAACACGCAATGTGATGAATCCCAATAGAAAAAAGAAAAACGTTGACCAACAGTATCTGGAAACAGTAAGGAAGGCTAAAGCAAAAGAAACCCTAAGGACGGAATATATCAAGATAGACGTGAATAGAGGAACCTCGAATCCATCGGTGCCAAACGTTATGAAACTGATATACAATAATTTTTGATTAAAAAAATGAAGAAAATCCACGTTCATATGGAGGAACGGCACGCACTTTGTTGCTAAGAAAGCGAAGAGGATTTAGGAGAGAAAGGTACTAAAGGTGCCAGAAATTGAGAAACTGGAGAAAATTTAGGCTTTGCTATAGTTGAAACTATAATAACGATTATTCAGAATCGCATGTTGAAATATTTTAAGAGAAAAGCAGTAACATGTGAAGAGGCAAAATAAATGGACAGTAGTAATCAGTTTGCATTAGTGTCACTCTAGGAGGAATATGGAGGGAAAGTGAGACGTAATTACTTGATATCAGACACATATTTCATGTAATTACATTATTTAGCCATACTGCTGTTACATAACCGCAACGCATCAATATTATTTTTATTTATGTTTCAATTCAATATATTATTCAGTTTTATTGAAGTTCAATATTGTATATTACAGACCATCTGCATATTAACCAGACATCGCAAACAATGCACTTGTGAGCAACTAAAAATAGTAATTTTTCGGCATCATTTATATGTGTAATATGGTTTTTATCTATTCGAAGTCTTTATCTTTGAAACATGCTCTTTTGAACTGTGTGTTTATCGGTACTTTTTCTTAGTAAAAGCGTCCGGGCTGACAAATTGCATCCAAATGAAAAAAAAACAGGAATAATATGACTGTTAGATAAAACACGCTATTTAAAATTATAAGCTTCATTTTGTTGCACTCCTAAACAACTCGACTATCGTTATCTCCTTCTATAAATAGGCTTGTAACAAAAGGGGGCAATTTACAGCAGTCTATAAATAACCTTTCTTTGTCATACAAATTAAATTTTGTTTATGTACATGGTGTATCTAATAAGTATCGTAATTTCCGTCTTGATTTCAATAGTGTATTTATGTAAAACATTTTTTTGTGTAATGTACTTGTAATGTCACATAATTTTTTGTTATCTAAATTCTAGATACAAGGATAGCCGTTTATATTTCGGGAATAGCAAACAAAAAAAAGTTTTTATTATCGAAAATAATAGTTTTATTGCTTTTCAAAACATTCCTTTGAAATCAATGCACTTTTGCATTTGTTTAAACCAATCCGAAAAGCAATATGGGCTTTGAATGACTCAACCGCCTCTTCCTGCGTAGAAAATCGTTGACCACGAAGTTTATTCTTCACGTGTGGGAACAAAAAGAAATCACAGAGTGCTAGATCAGGGATGTACGGCGGATGGCTCCTCAATTCAATGTTTTGCCAGGTCATATATTCAATTGTTTGAACCGACCTGTGAGAGCTCGCGTTGTCATGTTGGAGAACGATCTGTCGTTTTCGGTTTGTTTTCCTTATTTTTTCAAAAACTTTTGGCAAACAAATAGTTGTGTACCATTCGGAATTGATCGCTCTACAACTCTCTAAAGGCACGGTTGCAACGGTTTTTCCGAAAAAACAGACCATTTGTTTTGATGTGCTTCGAGCACGAACAACTTTTGTTGGTTTTGACTCATCTTGGAATACCCACACAGTCGACTGCTGTTTACTATCGGGCTCATGCGTATAGATCCAAGATTCATCACCTCTGATGACTTTATAAATGTTCTTTGGAGCACCACCATTGTATTTTTTATTATTATTTTATACTAGAAGGGTTTTATGGAAGGTGATGGTAGAAAAAATGTAGGTGAACAGGAAATGAGTGCAGGTGCTGGGGAGCGATATAAAAGCGACACGAATAGAAATATTCATTACGACCTTTGTTAGATTTTTCACTTTGTTTTAAATATGATAACTTACTAACTAAAATATTAAAGTATCTTCGAATTATTTTGAACGTTTTTGAAGAACAATCCATTAACTCAAAGCTGTTAGTATAAATTTTACAAAGTATTAGCCTATGGTTCCTCAGGTAGTATAAATTGTTAATATATTTTGAAAGAATACAATTATGCTGCACAATTAATCTTGTACAGGTCTAATAGTCTCTTACGACTTGATTCTTTAATCCAGAACTGGTTGACCACCGTTTCATTACATCCAACGGCTAAGTTACTAGATTATAAATGTGCATTTTAACTTCCAGTCTGGCTAAATAGTTCTGAATTTACGTGGCCTGTGCAGCGACTCATGATTAATATAAATACGAAGTTTCAATGTTATTAGACAGTTAGTCTTTGAGCTATCGTCAACCAAGTAACATAGTCAGGAGTGAAAAGTGAAATATGGAAAAAATCGAATATCGTGCCGTTATAAAGTTCCTTACCAGGCAAGGAAAATCAGTCGCGACCATAATGAATGAGATGTCATTGGTTTACGGCGACTCTTGTCCAGGAAAAACCATGGTGTACAAGTGGCATAGTTTATTTAAACAAGGAAGGGAATCCCTTGAAGACGACCCGAGGCCGGGCAGGAGCATTGAGGTGACCACGCCAGCACTTATCCAAAAAGTTGAACAAATTGTACTCGAAGATGCTCGACTAAAGAAGAAACAACTCGCAGAAATGGTTAGAGTATCCGATACAACAATTTTTAAAATCCTACACGATCATCTCGGTATGTCTAAGGTCAGCGCAAGATGGGTGTCGAGAATGCTCACGCTGCTGCAAAAACAACAGCGCGTAGAGTGTTCGCGTGCATTTTTGGACCTCTGTAATGAAGACAAGGATGGTGTATTGAGTGGAATTGTTACTGGAGACGAAACTTAGGTTCATCATTATGAACCTGAGTCCAAACAAGACTCCATGCAGTGGCATAAAAAGGGCACAGCACCTCCCAAGAAATTTAAAGTGTCACAATCAGCTGGGAAACTCATGGCAACGGTATTTTGGGACTCGGAAGGAATATTGTTGATTGATTATAAAGATAAAGGTGTTTCTATAACCGGAGAATATTACGCTTCAATATTAGAGCGACTAAAAGAAGCCATTAAAGAGAAAAGACGGGGAAAATTGACAAAAGGTGTTCTGCTTTTGCACGACAACGCGCCCGTCCACAAGAGCCGCGTTGCGTTAGCTGCCCTGCATAAGGTGGGCTTGGAAATTGTGAATCACCCACCCTACAGCCCAGACCTGGCCCCGAGTGATTATTACCTGTTTCCGAAAATGAAAAAAGAGCTGCGGGGTAAAAAATTTACTGCCGATGATGAAGTCAAGGAGGCAGTTTCGGCGTATTTTGCAGATAAAGAGAAATCTTTTTTTGTGAGAGTATAAATAAATTAATTGAAAGATGTGAAAAATGTATCCGTCTTGCAGGTGAATATATTGAAAAAGAAAAATAATTTTGTTTTTTTATTTCCACCCCTTGTCCCCCATTCCGCGAATATAAAAACGCTCCCTCGTAGTAAATTATTCAAAAGTGTTCTGCGTGTCCAAAAACTATTGTTAATAGTATCTTAGTGCATCATAATGGTCATAAAATCTTATATTCTATTTAATTATTCACTCCTTGCTTTGCCATGGGATTTTACTATGAAATGACTTTGCTTAGTTTTTAACTAACTCCTCTAAAGGAGGCAAAAGTGTAGTTTTATTCCTTGAACATTTTGTCAACCATGGAGTTAATATCTTGCTTGAAATTTATATCCCGAACGCGAATATTATTTTATAAACTCTTTATGAAATGCATAAAATATTGTATGTATAAATAATATGATTTTTTCATTGACGATTTAAGTGGGCCAGAACATATGTTCAGAACGGTACACATCGAAAGTTATAAGGTAATATATAATACTAGAATTCGCTGTAAGTATTTTTTATACATCGAAATGGGTGTGTTCCTGGAGTTACGACAGTATCATGAGCCTTATGTACAGCTCCAATATTGATAAAATAAGTGTTCCTATGAAAATGCCAGCATATTGAAAGTTTAATATTAAGGAAAACCTTAAAATATGATGTCGCTATCTTTTTTCTGCTTCGTATCTCCATGGCGAGGGTGCCCCTGTGTTTCATCGCCTTGTTTTCTCTTTTAGTATATTCCGTTATATATATTTTCAATTTTAGAAAATTTACGCGGCAAGTACACTGCTGCATTCATAAATTTCGGATTCTAATTTTATTTCGTGAACGATTCTTTTTAAAGATTTCACGTAGACGAGGAGGACTATATAGTACGTCTACGGGAGACGAGGGTAGCCGGATAGGTTGGTCGTGGTGGTGTAAATTACAGCCGGGTTTGATGCTTGACTAATATCAAAAGTTCCTTAATTTGTAATTTCGAGGGCAAGTAATGTAAAGATATCAGAATCGGACTAACTTTTCCCCTTGTTTACTACGGGATGCTGTCGGTAAAAAGGGACGAACCTTTATCGAGGCTACAGTTTTCCCCTCGAATGGACATTGCTCATCGACTCGCTGAATCTTGGGATATCATTAATCTTAAAATTTCAGGTTGTGTATGTTCTGTATGACAAATTGTTTTTGACACCAATCTAAAATCTCTTATGGTTTCCTAATACGGGCTTGTTAGTTTCAATTTAATTGGTTCCTACAGCAATGTGAATAAAGATAATAGCATTTATATTTTTTAATAATTTTTCGAACACATTCTTATCCTACAAATCATATTAACGACATAAATAAAATACATGCCTTAAAAAATAATCAATACTTCCATCTTCAATGGTGGTGACCGTTCAGATGTTCGCGATTAGTGTCTTATTAATATTCTATTTTCTGAGACATTTGAACAATTACTTTATACGAGGGTAGCCGTTTATATTTCGGGATTAGCAAACAAAAAAAATTTTTAATATCGAAAATAGTTTTATTGCTTTTCAAAATATTCTCCTTGAAAATCAATGCACTTTTGCATTCGTTTAAACCAATCCGAAAAGCATTGCTGCCACTGTGAAGGCGGTATCTCCAAAATATAAATTTTGAATGCCTCAACTGGGTCTTCCGGCGTAGAAATCCGTTGAACACGAAGTTTATTCTTCACGTGTGGGAACAAAAAGAAATCACAGGGTGCTAGATCAGGACTGTACAGCGGATGGCTCATCAATTGAATGTTTTGCCCGGTCAAATATTCAATTGTTTGAACCGACCCGTGAGAGATCGCATTGACATGGTGGAGAATGATCTGTCGTTTCCGGTTTGTTTTCCTTATTTCTTCAAAAAGTTTTGGCAAACAAATAGTTGTGTACTATTCGGAATTGACCGTTCTACAACTCTCTAAAGGCACGGTTGCAACGTGACCGATTTTTTGAAAAAACAGGCGACCATTTGTTTTGATGTTTCGAGCGCGAACAACTTTTGTTTGCTTTTGCTAGTCTTGGAATATCCACACAGTTGACTGCTGTTTACTATCATCACCTCTGACGACTTTATAAATGTTCTTTGAAGCACCGCCATTGTATTTTTTGTGCATTTCTTGGCACCAATCGATGCGACTCTTTTTAGCGGTTGTCAAATTATGTGGTACCCAACGTGAATATTGCTTCTTAACGACTAAATGTTTATGCAGGATCTTATGCACGCTGGTGTGTGGTATGTCACATAATGGTACTAATACCTAGAGATGCCTCGATCTCACGGTATGACACATGACGGTCTTGCACTATCAATTCCGACATTACATTAATGTTTTCCGACACAACAACATTTGCGGGACGACCTTCACGAAATTCATTGTCCAAAGAACGCCGTCCAAGTTTGAATTCACTATACCAACGATATACTGTAGTTTTCGATGGTACATCATCACTATATAAAGAATTCAGCTCGTCGATGCATTCTTGTTGAGATAATCTACGCCAATAGAAATAGCGACCGGATAATAAAATTGTCAAGGTAAAAATATTGTTAAAAATGACAAACTTCACGATGCAATCATCAGATCGGAGGCAACACTAACAGTGTTTATTTTTATTTCTGCCTAGTAATGCTATTCTAGGCATTTACTATCTACTATAACAATTTATAGCCCACAGTTTTTTCTTAAAATGAACATTTCACTAGTAGGCGTGTTTTTTGAGAATCTAAATAAATTCTATTGTGGAACCGCTCTGTATCGTTTCTACCACTGAATTAAAAACAAAATCTTATAGATAAATAACTCTCCCTTGAAATTTTATTGCAGAGCATTGTGGTGCAATAAAATTTATTACTTCAATCCTCTTGTCAGGCGGTCGATCTCACCCCACGCTGAAGTATGATGTTATATACTTGGAAATTTCCAGTGATTATATTTCTACCAATAAGTGAATCGTTCTTGGAAAGATGTATTGAGTATTATAAATTAAATTAACCCAATAATTATTAGTAAAAACGTTTTAGTAAATAAGTCTTGGACAATATTGTTAGGTGCTTCTTTCTTTTGCACAGTACTCTATGTGCTAATTTTAAATTATTTGAAAGTAAATTTAATCATTATAATTAATTCAGCATACTTGACATGTTTTAACAAGCACCAGACCATATTCATTTTCACAGCTCTAAAATTTCAAAATTCAGTTTTACTGAACGTCTAGTTCCTTTTATTTAGTTTTTCTTTTTTTATTTAAATAAGAATTCTACAAACAATTTTAGCAGTATTTTTTAAAAAGTTTCCAAAATTATCGTTTTTTCTTGATTTTTCCTAACGTAGTGCAAATAGAGAACTAAATTATTATTGGGTTGGCAACTAAGTACTTTCGGTTTTGTAGTATAAAATAAAACACTTTTTTTTAAACAAAGAATAGTTTTTAATCAATTATATATTTTCCATTTTGCTCAATGACCTTTTGCCTTGTTTCTTTCAGCTGCATGATTCCGCGCTCATAAAGTTTCTGGTCCTTATCAGCAAAAAACTGAACCAGGTGCGAGTGAAGGTCATCGTCATTTGTGAAAGTTTTACCATTCCAAGAATTCTGCAAACTTCGAAATAAATGGTAATCAGATGGTGCTAGATCAGGGCTGTATGGGGGATGTGTCATCACTTCCCAGCCAAACTCCAATAGTTTCCCACGAGTTGCCAAAGATGTGTGAGGCCGCGCATTATCTTGGTGGAAAACTACACCTTTCCGATTTGACAATTCTGGCCGTTTTTCTTTGATTGCTTCATCCAGTTTTATTAATTGTTGACAGTAAACATCAGAATTGATCGTTTGGTTCCTTGGAAGCAGCTCAAAAAACACAACACCTTTGTAATCCCACCAAACTGAGAGCATGATCTTCTTTGGATGCAATTCAGCTTTCGATGTGGTTTGAGCTGGTTTATCGTGTTTGCTCCATGATCGTTTTCGAACTATGTTACTATACAGGACCCATTTTTCATCATCAGTGATGATTCTTTTTAAGAAAGGGTCGGTTTCATTTCGTCTAAGGTGCATATCGCAAAAGTTGATTTTTTGTGTTAAATGAATTTCTTTCAATTCGTGAGGTACCCAAATATCAAGCTTCTTAACCAGCCCAAGACATTTTAAATGTTTTTCAATTGTTGTGTGCGATACATGTAGCCTCTCCGCAACCTCTCGAACAGTTATATGACGATCCTCTTCAATTATGACTTTGATTTGGTCATCATCAACTTCAGTAGGCCGACCAGAACGTTGCTCATCTTTGAGGGAAAAATCTCCAGAACGGAATTTTTTATACCAATTCTGACACGTGCGCCCTGTTAAGTAAATAGCACCATAAACTTCACATATCTTTTTGTGAGCCGCAGCAGCTTTCTTTCCTTTACGGAAATAAAATAGTAAAATATGTCGAAAATATTCGTTTCTGCACTCCATTTAAGATTAACCCACAACTAATAGCTTTAATAAAAATCACGCACTACTTGCTTCTGAAGTTACGTCAATGTGACTAGTATCACGCAACAAACGGTAAAGTACAGCACTAATATACGTTATACAAAAAATAAAGCAATGCTCTCTATCAGTAAAGACCGAAAGTACTTAGTTGCCAACCCAATATATTTACCCAGGCATTTTAAATTAACTTAATAACATAAAAATTGCTAAAGTGCAGACTTAATCTATGAGATACAAAATAATTCACAACTAGGCAAAAATAGCGTTTCTCCTTATTATAAAATATTCGAATTTATTCTCTTAATAAAATATGCATTAGCATCTTAGGTGTACTTTCAATAATATATGTAGTGTACAGGCTTAGTATGTGGACAGTTAATATATGAATGTCTCTCCCCCCTGTATCGAAGATTATATGTGGTTAAAATTTTAATCATTTCTGGGAGGGCAGCGATAGCTGGGGGAATAGGTTCAACATAATGTCCTTTATAGTTTCTGAGAAACACACCCTTGAAAATGGTGTTGGTCTTAGTTGCGTTAAGAGGTCGTGGAGTGAGAGCAACAGAAAATCAAGCGAGTCTATGGCAGCGAACGTAAATGAAACTGTTAGAGGCACCGAACTAACTGAGCTTAAAAGGGGTTCACTTTTTTTTGGCATCCTCTCTTCATCATAACGACTTCATATGATGTTCAAATTACGCCATTTAGGCGGCTATATTAAACTGGCATAATGAGAGCAAGCTTCGTTTTATAAGGTACATGCTTTGAACATGATGTACTTGGAATCTTATAAATAATATATTTCTAAATTTATCGTTTCCTTAAACATAATTTTAAGAGGATCGTTTATTTTTTCTTTTTAGTTCAATATACTCCGTCACCTATTTACAATATAATAATGAAATTGTTCTAATAACATATACGAGTATAATTTCAACATGAACAATGTTGCGAATGTTGTAAATAATAATTTTGAAAACTGGCATTAGCACCTCTACACTTTTTCCTTGCTGAAGATTAACACCGACGTTACTTTCTCCTGGGTTGGGTTAATTACCTACTGCACGAATTTAATTATCAATTGTCAAAAAAAATTGTACAATTGTAGGTAATGAAGCAAACCAAAGAGAAAGTAACGCCGTCTTAATCTGCAGCAAGGATAGATAAAGTATAAACATGCTAATACTACAGTTTCAAAATTATTATTTACACCATTCTCAACCTTGTTCGAAAAGCATTTTGGTCATTTTTGATCATTTTGTCATACAGAAGTATGTATGTTTAAAGTTAGCTGTCAAGCCCAAACGCTTTAGGCTAAATTTTTCGCCAGTCACCATCACTAGTCTACATCCAATTACTAAATGCAATTTGATCTACATTAAATTTCATTAAAATTCGAAGGGTTTGAAATTAGTCCTTTTTCTGTATCAACTCTTAACTACAAATGATGACCAATTATAACAAAAGCATAATAAAAGAAATGTGCTGTGCTCAAATATAGCAAACCACAGAAAATAAGTAAGTGACTACTTGAAAAAAATTAAATTCTTTAACAATACTGTTTCCATATTTAATATTATTGTTCTAAGAATTAAAAAAGTATTGTTAAATGAAAGAGAAAATAGTTAAACCTACCCGGGTAATTGGTCCCTTATCAACGTTTATTTCGTTACTTGCTTAAGGAAGTTTGTGCGCAATATAGGTTAGTATATCACTGGATTTCGAAGCGTTTAATTGAATTATTGTTTTCAATCATAAACAGCTTATTTACTGCCAAATTTGGATTTTAATGATTACATTCAAAGAATTTCCCCTTGAATGCAAAATTAAAGCAAATTAACATACAGTCATGTGCACGAAAATGGCAGTGGTCTTAAATTTGCTGAAATGTCAATTTATACGTTAAATAAAATAAATTTGTTTATTGAACTCCTTATTCCAACATGTTGCATAACTATAACAATAAATAAATAGGTTTCTTAATACCAAAGAAAAAATAAAACTGTTTATATTGTAGGACAAACAAAATAATTGTTCACTAAAATAGCAGTCATGCCAAAATGCTAACAAAATGTCATTTTTACTTAGTTAATTGGATTGAAACACTTAATATTTTGTTGTTTAACCTTTATTGTTTATCACCTCTTGGCACCGGTGGGGCAACGAGTTCACCAGTTGTCTACATGTCTCTCCTGAAATTGATTGCCATTAGACTTGGCATATTCTCCACAGATCGTCAATAGTTTGTGGCTTGGCAGCAGATACAATCTTTTTCAACTCCATCCATAAATTTTCAACGGGGTTTAAGTCTGGCGACTGTGCCAGCCAACCCAAAACGCGAACTTTACCTCGAGATCATGTTTTCACTTTACGAGAGACGTGCTTCATCAGATCGTTATCCTGCATAGACAACCATCTTAGTGACATTTCTTCCTCTGTCTATGGTAGAAGTACAGTTTGTAATATGTTCATATAGACATCGGCATCTATTATGGCTTTTATCTTATGTAAAGGGCCTATGCCATACCACGAAAAACATCCCCACAGCATGATGCTTGAGCCTCCTAGTGCCGTCTTTTTGGTGTACTGGGTTTGAAATGCTGTCAATGGTGGTCTTCGTACGTGTTGTTAGTAGGCATTGGAATTAAATAAAACTATTTTCGATTCATCGGATCACAGTACACTACACTACTTTTTTTCCTCCCATTGTACGTGTTCATGGTCAAACGACAATGTACTTTGCTACTAGGCCTTCTTTCACGTGACTTTCCTTGAATCAAATCTTCGTCTAATAGTAGAGGTGCTTATATAAAGGCGTAACTCACTTTCAATTGCAATTGACCTTAGGAAAGGTGTTATAATATTTCTGTTCCCTCTATGGCTAGTTTTTCTTTTTCCATCACGGTACTAGTTTGCAATCATTTTCGCAGGACATGAGAGTGTATTTTGTATAAACTTGTAACTTTTACTTCTATTAAGTAGATCGAGTATAATTGCTCTTTTTATCGACGAACAATGTTTTGCCCGGCCCATATTACAGCAGAAATGGATGATTAAAAAATTGTTGAATTATTCTGCAACAGACAGAACTTTATACGTTTACGTTTAGTGTCACTAGCTATGATACTGCTATTTTAATGCATAGGCAAATAACAGCGCGTGACTAGAAAACTCAGTAATTCCTCTTCATATTCGGTACTTTACCGGAAACCATATATATTCAAGGATTTTAAATAATTTCAATGTAGCTGCATCAGAAATGTCCGTTGTAAATACTGTTATTTCCGTGCACATGACTGTACGTTCAATCACTTATCGTAATCATGGCCATCGTCGACCTACTCATATGACATATGATTCCATAAGATTTTTTTCTGTAAGATTTTTACACTTTTTTACTTGTTGAAAGAAATTCGAATTTAAGAAAAAATATATTTAAATGGATTGTTGAATGTAGATGTTTAGGGTCCAGATATGTACAGATTTGTACATATTATACATTTAATAAATATGTCTATAATATGTTATTGTCTCTTCCTCTTTCTCTCTCTTTTTATGTGTATGTATATTGTGCAATATATCAGTGAAACTCCTCAGGCGTTTCGTTTTTGTTTTTTTTTATTTTACGTAACTTATGCCGGCTTCCGTTATAACATTCCCATTTAATCATTTAAAAGATAGAACGGTAGTGAGTTTTTGCCTTACAAGTAACTTTTTACCTCCGACATCCTAAATGTCTCCCCGAAGAGCAGATAGGGGGGTGTGGTTAATTCAGCTCGCCTCTTCGGATTATCTAACACAACTTACCGACAAAAAGAAAACTCGCGTACCATTCCATTTCGAGCCTTCTATATTTCGATAATTATCTCGATATGAAATCTGTATTGTATGAAACTGAAACGTGTTTTACTTTTCCATTCTCCGCTATTAAATACTTATGGTAATTTTTGAGATGGGACTCTACGGTATTGTGTTATTTAAAATGCGACAGGTATAGAGATACGTCGGTAGAATATATGCGTATACAATGTGCTACAAAATATCGTAACAACTTTCCATTGGTAACAGGGATGTGATTAACATATTTTAGTATATTATTTGATAAATAATTACACAACAGTTGAAGACTAATTGGAAAATAAAAATTTCCCAAAGTATTCACATTAGAAAATACTTCATTAGCTCAAAATTATGTTTCTGCAAAAACGACTTTTATAGAATATAGTAATTTTGTACTAATGTAAGTAGAAGTGCAAAGTGTAACAGTTTAAAATTTGCCATATACAGTTTGTATTTAAATTGAACATAATTCCAAGATATTCCTGTTAATTTTCACAAACGTCTTTCAATACTTATCTCCATTTTAATAATAATATTAGGTGCGCAACTAAGTTCTCGCTGGTTTTCTGATGAAAATGCAACTTTATTGTGACAAAATGAATCATTCAAAATATTGCCCATCGCTAACGACAACTTTTTCCCATCTTTCTGGCAGAGCTCGAATACCGTCACGGTAGAAGTGTTCGCCTTTTGAGGCTATCCACGAATCAAGTCAGTTTGAAATGTCTTCATATGAGCGGAACTGCTGATTAGCCAGACCATGTGCCATCGGACGGTGCAATATCTGGGGAATATGGCGTGTGGAGTAGGACCTCCCATTTGAGCGTTTCTAAGTAGGTTTTAACGGGTTTGGCAACGTGAGGCCGAGCTCATAATAAATAACACCGCCCTGGTCCCACCGAGTACACAGCAAAACCTTCGCAGCGTGAATATTCGGCCGAACCGACAACGTAGAAGCATGACCGGGCAGTCCCCATGATTTTGTTCTCTTTGGATTGCTGTAATGAATCCATTTATCATCACCCGTAACGATGCGATGAAGAAAACCCTTCCTTTTTTGCCTCTGGAGCAGTCGTTCACAGGCGAAACAACGACGCTCAACGTTTCTTGTCTTCAAATCATAATGAACCCAAGTTCCTTGTTTTTGAATCATTCCCAACACATGCAATCGCTGGGAAATGGTATGGCGGGTAACTCCTAATGCTGAAGCAAGCTCTTTTTGCGTTTGGTACGGATCCTCATCGAGCAATGCCTCCAATTCAGCATCTTCGAAGGGTTTTGGTCTTCCTTCACGCGAACGGTCGTCAACATCGAAATCACCGTCTTCGAAGCGACAGAACCAATCACGGCACGTTGTTACACTTAGAGCAGCATCTCCGTAAACTTTTTGGAGTTCTCGATGCGCTTCAGCTGCCGTTTTCTTCGAACGAAAGAAGAAAAGCAACACTTCCCGCAAACGACGACTATTTGGCACAAAATCAGACATTTTCACACAACCAAAAGTATATGACGCAGAAACAAAATCACTAATGTGTCAAAGCGTTTACCGTATGTCTAAGCTTGGTTTATGACGTTTTGGTTATGTCGACCACCACTTACTACTGGAGCCATCTCTTGAAAAACAGCTAGAACTTAGTTGCGCACCTAATAATAATAATAAATTTTATTTCTAAAGCAATGTGCATACAGTACATATCATTACATATAAGAAAATAGGAATCAATACATACTACGTACACACTCATATGCTAGAAACACGCCTCAATAGGAAAAAAGATGTTATAAATTTGGACATAGAAAGTCATTTATACAATAACAATTTATCGTAAGCAGGTACCGCTTAAAGTTGCTTTTAAAAGTACAGAAGTTTGTGATATTTCTAATAGAAAGTGGTAAGTTATGTAATTTACATCCCATAAAATATGTTCCTTTTTGGAACATAGATTTTGCATGTGACGCAGGTAATAAATAATTATCAATTATTGTCAACGTCCACCGTCATAGAAAATATAAACAATAACGAATCAAAATAATTTTGGCGCCCAACGTAGTTACAAAAAAAATCTAGTTAACTGTTATGTAATTAAAATTTAATAAATCTAAAAGGGCAAGGAGTGAATATAGTATAGCTGGCCATGTCGAAAACACAAGGAAATACATAATCCACCTGACCTTGATCGGTCAGTTGAACAATGTTCAAGTATTTCAGGGAGATTAGAAAGTATTACATCGGGACGATAATTGGATATATTAGGTTTGTCACCCCTTCACGAAAACAAGAACATATCTACCTCGTTTCCATAATTTAGGAAAGGCTTAAGAGGAAATGGACATGTTAATGATCTTATGCTTACAAGAGTATATATCTCCTTAAATAATTAGTGGGCTTGTCGTAAGGTGTCTTAATTGAATTAGACAGTTAAAACTATAAAGGTGTAACATAGTTTATACACCATTATACAAAATATCGTCACTTCCTGTGTAATATTCGTAATGTTATGAGGCGCTATAGGCCAGTTAATGAATATTTTGAAATACAGTCATCTAAAAAAGCGTTAATTTTTAAAAACAATCGATTAACATTGTTCTTCTAAAAATAAAATCACTAAATGGTTTTGGCACAGATGTAAATGATTTAAAGAAAAGGTCTTTACAGCAGAATATAAAAAGTAATAGCTTCAGGTTATTTCTGTGTCTTTATATCAATATTTACTTGTGGATGGGTTTTGTTTTGGTTCAAAATTAGCCCAAGTTTCTATTTTTCCATTATACTACTGTGGGCAAAAAATAGTAAGACTGTTCATAATTTTTAAATTCTTAATTTATTCTTCCAAATCTATTTCGTGCCCCTCAAAGTAATCCCCCCTGGCCCCAATACACTTGTACCAACGTTTCTTCCAATTCTCGAAACAGTAGTTAAAGTCGATTTCAGGAATAGCCTTCAAGGCGCATAGCGATTCACGTTTAATGTCTTCAATTGACTCAAAACGGTTTCCCCAGAGCGGTCGTTTGAGTTTGCTGTATAGCCAAAAGTCACACGGAGCTAAATCAGGCGAATACAGTGGTTGCGGCACGATATTGGTTGAAAATTTGGCGAAAAACTCACGAAGAATTAATGCAGTATGCGACGGTGCATTATCGTGGTGCAAAAACCAAGAGTTGTCGGCCCATAATTCTGGCATCTTTTTACGAATAGCATTGCGCAAACGACGCATAACACTCAAATAGTATTCTTTGTTGACAGTTTGGCCGGTCGGAAGGAATTCGGAGTGCACCACACCTCGATAATCGAAGAAAACTGTCAACATAACCTTGATTTGTGACTTGCTTTGACGTGGTTTTTTGGGCTTCGGCTCATCTTCGACACGATATTCGGCCGATTGATCGTCTGTTTCCGGGTCATAAGCGCAGATCCAAGTCTCATCTCCAGTTATGATGCCTTTCATTTTGTCTTGATAGTCGGAAAGCATTGTTTCACAGACGTCAACGCGACGCTGTTTTTCGAAAAAATTGAGTGATTTTGGAACAAATCGTGCTTTCACATTTCTTAGGCCCAAATGATCTTTCAAAATGGTTTTCACTGATCCTTCCGATATTCCAACGATGCCAGTAAGGTCTCTGACTGTTAATCGTCGATTCTCAAGTACCAATTTCTTGATTCTATTGACGTGTTGCTCATTAGTTGATGTTGATGGCCGTCCTGGACGTGGTTCGTCATCAACGCGTTCTCGACCCTCTTTGAATAATTTGTACCAATCAAAAACACTTGTTCGCGACAAACAATTATCACCGAAGGCCTTTTGCAACATTCTGAATGTTTCGGCACCAGAAATTTGATTCCTTACACAAAATTTAATGGAACTTCTTTGTTGAATAATTTCACTCATTGTAAGAATCGCCGAATGCACTTTTTGTACTTCAGAAAGACAAGCGTATACTAAACACTAATGATTATTTTGATGTGACATTTGGCACAGATGTCACTGACAATTTCGACGAATGGGTTTTCGTGCGAAATTTAAATTAAAAAGACTTACTATTTTTTGCCCACAGTAGTATATACATATTGCTGTGACGTACTCTTTGAACTTTTACTTACCCTCGTGCCTATTTGCAAATAGGCATGTGCAAATTTTGAAAATAAAATTTACATTATGAAATAAGTATTCTTATAGAGCACAATATTTTTAAATTTGAGATTTTTAGTGAATCCTTTTGCAAATTAGGGTTGAGATGAAGTTCTTTTGAATCAACTAGATCTAATATTCGGTTAAGCACCCATTCCAGTAAATAAAACGACTGATTATAGCTCATAAACTATGATTTATTAAATTTAACATGATTAAATAACTCGATTTGTGAAAAAAAATTAATAATCTTTAAAGTATTTAAAATATTTATAACAAATAACAAGAAATGAAATATATATGTATGTGAAGAAAATTCTGTAATCTTCAAAAATATGTAAACATTTTAAATAACCAATAAATTGGTGCAAACTCTTTGCGCACTATGCCTTTCGAATCATAAAAACAAATGAACATTGTCTTCATTTTTGACTTCTCCAAACCGCATTTTTGCGGTCTTTCTTCGCTTCGATCATACTGAAAACACCGCGTCTCATCGCCAATTACAATAGAATACCGGAAGTTTTCGTCCTTTTTCGAGTTTTTAATCAAGTGTGTGTACAATATTGAATTCAGTTAGCTTGTGTGGTACAAACCTTTCACAAATCCTTCTCAGTTCAAAATGCTGTGTCAAAATGCGATAAATTGAATCTTTGGAACTATTTAATTTCATTCCCACGTATCGCAATGAGGATTTCGACTCATTTCTGATAAATTCACGCACAAGTTCGATACATTTCAAAGATTTTTTGCATTAGGATGTCCGTAGGAGCGTCTTTAAATTGTTTACACAACTCATATACACTCGGACGTGATAAACACACATCATCATACACTTGTTTCATGAAATTAAACGAATTACCGAGTTTAAAACAGAACTTTATATTTGCTCTTTGTTCAAAATTCATTTCTCGATCAATGCCAAATACACACTGTTACTTTATGCGCAATTTCTCTGCTTCTGTTGATGCAAATGTCGTGATATTTTGACATAACATTGGTGAAAGATCTACCTTATCGACGTATATTTTTTTTAGTAAATGGTGCCGTGCCACTAAGAATTACTATTTTTTATAACTTCGGTTTTTTCTGCGACAGATTTTGTAGATTGTTTTTTAATTAAGTTCAGTATTTTTGACAATTCTTTCAAGCAATATTTAACACAAATCTAGGCACTGCATATTTAAAATTACCTCATGTCATCTACTAGAGAGTTATAGACTTTTCTAAGTTAATATTTCTTACAAACTAAATAAAATGAATACCTAACTTTATATTGAGTAAGTTGTGGAAGAAAAAAGAAGTGATGGAGATAAATAGAAAACTTTCTTCTCTCCTGAAAAAAAAAAGATAATTTTTCGATTCAATCGAGCGCATTTATCGGAATCTCTTTTTTTCCTCAAAGAAAACCCACATCAAATGTCGCCTATCGATAATTATAGTAAACAAAAGCGAAATTATCTAAGTTTTGTGAGGGCAAACAGGAGGGCGCTTCGTTTCGTTTGAGCAAGAAGTGGAATTGGTGAGAGGGACGGGGAAGTCATCGCTATGAATGAAATTGCGAACATCCTATCTGTTGGGAAAACTACTTTTTCGAATACACTGTCCATCCATCCGCACGTTTTCACTGATAAGGTGTACGAAATTTAAAGTCCCTATATGAATTCTGGGAAATATATGCAACAGTCTTACTCGTGGAATTATTGTGTCAAATTTGAAAATAAAAAACAAATAAATGGAAAACCAGCAATAGCGGAAAATATTGGGTCTGGGAAAAAGTTCGTGGCGTTTTTCCCGATAGATGGCATTGGTTGCCGATAACTAAAGAACAACAAGTCACAGCGACACCACCGACGGCTCGTTTTTTAGATGACCTTCCGAACGTTAGTTTGAGCGTAGAAACATTGTAATCGGTGCAGTGGTTGGAAAGTTATTCGCACTTGAAAATGGAGAAGAATAATGAGAAATTTCGCTATATTCTGCAATATTATTATGATAAGGGGAAGAACGCTGCGCAGGCTTGTGATAAAATTTGTGCTGTGTACGGTGAAGGTACTTTATCGAAATCTGTTGCGCGGAAATGGTTCGCTCGCTTTCGTTCTGGAAATTTCAATGTGAAAGATGAGTCACGCTCCGGTCGTCCAATCACTGAAAAATCTGATGAAATTCTTGAAAAAGTCCAACAAGATAAGCATATCAGCAGTGTCGATATTGGCATGGAGCTAGGCATTGACCACAAAACTGTTTTGAACCATTTACACAAAGCTGGTTACAAAAAAAAGCTTGACGTATGGGTTCCTCATGAGTTGAGCGTGAAAAACATGATGGACCGAATTAACGTCTGCGATGCGCTGCTGAAACGGAATGAAATCGAGCCGTTTCTGAAACGTTTAATAACCGGAGATGAAAAATGGATTACGTACGATAATCGGAAGCGTAAAAGATCGTGGATAAAGGATGGTGAGCCGTCACAAGCGTTCGCTAAGCCAACATTGACGCCAAAAAAAGTGATGCTGTGTGTATGGTGGGACTGGAGGGGAATCGTCCACTACGAGCTACTTCCAACTGGTCAGACGATTGATTCTCAACTCTACTGTGCACAACTAGAGAGATTACGCCAGGCGATTGAAAGAAAACGGCCCGAATTGATTAATAGGAAAGGTGTTGTCTTCCATCATGACAACGCCCGACCACACACTTCTTTGATGACCCGTCAAAAATTGAGAGAGTTTGGTTGGGAAGTTTTGATGCACCCACCTTACAGTCCGGATATAGCACCCTCTGACTATCATCTGTTTCGATCTCTGCAGAACTCTCTCAATGGAATTAAGTTGGTTTCAAAAGAAGCCTGTGAAAACTACTTGATTCAGTTTTTCGACCAGAAACCACAGAAGTTTTTCACCGATGGGATCATGGATCTACCAAAAAAATGGCGAAACATTGTCGATAATAATGGAGCATATTCGGTTTAAATGAATTCGTCCACGTGCTATGCGGGGACCAGTTGAATTTTACTGAAAAAACGCCACGAACTTTTTCCCAGACCCAGTATAATACAGGATGATACGCCTTTAATGTTAGAGTATAATAACCCAATTCAATAATTGAGGCAGTACTTTTTAGAATTACTAGAAATATACCTACCATGTACCGGAAAGTCATTACCGATTTTTTCGTAAAAAAACATAATTTTCAAGAAAATGGAAAAATTTATTTATTCACGGTATTGGCCACTTGATTCTACACATCTTGCCCATCTTTCAAGGAATTTATGGATGTGTTCCCAAAAAAACTGTTTGTCCTTTGAGCAAAACCATTCATCGAACCACTTTCTAACTTCGAAATTAGCGAAGTGCTGCTCTGCAAGCACGTGTCCCATTGATTCGGAAAGGTGATAGTCTGACGGGGCAAGGTCAGAAGAGTACGGCGGATGCCATATTATGTCTCATCCAAGTGCTTGCAACGCTTGCAACGTTGTGCGGTAAAATAACTTTACCGTGTCTTCGAACCCATTCTGGACGTTTTTCTATCAATGCATGGTTCAAATTGATAATTTGGTGTCAGTAGCGATCAGTATTAATTGTTTCACCAGGTTTCAACAGTTCGTAATCCACCACGCCACTCTGGTTCCACCAAACACAGAGCATTGTCTTGCGACCAAAACGATCTTGCCTTGGAGTCGATGGGCCGGCTTCGCCAGGTAATAACCATGATTTTTGCACTTTGGGTTTTCGAAAGAAATCCATTTTTCATCACCCGTCGCTATTCGATGCAGATATAACTTCCGATCATACCTTTGTAGCAGCATTTCACAGACGATTTTTCGATTTTCCATTTGCCTGTCATTCAATTGATGTGGCACCCATTTTCCCATCTTTTAGATTTTTCTCATTTCTCGTAATCGATCGCTAATCGTTTCTTCGGCCACATTCAACGCTTCTGCCAATTGTTGTTGTTTGAGTTTGGGTTGGGTCTTCATCCATACACTCCTGCAGTTTCGTATCTTCAAACTTTTTCGGTCTACCAGAACGTTCTTTGTCTTGCACATCGAAATCGTCTTTTCGGCTTTTTTCCTTTGATTAAATAAGAAAAGTAATGCGTGCCGTAAATGCACTTTTTCAGGCACGAAAATATAACATGTGTCGCTTCGAAGCTTGATGTAGTAGAATAAAATGACATATGTGTCAAATCATAACATTGCATACTAAAGTCTAGCGACATCTGTTAGAAAAACCGGTAATGACTTCCCGGTATACCTGGTACATATACCAAAATTATTTGTAATTTCAAAAAGAATTTCACAAACATATTAAATAATATTTCAAGCTTGGAAATACCTAATAACAGCAAACTCGTATATTTCGATCTCACTAATTTGTTTATCAATATCCGACCACAGCAGCTTATTAACTTAATCACTTCAGCGCAAACAGTGGCAGTAGGCAGACGCTGCGGACTGTTTGGTTGAACATGTGTGATGTTTACGTATATATAATTTAAATCCAAATACAGAAAATATGCGATTAATTTGTGCAATATACGAATTAAATAAATATCAGTAAATACACACATATAAAATTAAAAACTAATTATAAATTGTAAGTAATGAGCGAAAAATAAATGACTAACAGGTGTGTTTCAACAGTTTATTCATGTAACCTTTATGGGTTTTTTATCACCAGATGAAAGTAATCTTCAAGACGATTAAAATAAGAACAATCTCGTCGCGATAGAACGAATCGTTTGAATTTTTGTAAAAATGCGTTTGTTTTCATGAACAATTCCAATTTTTCACCCATAAGTTTGAAACCGCGCGTCGTAGCGTGGTGCGCTTTGAACTAGTAGATTCCAGGCATCAATACGCCTAAATACGGGCCAAAGTCGAAGATCAGAAATCATCGCGATTTTTGAACCTTCGAAAAATTTTTGTTCTGGAATTTTGACCTGGAAACTACCCAATGGTTTTCGGACATGCTCTAGAAGACTGTGCTTATGATTTTCCGCTGACAGTTCGCCTTTTTCCTGTGTGTTTTTTACAATTTAATATTTCTTGTGATTTAACACTTATAGACGTTTTTCTTTGGGTATACGTGAAAGATAAGGTCAATGCCAATGGCCCACAATCGATTCAAGACCTCGAAAATGGATTACATGAAGTTATCGAGGACATACAGCAATGTGCGAATTGGTGATGGAAAATTTCATGAAAAGAATGTGGTCCTGCAAGGGTAGCCGTGGCAGCCATGTGGCTGATATTGTTTTCCATTATTAATGGCAAACCCTCCTCTTTACAATTAAATGAACATCCAATGATTTCGCTTAAAAATACTCGTTTTTTTTACTCATCAAAATGAAACTTCTTATTGGAAAACCCGTTGCAATATACATACATTAATATAAACTATATTCTAAATAAAGAAAAGAAATAATATTACAAAATTTAAACATGTACAGTAGTGGTTCAATGTAAGCTAACAACATTTCTAAATTTTAAAGAATAATACAAAAATATATCGTTTTTCCAAATGTATCATAAGATTCCCATGCTTATCAAAAAAGAAGTGGCGAGACAGAGAGAATGCATTACTATTGAAGACTTTTGTTATCTAGTCGAAAATGTAAACAAACTCTTGTGCCATTTGCATTACATATAACGCACACCATTGTTCGTTTGTGTCTTCTAATGAAACATACAAGAGCTCTTTTGCTAGTTAGATATCGTTACGGCCTAACCTAAAAATATGGAGGAAAAATTGAAATTTAGATCGTAAACTTTTTTGTGGTTATGATTGTACTTATTTGTTTATGTATATTTATATTAATCTAATAATATACAGCTTACGTCATTGATTATTTGTTCTAATATTGTACACGATATCCCAGTATAAATTAAGCAAATTACTCAAACAAATTTTATTTACAGTAATACTGTATACATACAAAGGGTACTAGGAAAGTTTTGCACTACAGCTTTGTTTATTTAATTTTTTCAAAGTAATTTCCTCTACACTCAATACACGTCATCATCCTCTGAAACCAATCTTTAAACCAGTTTTACCAAGTTTCACTAGGGAGTAAAGCATACTCGTTGTCCCAAGTCCACAGAAGGTCCTCATCACTGGAAAACCGCCTCCCTTTTAGCTTCATTTTCACATGCGGGAACAGTGTAAAGTCGCAGGGAGCAAGGTCTGGACTGTAGGGAGGGTGCTCGAGAAGTTTCAATCCTGTCGTGGTCAAATATTCGTTGCATTCTTTGGCGCGGTGAGCTGGAGCATTATCGTGATGGAGCTGTCCATTCTCGACTTTGGCCGCAGGTTCTTCATAGATCCAATGACTTTAGGCAGGCACTGTTCAGTATACCACTTAGCTGTGACTGTCTTCTCTGTGTGCAGAACGACGCGTTTCACAATTCCACTCGATTTGAAAAATATAGCTATCATTTTCTTCTTTACAGATCGGGATTTTCTGACAACTTCCGGTGTGTCCTCATCATCAAAGACCCAAACTTTGTTTTGAGCTTTGGTCAGCACATCGTAATATTACAGCCAAGTCTTGTCACCTGTCACGATGTTGATCCCATGCCAAGATTGTCCCTCATTAAAATTTTTTAGCATCTCCTAGGACCAAGTCACACGTCGTGTCATCTGCTCTTCAGTCAGTCGATGGGGTACCCAGAGAGAACAAAGTTTCTTCACGTGCAAATGATCATGCAGAATCGAACGAATTGCTGGTGCATTTAGGTCTGACGTACCCTCTATCTGTTGGTAGGTCACTCGTCTGTCCTGGCCAAGCATTTTCGTCACAGTTTTCCTCTGTAACTGACGTTCGTGACCTTCCCGGCCTCTCAGCATCCTCTACAGTTAAATTTCCCCTTTGGAATTCTCTATACCACCTGAATATCGTTGTGCGATGTGTACAAACATCACCTAGTGCAAGAGTCATTTCTTCGAGGCACTGGTCTATGTTTAAACCACGCACGAAATTATAACGCAAAACTGCCCTTATCTCATTTCGTGATCACGATGCCATCGTAAGCACTTTACACTCTCACTGCTATTGAATAACTGAGCCCTTCGACATGGCGCGGCGGCTGCTATGCACGCATGAACATGTCTCAACATGCAGCAACAAGCAGCTTCCTACGATCCATTGTTGCGTTATATTGCAAAACTTTTCTAGTACCCTTTGTATTGAAAGTGTAGTGGTACATAATATTAACTTTACCATTATATTATTTAATTAAGAATTATTATTTAGAATTCTTCTCCTAATTAACAATTGAGGAAAATATGAAGAAAACTTTGTAATGACTAATTATCGATTGATACAAATCTACTGTTGGAATAAATAAATTAATCAAAGGAGTTCTTGAAAAAATATAAAGAGGATTTTTAAAAATTTCATTATATTTTCTAAATTATTTATTTATTCATTCGTTGGTATATTACAGAAAATATATTCTAAATAGTACAACTTAAATATTCTAAAATGAGACTTATATATTTATTTAAACAAAGATATTAACATTAAAT
>JAVIWB010003145.1:0-2500 GCA_031893035.1 Dermolepida albohirtum
TGTCAACCTTCCCAGTAATAACATTATGCATAAATAGAGCGCTAAGAGTCTTTCCCCTATCGGGCCGATACGATGTCATAACGCTCCAACAACTCGTTGTAATTCGCTCCATGGACAGGATATCGACCATCACATTTAAATGAGAGGTATTTCAAAAATTGGCGTTGTATTTTTTCGAGACTGATAGTAGAGGTACCAGACTATAGATGCATATTCCAGTTTGGAAACGACATGAGCGAAGAGAAGAATCTTTAAACTGTCCATATTATCGAAGTATCGGCATGTGCGAATTATAAAACCGAGAGATCTGGAAGCCGCAGCCGTCACACCAAGAACATGCTCAGAGAAAGTACATTTCTCGTCAAATATCACATCGACATCTTTAATCGAAGACTTACGAGAAATCATAACATCGCCAATTGAGTAACAGGAGTCTATTCTAGAAATATCTCTAGGGTAAGATACCAAGAAACACTTCCCAATGTTTAAACTGGGGCGGTTACACAAGGACCAGCTATAAATTTTGTTGACATTGGCCTGGAACAAGTCAACGTCAGACCGCGCGTCAATTCGATGAAAGATTTTAATATCATCGGCGTATGCCAGGATCGGGCAATCGATGAACTTAATCAAGTCATCCACAAAAATATTAAACAACAGTGGTCCAAGGTTAGACCCCTGTGGAACACCCGAGGAGGAATGGAAAAACTGAGACATAAATTCATTGTAATAAACATAATTCTTTCTATTACTTAAATAAGATTGGAACAGTTTCAACAGCGATCTACCGAAACCAAAGGAACTCAGTCTACACAACAGAAGTCGATGATCGATCAAGTCAAACGCACAGGAAAAGTCCGTATAAACGACGTCTAATTGACTACCAGCATCGAGAGATTGAGCTATTTCCTGTAATATCAAAGCCAAGTAGACCTTTGAGTCATAAATCCATACTGTACGATAGAAAGATGTGGTCTGGTACCAACTGGCACACGCCTGTAAAGCAGAATTTCAAACACTTTAGCAAAAGTAGAGATTACTGCAACAGGTCTAAAATTTTGGACATCAGATTTGTCCCCTTTCTTGAAGACAGGTGATATCCTGGCGATCAACCATATCCGGAAACACGGGCGCGCGGATAGCCGGATTAAAAATCTTGCATAATGGATCAACCAAAACATGGGCACAATTCCTCACCAGGAAACAGGGAATGCCATCATCACCAGCGGTCAACTTGTCTTTTAACCTCCTAATATTCTGAAAAACTTCAGCCGGAGAAAAAGATAATAGACACTGGGGAGGCAGATCAGACGCCAAATCAGGCAGAGCAGAATCAGCAGATACAGGCAGGAAGGTTCCAGAAAAAGCTGTAGCGAATGCGTTAACAATACCTACCGGGTCAGTATACTCATTAGTAATATCATGAAGCTTGTCAGGAATTCTGGAAACACCCTGTCTGACTCGAACAAACTGTCCTCGATCTGGTTAGATTCAGCCCTGCGAACGTATGACTCATAAGCTAACCCAGTGTCCCTCCCGACCATATATAAGACAATAATTTCAGCATTTGAATAGTCCATTTATAATAATATTCCACAAAAGCATTATTTTAATACTATTATTTTAGTTTATGAAATAGTTATGTATGTACATATGTGATAGATTGCCGGTGTAAATAAGCATATTTCTATGAGCGTTAATCAAATATTTACTTTTAATATTAGAACTTGAAGTATTTACAACACAGTAATAAAACTCGTTCATAAAATACATATAAAAAACTAAAGAAAGTGACCACTCCTCCTATTGATGTGCATTGAATGTCACTTATTTATTTTTGTTATCCCTGTATAATATTAGAAATAACCATCAGTTTAACAACAGGTACCTTTTAAATGTCTTCATTACACTCTCATAATTTTAGTGTAATGTTAATTTTGGAAATGGCAGTCATTAAGTCTACTGTATTTAAAAATTTGATTTAGGTTAAAAGTTTAATTTCTATAACAATCATATCCGTAGTAACCTCCAGTCTGTAGATATGTAGATATTTGTATTTTTAACTGTCCTTGTTTTTTTTGATTCTTTAACTAGACGTGTGGATGTTGACAGGATACGGAGTATTTTAGTATAAATTTTAAAGTGTTGTTTAGAACTTTTAACACCATAATATTATTATGGATATTTAATCCATATATAAATCAAAATCTCAATTTAAAGTATTTATATATAAGAAATATATTAATAGTACAGTATACTTTGAGTAATTATGTAAAGAAAATTTATTTATTTTATTTCTCAGGTAAAATAGAGAAAAAACTTCAGTAAAGAAACAAACGTAAATTTTATTTGAACATCATTACTGAATCTACTATTCCTTTTCTATATCTTACAATAGTTTTACCACACAAAGACAAGAGAAAGTTTAAAGAAAATAAGTAACACTTTTATAATTACATTTAAAATTTCATATCATTATAAAAATAGATACTACAACATT
>JAVIWB010003145.1:7500-434446 GCA_031893035.1 Dermolepida albohirtum
GAATAAAAATGCTTGAAAATACCTTTAACAAAATAATATAACTTCAACGTACATTGTATTAAAAATAAAAAAAAAAACTATTTTTTAATTATATTAGAGCTTCATCTGATAATTATTCTTTCCAAGAAGGAAAGAAAACTACTATTATTATATTCAAAAGTGCAGAAAAATTACATTTTCTAAAATTCCGAAATGAGAGCTCAATATCTTTTACATAATTTTTTTCCCGAAAATAGCTGGCAGTAAATACATGCTGTGTGCCATACACAATATTATAAACAACTACATAATCTTTTCGATGATATAAAATTGCTGCAGGACGGTTATTATTCGCGGGCTGCGTAAAACAACAACAAATATTGAAAAAATCTTTATAACATTCGAAACTTTAATTTTATTAATTCAATCTTAATAAAACAACTTTTAGTACAACTAGTGAAAAATAAAGTTAGATATCGCACTCGTATTTTAACGTGAAAAAAATTATGTATTAAGAAAAAGATTAAATGTAGATTCAAAATTGAATTTTAGCTTACGTTTTAAGTATTACGCAATGAATTAATTAATAATAATAATTATTATTATATTCTTTGAAATTCTTTAAATGTTCTAGTGCTTGAAAAATCGCGTTTTTCAATAAGAACATAACAATTTTGTATTTAAATAAAACACAGAATAATTGAGATGTTGGGCTGACATGTACTCCAAGTGCAGTACATATGTTATATTTAACTACGGAATTCGATCTAGTTCATATAATCACCGCGAGCACGTTTGCAGCGATCGATTCTTCGGAGCCAGTTTTCCACCACTCTTTTACACATATCAGCAGGAACGTTCGCAATTTCGCGTTCGATATTGCCTCTGAGCTTCTAGAACTTTGTTGGCTCGTTGGCATGAATCAGCAACTTAACGTAATTCAATAAACAGAAATCCAACGGCGCTAAATCGCATAAGTGAGGTGGCCATTTGACTGAACCATTTCTCTAGATTACGCGGTTACCGAACTGCCCCTTCAATAGATCAATTGTTTAACCAGCTATGTGACATGTAGCAGCATCTTATTGGAACCGCATATCACTGATGTCAAGTCCATCCATTCTGGCTAAACATAGTCTCCCATCATGGCACGATTGCGAACTCAATTTACCATAACATGGCGTTCATTTTCATCGACGAAAAATATGATCTAATCATACCTCCGGTATGAAATCCACACCAAACCGTCACTTTTTGTATTTCTTTTAGCGAAATTGTGCATCTATACTATGCAACTAATTAGTAATTATTCTAGTCAATTAAGGTTTTCCAGAATTATTATTTTCAAAAAGGACTATATTAACATTCATTGATTAATTTAATCAATAACAGTCTACATTAAAATTGTTGCGTTATTTCAAATTGGATTGGTATATATATATATATATATGTTCAACTTAACATCGAATAGGAATTGTATTTAAATTTTAAAATAAGGATCGTTTTATGGTAATTTCTAACGGTTAATATAAAATTTTTAATTATAAATCACTAAATACTAATTATTTTCTGATTCTTTAATTCTTTGTGTCTTTACATTTCAATCCTGCGATTTCAAATTTTTATCATATATGCTTGAAATAATATTTTTTTTTAAATCTATATAACTACATATTCCTCATTATCCCTTATTTTACAAGCATTATTATCTACATCTGTCCCCATTTAGTTTACACATATAGACTACTTGTAAATACCTTCTCTTCATAAATTTCCCTAGGAAATTAATTATGCTCTCTCCTAATATTCCTTTTTATCAAATTAACATGTTCTACTTATTCTAACTACAATTATTTCTAAAATTCTTTCTCTCCCTGAGATCTTTACGACTTTTTCTTCCGATCTCTTGTTTCATTCATTATAAATTTATTGAATTAAATGTAACAATAATTGGCATATTCTTTATCATGTTACAGTTGCATGTAACGAGAACAATATCAATTTTTTTGGACGGGGAAGTTTAGAAACATCTAGAAACAGACTACATTTTCGTATTGGAAAGGAAAACCATAGGGTTTTTAAAAAAAGAATAAAATATCAAGCGAAATATAATACAACAAGCTTATTAAGCATAACTCAGAAACACATTGCATCCATGGCATTATTAATTTTTCAAGGTTTGACATTCCGTTAAGATACATCATCAGGAAGGTTAACTCACATAGTAGTTTATATGACATAGATTTATGTATTAATTTCAGAACTCCATTGAAAAAGGGAGCAATAGCTGAACATGTTTTTTTCTGATAAAACAACACTATATCAACAGAATTGGGCCTTAAATTACCTAATGACAAAACTATATAATACTACTAACATACAAAGACCAATTATAATATTGTATAAATGCCCAAACGCATAAATATTTTATGACAATTTTAGTGCTGTGTACCAATTTTCTAAAGGTTTCTCTCATATTATCCGCTAAAAACAATTGTGTGTATGTTTGAATACACACACCAACACCCTCTCTCTCACACACACTCACACACACACACACACACACACACACACAGACATATACATATATATATATATATATTTGTATGTATGTATGTGTATATATGTATATAAAGCGTGTTTCAAATTGCGCAGTTTTTTTAAGAATAAATAAAATATAGATGGCGTACTGAATTTGTCTGGGTATGTGGGTATTTAAAAAGTGTTGTGCTACATTTATAAAAATGGCTTCGTACACGGTACAACAACGCGTTGAAATTGTTGAATTATTTTATGAAAATCAGAGTTCTGTAAAAAGAGTTTTTAGAAAATAACGTGAATTTCATGGTTTACATAATCGTCCATCTGAAAGCACTATTGGTCGAATAATTAAAGAATTTCAAGAGACCGATTCCGTGGAAGATCAAAAAAGCGAAAAATATAGTCGTAGTGGTCGTTCATAAGAAAATATTGGTTTGGTTCGTGAAAGTGTTGCTGAAGATCCTGAAATGTCCATTAGATGACGTTCACAACAACTTGGACTCAGTGGATCAACAACATGGCGTATTTTACACAAGGATTTAGCTCTGAAGGCATATAAGGTTCAAATAACACAGGAACTGAAGCCATTAGATCATTTAAAATGTCGTTTATTTGTCAATTTCGTCAATGAACAACCAGCTGATCTTTCTCAAAAAATAATGTTTTCCGATGAGCCATATTTTGAACTTGGTGACAAACAACAAAATTGCAGTATCTGGGGTGAGGAAAATCCATGAATTATTCATGAGAAACCTATGCACTCTAAACGAGTTACTGTTTGGTGTGCATTATGGTCAGGTGGTGTATTGGACCTTACTTCTTTGAAAATACTGCTGGTGAAACTGTAACTAAAGAAACGGTGATGTTAATTGTCTACCAAGATCATGTGATTTGACACCGTTAGACTATTTTCTTAGGGGTATGTGAAAACTCAGGTTTATAGAAACAATCCATAATCAATTCTTTGAGAGATGAAATTATTCGTGTCATTGGTGAGATAGAGCCTCAATTATGTCAAAATGTCATTGAAAATTTTAACAAAAGAGTGGACGTCTGTAGGCAAAAGGAGGCCATTTGGCAGATATTATTTTTCGCATATAAATGTCATAGCTGATACTTCAATTACCAATAAAATATTCTCCAAAGCAAATGCAAATTATATGTTTTATTTATTGTTTAAAAAAAACGCAAAATTTTAAACAGCTTTTATATATATATATATATATATATATATATATATATATATATATTGTTATGATAATAGGAGGATAGTGTTATTAAAATTAACTATGAGAAGAATTAAATCCTTTACAAATGCTAGAAACACATTAAACATGACCAATTCTATACACGATGTATGCATATACCGTATTAAATTAACTAATTATTCTTGGAATAATCTATCATACATAATAGTATCTGCAAATTTGTAATAATTACAGAAGATAAAACCATATAGAAATATGTGTGCTATGCATATTTTTCCGTATTTTTTGTATATACACTCCTAGTTTATTCTTGTGTGAATTGTTTAAAATCAATTTGCAATTGTTATAACATTATATTAAATTGAGTTTAGTAGAAGGTCAACGTAAAGTTTATCAGTAAATTTAGATGGGAATGTTATAATTTTACATGAATCTTAAAAAATGTATCAGGACTGTAAGAAAAGAGTATTGTGATGAGAAATAAAATGACTTTAGATATAGTTTTAAATGTAAAGTACTCTAATATCAGAAATTTTATGTAAATTAATGAAACGTTTGCAAACATTTTTAATTTTGCATAGTTGTTGAAAATAACAATTCCACTATAATATTAGGTATTGTAGTTATTGTCGCGAAATTTGCTTATATTTAGAATTTATTATGAATTTTAAGTTCTTTTTTGACACTTAGGTGTTGAAAAAGTATTTTTATTGAAACAGTTAATTACAATTCTTACAACGATGCGTTGGAAAATTTGTAGGCCGATTGATTAATTTATCGACGTAATGGAATTGGTCAGATAAGTCGATAAACCTCCAAACGGGGTTGAAAAATTCAGGTTGGACTAATACTTGCTTTTTTACTGAAGGGAGGATATTAATTTTGTTAATTAGCTCTCAAAAACCAACTGGTGATATGTAATCTATACACTTTGTAGTAATAATTCTAATTCTTCTCTTTGTTCTTTTTATCTACATTGATTTTAAGGTTTTCTTTTCTTATCTATCCTACCTTTGTGAGCTGAATAATAATCGATCGGACTGGGTTCATGTGCGTATGAAGATCCCATACTCATCTGATTAAAAAGACAGGGCTTGATCTGCAAGACCTGACACATCGAAGGATTGAAGTAGTAAAGCCTGGCAAAGACGTTCGTAACTATTATTATTATTATTTATATTAGTTTATTATAAATGTTTTTGATGCATAAAACTGTGGAAATAACTGTTGAGTTTATATGCTACCTTTCAGCTTAGTTACGGGGTCATTTGAGATCGTTTAGGTCCTGCTATGTGATATTTAAACCCTAGTGTAAATTTAAGAGCAAGGCTGATTAACAGAAGGTATTATTTATATAATTAACTATTCATATATTTAGTAGAATTTAATAGCTTTAACTAATTATTGATTCACAGCCTTTATTATTAAGATATACTTTCATAAATAAATTAGCTTCAATTTCATTAATGATTAGTCATTTATTACCATTTTTGTCTGTTAACTCTAACTTCATTAAGGGCTCGTTAACGGATACTCGTAATTATTTATTTCGCACGCTGACAAATAAGTAGTTTACCATCAGTTAATTACAAAAGTTCTTTTTTTAATTTACTTAATTTTTTACATTTTATAGACCACAGTCGATCTTTTCCTTTTGCCATTAATTCAGTCGTAAACTGAACATTATTTTTATGTAATTTATTACTATTATTTTGTTTGTTTTCTTTGGTTCTTGGGTAGTGCTTATTAAGTGGCACAATATTCTCAAACATTTCTTTTATACCACTGGTGTGAAGCAACTATACGTATAGGTGAGGATTATAAAATGCTGAACTGTAACGTAAGCGTTTCTTTTTTTTTTGAAATACTCATGTAATATTAATATTAATTTTTATACCGTGTATTATAAAATAATTGAACGTACAATAAACCTGTATGGAGCTTAACTTTTTTCTTACTGCAAAAGATACTCCCATTTTCTTTCTGGTCTTAGTTAACTAAATGCTTGTACGAAATGTGTAATATGCGTTATACTACTGTATGTTAAACAAAGTAAAAGTGTTATTATTTATAATTTGTATTTATTTTTATCGTGCTTTTCACCCCACAGCGATTTCAAACACGAAGCTACGTAGTATAAAATAGTTTCTGCATTAACTCTTTCGATTCTCTTAAATGCAAGTAGCTGTGTAGAAAACCCCAACCAAAACATTTGTAATATTACGTCCTTTAACATCAACAGTTTCACCCACTGACACGTAAATACGTTTACCGTTTATGTTGCAGATTATTAATAACAGTGTCGAATCTGGATGTGATTAATAATCTGCTGGTTATAACAACTTAATCGTACGAGGCTAGTCGTTCACATTTCGAAAATACCAAACAAAAAAAAATTTTATTTTTTTTGTTTGGTATTTTATTTTTACAGCTTTTCAAAATATTTTCCTTGAAAATCAATACACTTTTGCATTCGTTTAAACCAATCCGAGAAATATTCCTGCTACTACGAAGGCAGTATCTCCAAAATATGGGTTTCGAATGCCTCAACTGCCTCTTCCGGCGTAGAAAACCGATGACCACGAAATTTATCCTTCACGTGTGGAAACAAAAAGAAATCACAGGGTGCTAGATCAGGCGGATGGCTCATCAATTCAATATTGTGCTGGGTTAAATATTCAATTGTTTGAACTGACCTGTGAAAGCTCACATTGTCATAATGGAGAATGATCTGTCGTTTTCGGTTTGTTTTCCTTATTTCTTCAAAAACGTTTGGCAAACAAATAGTTGTGTTCCATTCGTAATTGACCGTTCTACAACTTTCTAAAGGCACAGTTGCAACGTGACCGGTTTTTCCGAAATAACAGGCGACCCACACAGTCGACTGCTGTTTACTATCGGGCTCGTATGTGTAGATCCAAGATTCATCACATGTGACGACTTCATAAATGTTCTTTGAAGCACCGCCATTGTATTTTTTGTGCATTTCTTGGCACCAATCGACGCGAGTTCTTTTTTGAGCGGTTGTCAAATAATGTGGTACCCAACGTGAACATAGCTTCTTAACGGCTAAATGTTCATGTAGGATCTTAAGCACGTTGGTGTTACTAATACCTAAAGATGCCTCGAGCTCACAGTATGTCACATGACGGTCTTGCATTATCAATTCAGACACTACATTACTGTTTTCCGACACAACAACATTTGTGGGACGGCTTTCACGAAATTCGTCGTCCAAAGAACGCCGTCCGAGTTTGAATTCACTATACTAACGATGTACTGTAGTTTTCGATTGAATTCACCTCGTCGATGCATTCTTGTTGAGATAATCTACGCCGAAAGTTATGAAAAATAATTGCACGAAAATGTTCGCGAGTTAATTCCATTTTTTCGCTGACATAAAATTTTCAATTTATTGTCAAGAATAGAAATAGCAACCCTCGTAGAAATACGTATACAGAATACGAACATCGATGTGGCAAGGGGTTTGATATATCTTTTTTGATTAATTCAATCAATCACAGTCTCCATTCATATATATATATATTGTTATTTTAACGATAACAAGGCACCATATAAAGAGTATTAATTGAATAACAGGCATTTGATACAAAGGGTACTAGTAAAGTTTAGCAATATGACGTAACAATGAATCGTAGGAAGCTGCTTGTTACTGCATGTTGAGACATGTTCATACGTGCATGGTAGCCACCGCGCCATGTCGATGGGCTCAGTTATTCATTAGCAGTGAGAGTGTAAAGTGCTTGTGATGGCATCGTGGTTACGAAATGAGATAAGGGCAGTTTTGCGTTATAATTTCATGCGTCGTTTAAACATAGACCAGTGCTTCGAAGAAATGACTAGGCGATGTTTGTTCACATCGCACAACGATATTCAGGTGGTATACAGAATTTCAAAGGGGAAATTTAACTGTGGGGGATCTGAGAGGTCGTGAAGGCCACGAACGTCAGTTACGGAGGAAAACGTTACTACTTTGAGGAAAATGCTTGGCAAGGGACCTACCAACAGATAGAGGCTAGTTCAGGCCTAAAGATAGATAGATAGATATTTTTTATTAGTATTTTAAATACTTTTACAATTTACATTTTAATAAGAAATTTTACAAACAAGGTAGAATGTTTAAAATTAAAACTTAAAGTTGATTTCACCAAAATTAACAAATTAAGTTGTTTCTAACAAAATTAACACATTGTCTCTTAAATACATAGTAATCTCTTTGAGTTTTTAACTCATTTGGGATTTCATTATACAGTTTAAGTCCCTTAAAGAATAATGAGCGCTGCATTGCTGTTGACGTTGTTCTTTGTAGCCTAAAGTTTTCGGCGTTTCTAAGCCCATACGGTTGCACCTCACCACATATCTGATGTTTTCACACAGATACTCTGGCGCATTTCCCATCTTTATTTTCTGCACAAAGCATATGGTATTCATTTCCAACCTGTGTTTAATATTTAACCATTGCAGTGAACTAAGCGTTGCTGATGTAGCTGTATAACGGTTGCATTTTAAAATACATCTCACGGCTTTGTTTTGTAGTTTCTGCATTCTCTCAATTTGTGATTCTAGGCAGCACGTATATATTATAGTTGAGCAAAATTCAAAGTGGGGTTTAATAATGGTGTTATATACGAGGATCGATCCAGAAATAAGGTGTCCAAAGAACTCCAGCCGCACGGGCAGGTGTGAGACGAAATCCGGCAACACCGCTGTGTAGGTATGTTTCCTTACTCCGGATTCCCACCTGCCGCGCTTCGCTACGCCGCTCAGTCTTGGCTCAGTAGCCGTCCGTGATGGAGGTGCCCATTGCTGATCCCGCCGTGTGCGAGATTCGTTCCGTAATTAGGTTCTTGCGCGCGAAAAAGACACCACCCGTGGATATTCATCGACAGTTGACAGAGGTGTATGGCGGCAAGTGTATGACCATTCAACACGTGCGTAAGTGGTGCAGGGCGTTTAGTGCTGGTCGGAAGGAAGTCCACGATGAAGAACGTAGTGGAAGACCTTCAATTTCGGAGGCACTGATCGAGATGGTCCAACGCAAAGTGCTTGAAAACAGGAGGATCACCGTCCGTGAATTTGTTGCTCGGATTCCTGGGAGTTCTTACGGTACAGTTCAAAGAGCTTTGACTGAAAAATTGGGGTATCGCAAGTGTTGTGCTCGATGGGTACCGCGTATGCTGACAGTCGAACACAAAGAGAAACGCATTGACTGTGCTCGCCAGTTTCTGCAAAAGGGTCAAGAAGATAGGGAAGGATTGTTGGCCTCCATTGTTACGGGAGACGAAACGTGGGTGTTTCATTTCACGCCCGAAACGAAAGAAAAGTCCAAACAATGGCGTCGCTCAGGGTCACCAGTCGCAAAGAAGTTTAAACAAAGTCCTTCTGCTGGCAAAGTCATGGCCACTGTTTTTTGGGATTGCAAGGGGATACTGCTGATCGAGTTCATGGAACCTGGGACAACAATCAACTCAGACAGTTATTGTGCAACACTAAGAAAACTCAGGCGAGCTATCCAGAACCGCCGGCGAGGACGACTGACAAAAGGTGTAACGCTGCTTCACGACAACGCCCGCCCTCATGTCTCCCGTCAAACCAAGGAACTTTTGACCAACTTTGAATGGACTGTCATGCCCCACCCACCTTACAGCCCGGACCTCGCGCCTAGTGATTATCACTTGTTCCCCAAGTTAAAGGAACACTTGAGTGGGCAACGCTTCCAGAACGACGATGAAGTCAAAGAAGAGGTGAAACGCTATCTGAACGGGCTGGCGGCAACGTTCTACGACACGGGGATACAAAAATTGGAACACCGTCTACAAAAATGCTTAGAAAGAGATGGCGATTATGTAGAAAAATAGAGCTAAGTGTCCTCTATCCAACGGTGTAAATTTTGATGAGAATAAACGATCTTGTATTATTGTAAAAATTATGGGAACCTTATTTCTGGATCGATCCTCGTATATATATATATATATATTTATTGCGGTTGTTATTGAAAGTTTTTTTCTTATCTTTTTAAAAAAACCCAATTTTTTGCAGATGTAATAAATATGTTCTTTAAGTTTTAATTCTTTATCAATTATGAATCCGAGATATTTAATTTTTTCAACTTTTTCTATTATTTTGTTATTAATTTTAAAATCTTTTTCACCAATCACACCAATTTCTATTAATTTAGTTTTACTTTCATTTAGTTTCAGCTTGTTCATTTTTAACCATTCGTTAATATTTTTTATATCATATTTTAATTCGTCTCTACATTCACTTTCAGATTCTCCTTCTGCGTATATTAAAGTATCATGCGCATATAATATTATTTTGCGTTTTTGAACAATATTTGGCATTTCATTTATATATATTACAAAAAGCAGTGCACCCAATATTGATCCTTGAGGAACACCAAAGCCATTTATCAAAACGTTCGATAGGGTACCGTTCACTTTTGTTATTTGTTGTGTGTTTTTTAAATATGATTAAAACCATTCCAATTCAACATCTTTTATTCCGTACATATAGAGTTTTTGTATAATCAAATTTCTGTCCATTGTTTCAAAAGCTCTTTTAAAGTTCAGGAATAAAGCCATTAATTTTTTGTTTTTTCCGATATATTTCCATTCATTTATTACATAATTATCTGTTGTTTCACATGAATAACATTTACGAAATCCTGACTGGTACTTGGACAATAATAGATTTTTTCCAGATACGTTTCTAGTTGATTTTTTACAACTTTTTCTAATATTTTTTCAGACGTTTTAAGCATGTTTATTAGTCTAAACTCCTCATATTTGTTTGTTTTTGATACTTTCTCTATCGGTGACACCATAGACTCCTTCCAACTTTCAGGAAATATTCCTGTTCTGAACGATGTATTTATTATTTTTCGCAAGATTTCACCTGTTGAATTCCAATTATCTAGTATCAGTTTTGTTGACATTTTATTGAAATCTGGTTTATTTTTCATTTCTTTTATAACGCTTTTAAGTTCAGAACTTGTTATTTCCCGAAACCTAAACGTTTTTTCCGTTTTCCGAATTTGGTTCGTATATTGGGCATGCTCAAAAGATTCCCGTATTACTCTTACGCTATTAATAAAATATTTGTTAAAATTATTAGCTATTAACTGATTATTTGTACATTCGTTCCCATCAAATATCACTGACTTTATATCAGTTCGGCATTCTTTAAGAACCAAATTCTTCATCTCTCTCCACATTTGTTTTTGGTTTGTAGCATTACTGATTCTATTGTTTATAAAATTATTTTTTGGATTTTCTATTTTGACTGTATATAAATTTCTTATTGATTTATAATTTGCCCAAGCTTCCGGTGTATTTATATATTTTGCTATTTGATATAATCGAACTTTTTCATTTTTCATTGCATCTACTTCACTATTATACCATCGCTTGATACCATATGAGCTTTAACTTTTGTTTTTTTCATAAATTTTTGTACTGTTGTATCGAAACACTTATCAAAATTCAAAACGTTTTCATTAAAATCATTATTTTCTTCAAATTTTAACATTGAATTTGTTTCTCTGCTAAATGCTCTTATTGTATTTGAATTTCTCAATATATCTCTCACAATGTTATTTATTTACCTTTTCATCTTCAATATAAATTTCAATTATTTCGTGGTCCGATATTTTGTTCGTGTCACTAATTTGCACTGTAATCTTTTTACTGTTTGTGATAACATAGTCAATCAATATTTTCGAATTTGGTGACTCTAGTACAAGATTTCACAATTTGGTTCATTCCGTTATCATTTAATGTTCTTTAAATTTGCTGTTTATAGAAACCGTCTTTCAACCAGTCTAAATTAAAATCTCCCGTTATTAGAATGTCACAATTCAATTTCTTCTAGTGCTTCTTGAAATTTATCGCAAAATTCAGTGGGTTGATTACTTGGTGATCTGTATATTTCCGCTATAACAATCTTTATGTTTTTATATTTCGCCAAGCAAAACAAAATTCAATATGTAGAATCTTTGATTATTTCAGTTTTTCACTACCGACCAATGTTTTTTAAAATATACAGTTACACCACCCGTTCGATTCGAGTTTAATACACTGCTTATATTATTATAATTTTGTAACGAGATTTCTTTTTCGCTGATATCTTTAGTTAAATGTGTTTCGGCGAGAATAATAAGCTCAGGTTTTTCTGCTGCAGCAAGTATTTCAAGTTGTGTAAAATTATTTATAATACCTTGTATATTAGAGTAAATCATCTTTAAATTTTTCGATTGTCATGCGGTGAAACCCATTTTCTTTCTTTTTTTATTTAATTTATTTTGATAGATTGGACACTGTTTATCATGTGTTAAATGATTTTCATCCAAACCTAAATTGAGTTTCTTATTTACTCGGACACAGTTTATATATTTCATCACTATATCATTTTTACATTGATTGTTATGGTGATCTCCATGGCATTTTGAGCAAACGTTGTTTTTACACTGCTTTGTTACATGGTTGTATCCTTTACACTTAAAAAATTTCCCCACATCAGTTCCATCAAAAACTCTGCATCTTTCCCAACCGATATTAATTTTTTGCGCATTTAATAATTTTTCGAAAGTTTCCCCGTCAGTGGATAGTTTAACATTAGAAATAATTTTATTATTTCTTTTATACTCATTTATCTTTATTACTTTTATTTTGCTCTCATTTAAAAATGTATTCTGTTTTTTTATTTTTTAAATAAGATCATTTTCATTGTATTTGAAAGTAATGTCATTTACATTTAATTTCAATTCTGTTGGATTCGGTACCCTTATATCATATTTTTCACTCATTTCAGTTTCTATAGCATTTTTTACTTTTTCTCTTTCTTCAGCGTTTTCAGTTTGTATCACCACTGTTCCATTTCTTCTGCTTTCAACATTCGCTATTTTTAAATTTATTGGATTAACTTTTTTATTTAAGTTCTCTTTTGTTTTTTCACCACCCTGCTTTTCTTTTGGTTTAACAATCACTGGCATTTGTTTTTTTATATCTGGCCTCACTAATGATTTTTTAACTGTCTGAATATGAAATTTTTGTTTGTTTCACACTTGTTTCATTAATTGCCTTTTTCATCACATCATACACTTTGTTGTTGTTTTCTTCTATAAAACTGCATTTGTCTTTGTTTTTGTTCTCAGCTTGTTTAAATTGGCCACATATCTTTTGAATTTCTTTAATATTTTTTTCATTTGAACTTTGTACTGCATCTATTTTTTTTATCCTTTTTTCATAACGGTTTTCGATTGCTTGCAAAAATTGTTTAATTTCTCTTTCGTTTTGTTTAAAAGATACATTAAATTCGTTTTTATATTCGCTCAAGTATTATTTGCTCTTTTTTATATCGTCTGAAATATCTTTTAACGCCATATCAACATTGTGTATTTACCGCATGCAGTCATCACAGACAAATCGAACGAAGTTTCCCTTGTTCTACACTTGTTATTATTGGCATGATACACTTTTTTACATATTCCTTCGCAATATATCCCGGTTTCACCACGTATCGCTGACTTACAACTATTACATATATATAAATAAGTTTTTGCTTGTTTTTTATTTTATCATACAGTTTTTAGATAAATTTTCCATCACACTTTATAAATACGATCTCAACTTTATTCTAATACTGTTGTTGATAAATTTTAATAACTATTACTATTTTTAATAATTTATTTTACATTCACACTCTAGACACACGTCTGAACCGTTCACTATATACACGAAGCGCATACTCGTGCTAAATGCACCAGCAATTCTTTCGGTTCTGCATGATCATTTGCACGTGAAGAAAATTCACGTGCTGTGAGGAAAATGGTTATTGAGGACAGGCGAGTGACCTACCAACAGATAGAGGGTACTTCAGGCCTAAATGCACCAGCAATTCGTTCGATTCTGCATGATCATTTGCACGTGAAGAAACTTTGTTCTCTCTGGGTGCCGCATCGACTGACTGAAGAGCACATAGCACGACGTGTGTCTTGGTGCCGGGAGATGCTAAAAAAGTTTAATAAGGGACCATCTCAGTATGTGAACAACATCGTGACAGGTGACGAGACTCGGCTGTACTATTACGATGTGCCGACCAAAGCTCAAAACAAAGTTAGGGTCTTTGATGATGAGGACACACCCGTAGTTATCAGAAAATCCCGATCTGTAAAGAAGTATTTTTGAAACCGAGTCAAATTGTGGAACGCGTCGTTTTCGACACAAAGAAGACAGTCACAGCTACTTAGCTGTGACTGTCTTCTTTGTGTCGTTGTTGTTGTTAAGTATACCACTTGGAATACTTAACAATGCCTGCTTAAAGTCATTGGATCTATGAAGAACCTACGGCCAAAGTCAAGAATGGACACCTGGTTCCTCCATCACGATAATGCTCCAGTTCACCACGCCAAAGCCTGCACCGAATATTTGACCACGACAGGATTGAAACTTCTCGAGCACCCTCACTACAGTCCAGATCTTGCTCCCTGCGACTTTGCATGTGAAAATGAAGCTAAAAGGGAGGCGGTTTTCCAGTGATGAGGACCTTCTGCGGGCTTGGGACAACGAGTGTGCTTTACTCCCTAGTGAAACTTGGCAGAACTGGTTTAAAGATTGGTTTCGGAGGATGGAGAGATGTTGCATAAATAAGTATCGTATTATTATAGTTAAATTCTAAACACTTACTTGCAAAAGTATAACAAAGGATACATTGAATTCTTGTAAAGGTTGAAATGAGTTAAATGAGTAATGAATAAATAAATTATAATAGAAGGAATCTATACCATAACAGTATATTCTATAAACTTAAGCCAGTGGTAAAGAATATACAAACACGCTTCATAAATAAAATACTATGTAGGGACTGTAGCAGCTATTACATCGGCAACTAAGCAACTTCAAAGCAGAAGAATTCAGGCTCATAAATATTCAAAAACAGATAAAACCGCCTTACCTGCAAACTACAGAATGATCACCAATTTTATTTTCACAACATCCAAATAACTGAAAAAGAAAACATATAAAGAAAAAAGAGATTATGGAAATGATTGATGATATAAAGAAACGAAATTCTATCAACAACAGAAACGACATCAAAAATACACATAAAATATAATGTGCATAAAAACTTTATTCGATTTTATTTTTTAAAAGAATTCTTCTCACATATACACTAGAAAAGAAAATTATATATGATGTGTGGTATACACTACAAGATACGTTCATATAATTTGTTTTTATATGTATAACTTAACTTATTAAATAAGATAATACTTATGCTTATGTAACTTAACCTAATAAGGTATCTTCAAGAATTTGAAGAAGGCCATTGACGACAATAAATGTAAGGTGCATGAACAATACAGAAAAGAAATTGTATCTGACATTAAATCGTCCAATAATCTTATAACATTATCGTGCATTTGTTGATATTTTTAATATTTGTCCACAGTTATACCTTTAAGAATAACAAGGTTTAATTAATTTTAATGTGAGAAAATTTTCTGTGGTTCAAGAGGAAGCTTAAGATCATGTCTTCGTATTGATCTAACAATTCAAATATTCTTCCATGATTATCACATAATATCCATACTCCATCAAATATAACCAATCTATAAATTGATTTAATTTCTTTCATTAAGGTTGAAAGGTTTCATTAGGGTTAATATTTAATGTCTTCAAGTTTAATTAAGGTTTGATCTGAATCTTTTGAACCTACCTAAGTATTTAGACTTGCTTTTAAGTGACATATTTCGACTGTGCAACTTCTCGTTGTGTGTGCAGTAATCTTCATTTATATAAAAAAATAAGTGTTAATTTTACCCTGTACAAAAGTCAATAGACTCATTAACGTTAAAAAATTGTGTAGTGGAGAACTTACAGAGACTCGTATTATAATTAAATTTGATCATAATTCATAAAGCTGTACTCTCATAAAGTTTAATCAATAAAATAGGACGAAAAAGTTACTTAAAATTTAGATTTGATATAAATCGGCATTTCACAAATATGTATTAGTATCAATGTCGAAATATTTGTATTTTTATATCGGTACACTTGTTAGACAAGTATGCTTGTACATACTATACATCTAGTAGGAAAACAATGTGGGTTAAAATTTTGGCATGAATTCAAAATTTTTCGAAATCTATCAGTAGTTCAGTGAAAGTTATATATGTATTTAGTTTCCTGCAAAAGCAATTTTCAAATATTTTTCATTGTGATGTATACGTTAAACCAAGTTTATTTCCTCTGGATCTGAAATATTAATATAAAAAAAAGCCAACATGTTTTTTTATCAATTCGAGAATTTTTCGTTAATTGCTACACCACAATGTATGATCTCAAAAAAATACTTTGTTGCTCTAATAAATGACTTCAAGTAATGGAGCTAGTATTCCTAGAGCTGTTATAAGACACACTGAAAAAAATTTTTAGGGTAATTTTGCTTTTCCAAAACGCATTATCGCCTTGAGTAAATATCTTTACTCTCCCCCGCTTCGGAATTTGATTCAGTCGAATGGAAGCAACAGAAACAAACGGCAAAATATTGACTCTATTTTAAACTTAACATTTTAAAATATGTAAATTACGATATAATCGTGAGCTAACGAAATCGTATTGGAAATTTGTAAATAATAAAAAATAATAAAAAAATATGTGGATGGGAATATTTTCATAATTGAGGAAAAAACTCCAAATGATAAAATTGTAAAAAATATGCTAGAGGGTGTCGCAAAATCGTTTAATACTACTCATTCTAAAATCCAAATCTGAGCGATTCGGCTTGAACCAGTTTTGTTTATAGAGACGAATTCTAATACATTAAAATTAGAAAATGAACCGAACTATACTTTAATGATAGGTTTTTTGTAGCCGAAAAATAAAATATACATTCCTTTGGAATTGATATTGAATTTGATGGAGCCTGTGGTTGATTAACTTAATCAGCCAAGACGCACACAGCGTGCGTCTTGGCTTTCAACAGTACGGAACGTGTGCAGAATTAATTGCTTCGTACGGGTATTTATTAGTTCTCCAGGTGCAACACTGCTTAATTATCTGCTGATGATGACAACTTAGTTGTCGAAATACGTATACAGAATTACGAAAGTTAATGTGGAAAGGGGTTATATATCAACCTTAATGATTTGGAATTGATGCTTATCAGTTTTAGATTAATTAAGCAAAATTTTGAAGATTGTATAATTGTTTCTGACACAGATGTTTACATAAATTAATTTTACAGAAAAATAATCCAACTGAAAATATACCTTTGAGCAAGACTATAAAATAAATTTAACAAGACATGGAATTAAGTAGATTCGTAAAGAGTGATTAGTACAACCTAGCGAAATATAAGATAAATGTTTAGAAAAAATTTAGCAATATCTGCGGAAAAAAGAGGGTTCACTATTGTTTAATAAAAATATAGAACTCATTTGTTAAGAGAACGTATTTTTTAATTATCAACATCGCCTCATTGATGTAACATAAAATCTGGTTTTAAGCGATTACCAGGTCAAAAATTTTATGTTACATAAATGAGGAGATGAGATGTTGATAATTAATAAATACATCGTCCCATTGATGTAATACAAAATTATGGATCTGGTAATCGCTTAAACTCAACTTTTACGTTTCATCATATAAGTAAAGGATGTTTCAAATTTCGCGATTTTTTTAAAGAATAAATAAAACGCATTATTTGTATTCACTTCCAAAAACTTTTTATTGGTAATTGAAGTATCAGTTATGACATTTATATGAGAAAAATAATATCTGCTAAATGATCTCCTCTTGCAGCTCCACAGACGTCCACACTTTTGTTAAAATTTTCGATAGCATTTTGACATAATTGAGGTTCTATCCCACTAATGGCACGAATAATTTCATCTTTCAAAGCAGGAATTGATTGTGGATTGTTTTTATAAACCTGACTTTTCACATAACCCCAAAGAAAATAGTCTAACTGTGTCAAATCACATGATCCTGGTGGCCAATTAGCATCACCGTTTCTTGAGATTACACGTCCAGGAAATTTTTCTCTCGATAAATCGACTGATTCATGTGCAAAGTGAGATGTAGCGCCATCCTGTTGAAACCACATATCCTCTAGATCAATATTCATTAATTCTGACCACAAAAATTCGATTATTATCCGACGATATTGATCACCATTGACAGTTACAGCTTCACCAGCAGCATTTTCAAAGAAGTAAGGTCCAATTACACCACCTGACCATAATGCACACCAAACAGTAACTCGTTTAGAATGCATAGGTTTCTCATGAATAATTCGTGGATTTTCCCCACTCCAAATACGGCAATTTTGTTTATTAACATGCCACCAAGTTCAAAATGTGCCTCATCGGAAAACATTATTTTTTGAGAAAAATCAGCTGGTTGTTCATTGATGAAATTGACAAATGAACAACATTTTAAATGATATAATGGCTTCAGTTCCTGTGTTATTTAAACCTAATGTGCCCTCAGAGCTAAATCTTTGTGTAAAATACGCCATGTTGTTGATCCACTAAGTCCAAGTTGTTGTGAACTTCGTCTAATGGACATTTCAGGGATCTTCAGTAACACTTTCATGAACCAAACTAATATTTTCTTGCGAACGATCACTACAAGTATATTTTTCACTTTTTTAATGTTCCACGGTTTCTTGAAATTTTTTAATGATTCGACTAATAGTGCTTTCAGATGGACGAGTATGTAAACCATAAAGTTCATGTAGTTTTCTAAAACTTCTTTTCACAGAACGCTGATTTTCATAAAATAATTCAACAATTTGAACGCGTTGTTGTACCGTGTACGAAGCCATTTTTATAAATGTCATACGTCACACTTTTAAATGCCCACATACCCAGACAAATTCAGTGAGCATCTATATTTTATTTATTCTTAAAAAAACCGCGCAATTTGAAACAGTCTTTACATATTTCGCCATTCCTCTTTAAATAGCGCGCAACTATTCTTAGATTCTTAGCATTAGTTTCTTGAACGTACTTTTGGGTGCTATTGCCGCTAATTTTCAAGTCACGAATATTCAGTCGATACTTAACCAGCTTTGTGTTGTTATAACAATTAGATCATTGCGTATTCATTACTATTCAACATCGTTCTATAAAAGTACTGCTCCTTCTAAGGGTCCAGTAAAAAAAGATAAGTACTTTATCAAAATCAGCGATATTTTTTAAGTTGAAATTGACGGTTTATTAGTTTCGAATAAAATATTTAATCGACGGTTATCAGCTTCGAATCGCAAATGGTTGGTTTGTTTCATATTGATTACTATTCAACATTTTACAAACACAGCTTTTAGTAACCATCGGATAATTTAAAAATAAGTACTTTATCAATTTAGTTTAAGTACGCTATTGACTTAATGGGTAAATTGTTGTGATAAATAATGGTAATTTTACCAACATTTTCCACAAATTTATTGTATAATTCTTATTTTGTCTATTTTTGTATCCTACTTATTCACATAATTGTTTTTTGTCCATATGTATATTTTCTTGGACTATGTTCACAATTTCTCTGAACATATATTGACATTGAAATAGCTAGAGTTAGATAGTCGTTAGACAGAGAGGGGCGGGCTGTTGTGTAGTGGCAGTTAGTACAAGCTAACGTATGCTATCGAATCGGACATACATGCTCCCCGTTCCTGTCGCGCAGACACGACTATCCATTTCTAGTTATAGCCTTCAGCGTTAACAAGAATAAATTGCTCTTTTTTTGTGTAAATAAATTATCGATTAGCTTTTGTCATCTTTCTTACAACAACTCGCATTAGAGTTTAAAGTTTAAATTAATTGTAGTAGTATGTCAAACAAACAATTTTTAACGAGCGATCGAACTTGTAAGTGTTTAAATGTTATCATGACAAAACTCAACAACTTTGTAATTCACAAATTTTGGATTCTTTTGTTTAATGACAATTGAATTTATTCAGTTAACGACAATATTCGAGCGAATTCATAGTTGAATTCCTTAGAAAGTTTTAATAGCATAACCTTCCTTCGACAAATGTCTGGAGCAAGTTCATAGCTCTTATTTCATAATCTTTTTTGTTCGATTTTCTTGTAGACAGTTTATTTTTCTTCATTCGTTACCATTTCCAAAAATGTATTTCCTTCCTTAAAAGAAAATAATAACAACGCTTCTTATTTTCTTTGAATTCATATCACACAGTACTCAAGTATTAGACATAAAATCGTTTTCAAAGATCGTTATCAGCATTCTCTACAATATTTGCTGTACTCTTCTCAGCACAGATTCGTTCATAACAACGCGTAATATTTAATAAATTCAATATTTCTCAAATATGTAATAGAACAAAAACTGTTATTTATATACAACATATTACTCTGTACATTTATGTAAAAATTCTTGTATGTACATTACAGAAATAAAATAATTATTCCTTTGAATTGAATTTAAATATTTTACGTTGTAATTTAATCAATACTTTGTTAATTGGCGATTCATAAAAAGTTTAAATATTTAAGATTCAATAGTGTAATAAACATTAAATTAAATATAACTGTATAACTTGAAGTTTTAATTACTCATCTTTTTGAGTTTTGCAATATATATATATATATATATATATATATATATATATATATAAAACTACCTATTAGACGAGATATTAGACCTTCCAATACATCGGTAGTTATATATTGATTATAAACATGGTTGGGATGAAAATTCTTATTTAAAAATACGGGTTCGAAACACAAATTTAGGTAACATAATAAGCCTCTGTCCTTTAATGTTCAACCCAGCGTATCAATATTTTTCTATAATGTACTGCAATTATTTTAATTTTAAATATAAACCTAAATACAAGTAAAAAACACAATCTCTGAGGAAATTATGATTTTCCTTCGTGCTATGCATCACCTAGTATAACTTAAAGTTCAAAATTAATTTAATAAGCTTTAATTTAAATAAAGAAAACGTCTAAATTCCAAAATAAATTAGAACAATAATTTATTTTTAATTAATTTTAAATATTCTGATTATTTAATAGATACCTTTCATTTACATAAAGTATATCAAATTCAGTATCGAACAAAAAACATGGAGATATCTTACCGATGTTAAGGTTTAAATGCAAAATTAATATTGAGCACATCCGAGTGGCTTCGAGACAAAAAACTCCTCGTGTTCCTTCGATTTCTCTGATCATTAGAATTTCTAATTGACTCCACCCTATTTTTCTGCAGGATAATATTAAACTAATCGAACTTGTGTTGATCTTAAATTTTGCTTTAGATAATACTTGAACTTGTACTGTTAGGCTTAAATAGTACTAATTCTTATTTGATGTTTAAATTTCAATTAATTATCGACGTTCTTATTATTTTCAAAAAATCATGTTGTCATATTTATTTACTGCTGTTAATTAATTACTTCGCTATTTATCTCAAAATAAAATGGTGATTTTAACAAAATTTCTAAAACAAGATTTTTATTCTATCGTTTACATTTACATGAGTGTAATTTTCATCCCCAGTTGTTATTATATTTTTGTATCCTTTTATTTATATTATTAGTATGAAACATACATCGCTTACAACTTGTGTAATGTTACCTTTATTACATGCTTTCAGATATCTTAATATCTTGAAACTCAATATTTCTTTATTGACGAAGTCTATTACTCTGATATCGTAATTATATATAAATATATAAATTAGTTTCACGATGGGAAATTTTAATGAAAATTATATTATTTCCTGCTACTCCATCGTTAATTAAATACACAGAAATTAATTAAAAATTTCTGCGCTAGAGAAGGACTCGAACCTTTATCTGCCGTTTTCTAGACGACTGCTTTACCAATTAAGCCACCAGGCAGTGTAACTTCGAGTCCTTTAACACGACATAAATCGTATTATGGAACAGATCTAATATTTATTTGAAAACCCGCAGTTCGGTTATGATATCGTAATTATATATAAATATATAAATTAGTTTCACGATGGGAAATTTTAATGAAAATTATATCTATTACTCTGATCTTTACCCAACAAACAAAATTTTGTGATACATCTATGCCAAGAACGTTCTGTAATTCAACTATGCCAGTTTGCAATACACAAAAAAAATATGATTATAGAAACAAGTCTTAGTACATAATAATAAAACTTGAAACTTATACATAAAGAAATATTTATTTATTCTAACGGATTTCCATTTGTGTACGAACATAATGTCACTCTTTTCGAAAATCCACCTTTCAAACCTTAGGAACAAAGGAAATATTTTATAATGAAGAACATATTCTTTTAAATATAAAATAAAACTATTTTATAGAAAGTGTATGTTTATCTTTTTGATGTAGTAATCCAGTATAAAGAATTTTATATTTTATAACATTGTTTAAGTAAATACAGATATGCAGTATGTGTTTCAACCTCAACCATATATTACGTATGATACGCACGCACATACATACTCGTACATGGTTGTATTGCTCATAATATTATGTTCTATACATCTTTTTTACATTTACAATATTTTTAATAAATTACATCAAAACTTAAAGTGTTCTGTTTCCATAAAAAATTTTATATTTTTCTAATTCAACAACAATTAGAAAATGAAATCCGCTAAAAATATATCCGTTACTTTATTTTATTTATTTTTATTTCAAACTCTCCCCTTTTATTTCAAACTCTCCCCTTTTATGTTCGTATATTCTCATTTGTGTTTCAAAAATTGCTACGTGCTTTTCTACATTATTTCGGTCCCAAATTTCATTAAGTTTTACAATTTTCACTACATCTTTTCCCGAATTCACTTAACAAGATTTTAAATTATCCACATCTAAAAGATTAAGAATGTACAAAATTTGTTTCGAAAGAAAGAAATTTAGTTTCCCTAGTGGTATTTGATCCCAAAAATAAGCTTTTGAATTTAAGTAAATAGATTAACGTCGATATATTTCGCCCTCAAAAATGTATTTTTCTACTAAAGAAATCGTTTAATATCGGTAGATGTGTATATATATATATATATATATATATATATATATATATATATATATATATATGTATATATGCATCTAGACCACTGGAACCGAAACAAAATCACGAAAAAAAACTGCAATGTTAACCGACGTGAAGTCAACAAGGCACGATATACAAAGCCGGTCGCTATAAAGCATAATTGATTTTCAACTCGGACATTCCAAACGGCTATTTTTTATATATCCACAATATACCGCATTTATTGTTGTTGGACACAGTTTCCTTTTTGGATCACGGAAAATGAGAATTTTATGAACACTTTTACCTATAAACTGGTAGAATTTGTTATTTTTCACTTGCAAGATTTGCTTTCAAAATAATTTATATCTATTACTTCGAAAGACTTAAATATGCGCTAAAGGTAGCTAATTCTGATTAAATTATACATCGTATGGCAAGAAAGTATAAATTACAATGCAAAGAAGAATTCTTCATAATAATCATCAAAATTTTTTAAAACTTTTTTGCTTCACCATATTTTAAAGAAATTTAAATAAACCTCATTATTAAATTGCTTATGTTTACAAAAGATCGATATATTTTATAGATTTTTTTAAATATTCAGTAAAGTATGCGTAATATTTGAAAAACAAGTATTAATTTTATTCATATACACCGGAACTTCTCTACAAACCACATAATTTTTATTTTAATAAAACAAATTTATTTATCAACTAAATAAACAATTATATTGTAATATGTATAATAAACTTAAACTCTCGCATTTTCAATTACTCTATTTCAAATATAAGAAAATTTATTATTTAATTCCGATGTGTAATAAAAACCAGGGATACTTATTTATTGCCAAGGCGTTGATTATAGTGTGTTAGCAGGATGATCAACCCATCATTATAATTTATTCCAAATATGTAAATTATTAATGAACGATATTTTTACAATGAATAAGTAAAGGCTTCCAAAATATAAAGAATTATTCAACAAAGAATGTTTGCCATTATTTTCAGATTTCGTACTTGTTATCATGTCCTTAGCGTAAAGTTCAGTTGTGATACAAAAAAGTTTTTGACAAACTTTAGAACTTAGTTATTATTGAGGCAAATATTCCCATCGAATAATTTTCAATCATGAAAAAGATAACAATCAGATGCTACAAGGTCAAGTAGCTTTTGAAGAGGGATGTAATAGACTATTCAAACTATTTTTACAGGGCTTTACACTGACATCCAAGAAAACAACAAGAGGCTTTTTCGATCAAACTTTCATGACCATACTGTAGTTGGTAGTGTGGTTGATGATAGTTATGGTTTAAAAGCGCAAAGTAAATAATACCACAATAATCCCACCACACACGCAACAATATTTTGTTTTTGTCATGCAAGAAAGCTTGTCACTATAGACAAACGATCTGTTTTGTTTTCTTCTAACTTTGAAAGTGCGGAGAATTCTCCCTTCTTCGATTGCTACTCATTGTATTTAATTCCACATTATGTGTTATATTTCATTTGTTAAAAATTTATATGTGCTAATCAAAGCCAAAGATTGTGGTTACAGTTGATTTTAATTGATCATTTTCTTGCCTCGTTACCAAGTAATAGCTAGGCCTTGGACATTTATTATACTTTCCGTTTATTACCTTCACGAAGGCTTAACCAACAGTTTAAATTCATCATCTTCTTAGTTTAATTAACAGTCACAGTTTGCCCTCAGCTACCTGTTATAATTTCCTTCTGATTCATTTAACGTTTGATATTAGCGCCACTGTCAAAATTTTATTTTGTCATTACTTTAAATATAACTAACTAACAATTAATTCAACGGTAGCTGAATTTTATCAACTAGCATACTTCATTTTTTTATAGTAATTATTTTGTGGTTGTGTCTTAGAAGCGTATTCAAGAAGTGTTCAAATTAGGGGCGCAAGTACACTTGTAATTTTCATTGTGAATCAACTATTCGTATCGAGGGACAAAAGAAATTATATATTTACATTAGCTCAATTGTAATTTATCTATGCTAATTCGTTAATTAAATTAATTATTTTATACCTTAATATTCTAATAATAAAATATACAATCGACTCATAATTATTCCAGTTTTAAACTATTCATTTTGATAAATTCGTAATTAAATGTTTACTCAATACCATGTCTTCATAATAAAACTGTTTAGCGCTTAACAGCTGTTACATCTTTCTTTCTTTTTTTTTATTTCCATTTGGGGTAAACGAGGTCCTGTCTTTGGTAACATACAAACGTATTTTACGGATTCTACGTTTCAATATTGGCGGTAGGCTTTTAGGGTTACGATATCGTGGTGCCGATGAACATCGTATTAACAGGGAACCCTTCCATTATCCCAGTTTTCTGAGCTTGTAAGCACGCTAAGAGCAAGTAAATGAACCGTTCAATAATAAAAAATACGAGCGTTAAAGTATACTCAATTGGATTTGTTGGTTCCGTGTGTGTGTGTGTGTGCGTGTGCGTGTGCGTGTGCGTGTGCGTGTGCGTGTGCGTGTGTGCGTGTGTGTGCGTGTGTGCGTGTGTGCGTGTGTGCGTGTGTGCGTGTGTGCGTGTGTGCGTGTGTGCGTGTGTGCGTGTGTGCGTGTGTGCGTGTGTGCGTGTGTGCGTGTGTGCGTGTGTGCGTGTGTGCGTGTGTGCGTGTGTGCGTGTGTGCGTGTGTGCGTGTGTGCGTGTGTGCGTGTGTGCGTGTGTGCGTGTGTGCGTGTGTGCGTGTGTGCGTGTGTGCGTGTGTGCGTGTGTGCGTGTGTGCGTGTGTGCGTGTGTGCGTGTGTGCGTGTGTGCGTGTGTGCGTGTGTGCGTGTGTGCGTGTGTGCGTGTGTGCGTGTGTGCGTGTGTGCGTGTGTGCGTGTGTGCGTGTGTGCGTGTGTGCGTGTGTGCGTGTGTGCGTGTGTGCGTGTGTGCGTGTGTGCGTGTGTGCGTGTGTGCGTGTGTGCGTGTGTGCGTGTGTGCGTGTGTGCGTGTGTGCGTGTGTGCGTGTGTGCGTGTGTGCGTGTGTGCGTGTGTGCGTGTGTGCGTGTGTGCGTGTGTGCGTGTGTGCGTGTGTGCGTGTGTGCGTGTGTGCGTGTGTGCGTGTGTGCGTGTGTGCGTGTGTGCGTGTGTGCGTGTGTGCGTGTGTGTGTGTGTGTGTGTGTGTGTGTGTGTGTGTGTGTGTGTGTGTGTGTGTGTGTGTGTGTGTGTGTGTGTGTGTGTGTGTGTTTGTGTGTGTGTGTGTGTTTGTGTGTGTGTGTGTATATATGCTTCTATTCAGAATTGTAAACTTTTTATATATCAAATTCTTGTAAATGAGTATATTATATGTAATTTTGATATACTACGTCATATGCACATTGAATGTGCACAAGGCATGTTTATTTATATCCATGCCTAGTGTAAAAACACAGCAATATGTAGACAAATTATTAATTTTATAAGGAATGGATGATGTGTATTCAGTTCGGGGAGTTTGATAACATTAGTGAATAAATACAATTTCAAGTAAGATCTCGATATACATGATTTACAAGCTTCAACTGATCGTAGCAGTTTTAATTGATTCAATAAATTTATTTAAAATTTTATTGACTCTTATGTATACCAGGAGCAAAACCTATCTTTTGAGCAATTCAACATAAATGCGTATATGCAATAATTATATAAACCAAAAGTAATTTAATTACTGAATACGAATTTTACTGTCAGTAATTACTTGCTTACCCTTAACATTCATAAAACCAATATCATTCTTTTTAAATTAAAAATAATCCACGCCTTCACAACACACATAAGTCATCACTACGCTCGCAGTCGTAAAGCGGTTTAAGATTTTTGGCTGTCAACATTTATTTTATACGGAAAGAAACCATAAAGAACTTTTCCGGACAATGCTAAGTCAGTAACTTACTATTGAACTATTAACAGGCTCTATATTATATATCGTTTTGTTATAATTAATATTGTTTAGTTTTATTGCTTCTATTAAATTATTATTAATATAAATTTGTTATTATTATTCCAGGTAAATAACAACAAAGCCTCTTCCATCCCTCGTTAAAAAGTTCAAAATAGCTTTGATGATACCCAGCGTTTACTAACGGATATAATGCACTAAGAGTTAAAAATTCTAGTAAGTTACAATCTAAAGAGATTTAATATGTCAAAAATGTGATTGTAAGAACATTAATGAACTTGATGCGTTTCCGAAGCTACTATTTCAAACTGTCCCTAAAAATAAAACGATCTACGGTCACTTTAGCAAAAAAAGCATCATTAAAATTTTCAAGTCTCATACTAAAGCAAAGCAATTATTACTTTCACTGAATCATGTCAGAAATACATCTATATTTTACTATTTGAGTTTTGCGGCAAGACATGTATACCAACATTAACCAAAATTAATACTAATACGAGTATATCTACATTGTATGGATAATATTAAATAGTTGTTCACTAAAAATTTATTTTTTAATGGGTTCACGCCCTAGAATAATGTATTTTCAAGGAAACGAAGAATATGATGCAAAAACTATTTAATATTTCAATTCTATAAAATATGGAGTTCTTCATACCCCTTACTATTGACCTGCATCGAGTCTCCTTTGTCATGAATCAATGATACTTTGCTCGCTCTTAACTGTAGAATGATAAATCAGGCGAGCACGAAACGAATATTACTTGCCTGTAGACAGTTCGTTCGGTTCCTTCATTCATTTGATAACCCTAACACAAGAGAGGATTTCTAGTGTACTCGAACTGATACCCAGTTTGACTCGTACTCTATAAGAGCAAAAGAGAAAAGCCTCGACAATGACACTGTTGACCTTCATTAGAATCCGATAGGTGTCTCCCTTTTTTATTTGTTAGGCAATACTTTTCCACTTCTTTCTTGTTTTATAAATAGAAAATGTTCGAGTTCAAGAAGAACTGGATATATAGAGTGAAAAAGAAATAAAGTACATATTTTTGTAATATGTACAAAATTTTTTAATTTCTATAGAGGTTATTCTATACAATTGCCTTTATTTGCAAAATTTTATAACAAGTTAATGAACACAAATTGAAATATCAATAATAAGCCATCAATAATAAATAATAATCATTTAAGTAAAATATTGCTGTCCAAAGACCAACTTAAGTAGTTCTCTCAATATATTTGAATACGTATTCAGAAAAATATGTGGTACATGTTTTTGCAAAAACATCAAAAAGTTTACTAGCCAACAGAGAGTAAAACAAATTTTTGAAATAGAGGTCTAACAAGTGACTTAAATTTCTTGTTAATTAGTTCGTTTACAATTATAAATCAATTAAGAGTAGCTTTTTCAATAATGTTTAACGTTCTACACACTTTTTCTAAATAATTAAATTTATAGATTTATTTAAAAATACCAATCTCTTATCTACTAATTTACATGAAATTAATTAATTTTTTAATTAAGTTTTTATATATTGCTATATAAAACATTCGTACGAAATGTTCTACTCAATATTATTACTACTAACTTAGAATAAGCAACAAGAGTTAAAATGAAATATGTAAGATCGATAAGTTCCCCGTACTCAATTTATTCATTGTTATCATGAAATTTCCATAAAATTATTTATAATTGCTGTGCATAGTTATAGTTAAATTTCATTGCAGACACTAGGTTTTAAAATGCTTTTAACCTTGGCTCATTTTGCACAAAAGACTCAATAACATTATAATATAAGCGTCACTAATATCGATCGCTGCGCCTCGGCTCGGAGAAGCGAATACATAATCTAGTTTATTTAATAGCCGCTAGATGTCAGTTGTCTTCTGCTTTTCTTGGTAACTGTCATATGTTTAAAATGGCTACTCCGCAGCAGTAATCATTTTGGGTTCTGGAGTTTGCGAAGTGCAATTCCGTGACTACAGTGCAAAGGCGTTTCAGGTTGAGCTACCAAATTGATCCTCCGAATGGGTGGAACATTCGCAGATGGTATCGACAGTTTTTGTGTTCTCGAGTTTGCGAAGTGCAATTCCGTGACTACAGTGCAAAGGCGTTTCAGGTTGAGCTACCAAATTGATTCTCCGAATGGGTGGAACATTCGCAGATGGTATCGACAGTTTGTAGATACCGGATATGTATGTATGTAAAGGAAAGAGTCCTGGCCGCCTTCGTGTTTCTGAATTCAAATTGCTTTCCAACGTAATCCCTCAAAATCAACTCGTCGTGCCAATCGGGAGTTACAACTGCCTACAACAGTTGGTTATGAAGCTGTACAAGTTATAGTTGTTACAAGCTCTGCGTCCTGAAGACAAACGGAAAGGTGTGGCATTTTGTAACAAGATTCATGATGCTATTGACAATGATTACATTTTCGCACGACGCATCGTGTTCAGTGGTGAAGCGACTTTCCATGTTAGTAGTCAGGTAAACAAACACGCTGTTCGAATTTGGAGACTACTATGTTACAAAACTGGTTGTTTCTGAGCCTGCACGAAGATAACTTCATTTTTCAACAAGACGGGACACCCCCTCACTGGAGTCGCCAAGTGCGTGAGTATATGAATGAAACTCTACCGAACCGTTGGATTGGTCGTCAAGGAGCTGGCGACTTAGCATGTCTCAGCTGGGCTCCACGGTCACCGGATTTGACACCCTGTGACTTCTTCTTGTGGGGTTTCGTTAAAGACAACGTTTATGTACCACCACTCCCACAGAACCTGAAAGAGTTGAAGAACCGGATCCGTACTGCCATAACATCAGTAACAAAGGACATGCTTGCCCGAGTATGGGAGGAATTTGAGTATCGATGTGATATTGTTCGTGTCGTTGATGGAGGACATATTGTTGAACATCTATAATCTGAACTTGAAAGTTTTATAAATATGTGTGTAAAGTTTCATATTCGCATTCGCGTCTTGCATTATCAATTCAGACACTGCATTAATGTCTTGAAGTTACAGCTTCACCAGCAGCATTTTCAAAAAAGTAAGGTCCAATTACACCACCTGACCATAATGCACACCAAACAGTAACTCGTTTAGGATGCATAGGTTTCCCATGAATAATTCGTGGATTTTCCTCACCCCAGATACGACGATTTTGTTTATTAACATAGCTACCAAGTTCAAACTGTGCTACATCGGAAAACATTATTTTTTGAGAAAAATCAGCTGGTTGTTCATTAATGAAATTGACAAATGAACGACGTTTTAAATGATTTAATAGTTTCAGTTCCTGTGTTATTTGAACCTTATATGCCTTCAGAGCTAAATCCTTGTGTAAAATACGCCATGTTGCTGATCCACTGAATCCAAGTTGTTGAGAACGTCGTCTAATGAACATTTCAAGATCTTCAGCAACACGTTCACGAACCAAACCAATATTTTCTTGTGAACGACCACTACGACTGTATTTTTCACTTTTTTGATCTTCCACGGAATCGGTCTCTTGACATTTTTTAATAATTCGTCCAAAAGTGCTTTCAGATGGAAGATTATGTAAACCATAAAATTCACGTAATTTTCTGAAAATTCTTTTCATAGAACGCTGATTTTCATAAAATAATTCAACAATTTGAACGTGTTGTTGTACCGTGTACGAAGCCATTTTTATAAACGCCATACATCACATTTTTTAAATGTCCAAATTCAGTGCGCCATCTATATTTTATTTATTCTTAAAAAAACCTGAAACACCTTTATATTATATATATTGTATATATATATATACGTATATATATATACGTATGTAATGTCATATATATATATATATATATATATATATATATATATATATATATATGTATATTATATTCACTGTTTATTATTTTCAAATTATTTAAGTGTTTAAGTGTTCTAATATTCCACTTTTTCAGTTTCATATATTATAATTTCATATAACTTATTTTAATTTTTAATTCACTTAATAATAATAACATTTGCACTTATACCATAATGGATAACGTCGTCAATAGTTACATAACTACCATTATATTTTCTTACTATCTTTGGCTCTCTAGTTAGCGCAGATTGTACACTATAAAACAAACAAACTAAAAATCTTCGAATTTTAAATCGCAGCTGTATTTTAGCAAATTTATGCTAGCAATGGAAATGCAGCAAATAAATGGAATACTATAATTTTAATCGCATACATAACAGTTAGTATGCAAACTTTATAATTACAAGTTACAAAATCATAATAAATTTTGGATTCCTCAACTGTGTAAGTAGTATTTCTAGGCTAGATTATTTTTATGTCTAAAAGACGTACGTATATATTCTATTAATTTGATTAAACGGTTAATATAGTAATGAGCCTTTGTCGAGAAATGTAACCTGCTGCTAAGTATTGAAATATCTCATTTATAGATAATATAATAATAATATTTATTTACATTGCCGAACGGAAATTCTAAAACGGGCAATATGCAAATATTATACAATAGTTAAATAATAGAAATACGAGAATGTAGTACATATATATCTATACAAACAGTACATAATGCAGTAGCTATGTGTATTAATGAATACAAAATAAATAATAAAAAAACAAATTTAGATTTTTAGCTAAATATATTAAATATAAATTGGTTTTAGGTGTTGCAGTAATTGTTTCGGACATTCTTGGCGATAAAAGTGGGACTAATAAATTAACTCGAGATAACAAAGCAAACGAATTAATGTTGTTCTTTACGAAATTTTTTAAAAATTTGCTACTGATAGTATGTTCTTCTAATAAATGAATCAAATCCATGTCGTTCTGATAGTATAGCTTAATCCAGGCCACGAGCAAGATAAGTTCCATCAATATTAAACAAGAACTTCGGAAATTTCCGTGAAATTGGTCTATTTCATTCATTTAAATATTATGTATGGGATACCATATTACAAAACCGCATTCCAACATAGTAATCACTAGTGCATAGAAAAAAACTTTAAGCGAAATTATGTTGTTTAAATCTTTACGAGTTCAAATAATAAACCCCATCGTTCGAAATACAGAACTGGAAACAACAGATATATCCGAAAAAATAACCGTTTCATCAAAAACGTCACTAATTGTGTTTACTGATGTTTTTCTAGTGAACGATATAAAACAACATTTCTCTATATGTAGAGTTTGGTTATTAAACATGAGTTGCTAATCGCATCCAGATTCGATTGAAGGGCACTCATATCTTATTTTTTATCAGCTGTGTGGTAAATTTAAATCATCAGCATATGTTAATACAGGGCAGTCGATCGAAATAATCATATCATTAATGATATAATATTAAACGACGATGGTCCAAGATCTTATCTCTGTGGGATTCTTAATGTTAAAATGTACGCGTCCAATATGTAGTCATTGTAGTAGACTTGGTCTATTCTGGTCTATTCTGGTCTCATCCAGATTCGTTTGAAGGGCACTCATATCATGTTTATTATCAGTTGTGTGGTAAATTTAAATCATCAGCATATGTTAATACAGGGCAGTCGATCGAAATAATCATATCATTAATGAAAATATTAAACGACAATGGTCCAAAATCTTATCCCTATGAGATACCTAATGTTAGAATGTACGCACCCAATATATAGCCATTGTAGTAGACTTGGTCTATTCTGAAGATAGGTGTACATAAATGCCAATAAAGATTTAGTAAACCAAACGAGCTCATCTTCGTCATAAGAATATAATAGCTTATTATATTCTTATATACATATTTTAAAATAATATATATATATATTAATAATGACGAGAGGCATATTATGAGAAAAGGTAATTTAATAACTGGCAAATAAGCAGACAAAATTATAAGACACGAAATTTAAGAACCCTCTGTATACAGGTTGGTAGAAAAGTTTTGAAAGCAAAAATGAAACAATGTGAATTTTTAAATGAAATTAGTTTTTTTTATTCAAGGTAATCTCCCTCAACTTCAATACATTTATTCCAATGATCCTCCAATAATTTTATACCATCTCTGTAATGATTTTCTGGAAGCTCTGCAAAATACTGTTCCACAGCTGAAATAGCTTCTTCATTCGATGAAAAGTCCTTTCCACGAACGAATTGTTTCAAGTTTCTGAAGAGGAAGTAATCACTCGCCAAATCTGGTGAATACGGTGGTTGTTCAAGCAATTCCTACTTTAATTCATTCAATTTAGCTATCGTCAAAACACTTTTGTGTGAAGGCGCATTGTCTTGATGAAAAATTATTTTTTTTTTCGCTAAACCAGATCTTTTTTCACAAATTTTTGCATCCAGTTGATCTAAAAGGTTACAATAATACTCTGAGTTAATAGTTTTACCTTTTTCAAAATAATCAATCAATAAAATTCGTTTCGCATCCCAAAACACTGATGCCATAACCTTTTTTGCCGATTGTCCTGACTTCACCTCTTTTGGAGTTGAACAACCAACTGTAGTCCACTGTAATCGTTCTTGTTTCAATTTAGGATCATGTTGGTAGATCCAAGTCTCATCCATAGTTATAAAACGATGCAAGAAATCGGTTTTATTTCGCTTGAAACGCACCAAGTTACGCTGAGAAATTTGTTTTCGATCCAGTTTTTGTTGAATTGTTAACGAATGCGGCACTAACTTTCCAAACAGCTTTTTCATATGTAATTCTTCATTTAAAATATGGAGTACAAATTCGGATCTTCACTAACCATATTATGTACTTGCTCAATGATTTCTGCTGTTGTTGCAGTTTTTGGTCGTCCACTACATGGTTTATCTTCAACGCTTGTACGACCACGTTTAAACTCTAAAACCCATCGATGTACTGTTGGAAATGAAGGAGCACATTTCTTTAACACGTTCACCATTTTTGTATGAATTTCTGTTGCTGATAAACCTTCCAAAACAAAGAATTTTATCACAGCGCGATATTCAGTTCTTTTCCATTGTTAAAAAATACACCGACAAGTCTAATTCAAATGGATTGCTAACAATGAATGAATTGACAGATCGAGATAAAATTTTTAGTGTGTTCATATGACACATGAAATATTAAAATGGAGTATCAATTTTGATTCCTCTACTGCTTAATAGGAGTCGCTTTCAAAACTTTTCTACCAACCTGTATGTATATTGAAATTTCGAATAAACCTAAATTTTATATTTCTTGAATAAATATGTCAAGTGTTACTATACTTAATTCTAAACACTTATGATAATATAACAAAGGATGCATAGACTTTTAAACAAATGTAAAAACATATTTGTTTGTGCCGATATAAGGTAAAACCTTATATTTGCAGGGTCGGAAGAAAATGTCAAAAAGAGTTTAGGAAATACAATAAATTTCAAAATAATTACAGAATCGGTGAAATTTATTAACCTATTGGAAAAGAATATTTAGAGATTAATACAAGTTCAGTTATCAGGGAAAGTTAAGAAATTAGGCATTTGTAATAACTTTATATAAGTATAAAATATACAATTCGAATATTATAATAAAAGGGATAAAATAGATAACAATATATATAAATATAATGTATATATAAATATATATATATATATATATATATAATATATATATACATATATATGTATATATATATATATACATATATATATATTTATATAAAATTAAGTATAATGAGGAAATTATAAATGCATAGACTTCAAAGAATTATTATTATTATAAATAATATTATGAAGGTTGAATGTATAGTAGATAAAAGAGGGTTAAGGCAATACCGGCAAATTTTGAATATTTCATTTTAGAAATATATAGTACATTTTATGAGACTCAAAGGCATAGGGAATTAGAAAATATGTATAAATTAATGATTTATAATTAAATACAATATAATTCACTAACTGTTAGAAAAATTAAGAAGAAACGTTATTTTTTGTTTATTATTAAGTCTGATTGGACGGAAAAAATTTACCTTAAAAGATTATACATACGACGTCGAATGAAAATCAAGGAGATTCTCTTTTAACTGATTCTCTAGTAAACATGTATAAAAACTAAAATAAAAACAAAAGTGATATGTGAAAGTAAACAATAATGATGAAATGATAAAAAATACTTACAACAATATTTAAACATTAATGACTGAAGTGTTTATTCCATTATTAAAAACGATTATAATTAGTGACGGATAAAAACTGTTATATATGTACATATGTGACAATAACAATATAAACAAAGACTAAAATGATTAAAGCGCATGCACAACTTTGAAGAAAAGTAAAATATAGAATACACAGAATTTAAAGCTTAGAAGAAAGACATCTAGGAAGCTAGAGGAAAATGATGATTAAAGAATACTTTCCAGAAATAAAGAAAAATTAAACATTACTTAATATAAAAAGGTATCTACAAAATTAATTATTTAAAATAGATCAATAGATTTAATAAAATTAGGTAAAGAAATATTAAAAGATTTATAATGTTGACAATCAGTTGTTTATTAAGGTGCCTAATATTAAGTCAGAGTTATGAATACAAAGTTGAATTTGATGGAGCCTGTGGTAGATTAACTTAATCACTAAGGTTGATATATAACCCTTTCCACGTTAACTTTCGTAATTCTGTATACGCATTTCGACAACTAAGTTGTCATCATCAGCCGATAATTGCAAAGTGTCGCACCTGGTAAACCACGGCGAAAAGTACCTGTACGTAAACAAACTCCGTACGCGATCTGTACCATTGAGAACCAAAATGTACATTTTGTTTCTCAACGGTACAGATCGCGTACGGAATTTGTTTACGTACAGGTATTTTTCGCCGTGGTTTATATATATATATATATATATATATACGTGTGTGTGTGTATACATATGGGGCAGCTACGCCATAGGTACAGTCAGGTTTAAATTAAATTTTGCATTTGAATAACTATCTATGTATGTACATATTACTACTATAGCACTTCCGGTCAATTTTGAAAATTCAAATAGAACATCCTAACTATTTTTATATAATTTGAATCTACATACATACCAGTTTACATCTAACAGCAAATCATTTCTTAAAATTTCGTTACTATTTCTACGTAATTATTAATTTTTTACGTTTAAGCCTAGAAAGTTGCGAACCCTCCAAAAGTGATCAGCTAATACTAGAAAAGATGTTAATTGTGTGTTTTTATGGGTAGCAGAATTGATCGCAACATGCGGTTTTTTGTGAAAAATCATTTTTTTTAATGGAACGTTATGGGTATCCATTCATGTCAATACTTCCATCCTTTGTTTAAATTGAATAAAAAAAATCCATTCTTCTCTTTTAAAAGACATATTTTATATAATTTAATTAATTTAAGAAAAATATAATTAGCCGTGCATGTAAATAATTTAACCCGGAACACTGCATTCAATTGATTTTATTACAAAACGTAAATAAAACTCTAACGCAGAAAAATAGATACGAAAATACAAATAAATTTACAATAAACAAATATTGGCCGTTTTTGAGTTGGCCGAGTCGAATTCGATACCTGGACGAAGAATCGCGAGGAACGATTCGTTCATTAACTGAAGAACCTTCAGTAATCGAAATGCGTTTTAATCATCTCGTTGGCAATACAGTTACTCTTTATTCAACTATTATAGTGTCCACCGTTTTTCAATACTTGTCCTTTTACGTTCAGAAATAATTTAGTTATTTAATTTACGGGATAAGTGCAATTACTGTATTTTCCTTTCTTCATTATATTCGAAACTTAGAAATACTATTTCTTTTCACTGCTAGCTCTTATAGTACAAAATTTTATATAAACATAGTATGTAAATAACTATTTAAACCACGTAAAGGCACTAGTCTCTACGTTGACGTTTCAGCAAAGAATATAATTTATTATGCTACAAAACGCTAAAAAACAGAAAATATTCAAGTTACCACCTTTTGCTTCAGTATTGGCTTAAGAGCTTTCAGAGTAACAATTCTGAGGCGTCCTATTAGAACTGATTAACAGGAAACCCCGTTACTCCGAGTTCATTTCTTGGGCTAGTTTAACACTCTGAAGGTCAAGTAAAAGGATCGTTTGAGGTGGGTTTGGGCGTTTATTTATTGTCCTACTAAGCGCAGGACAGGACGTTACGAATTAAAATAATTAAATTTCAGATTTTACTTCTTCCTTTAACAAAGAAAACTGCTCTATGCATTTTTTTGCTATTCGTATGCTATTCTTTGTATTTATAAACATCTCGACATATTTAGAAATATATATTCCATACAATCAAGTGTATGAGTCGAATTTAATCATTTAAGAAAATTAACATAAAATCGATATTTTACATACACATACATTAAGGTCAACTACTTTAGTATATTATACAATTGTCAATAAATATAACTTCTCTAATTATTTCAGTTTAAATGTTTCAATATTTTAAAAATGGTTATCAACTGACCAATATTTCGGTAATCATTAACATTTGTTGACAATATTAAGTCATAGATAACAATAGCAAAATTCTTCATATGTTTACTACTATAGAAAAATGTCTCAATTAAGACATAGCTACACATTTGTGTAGCTATTCGTGTCGTTTTGGACACATAAAAGACAGTCACAGCTAAGTGGTATACTGAACAGTGCCTGCCTAAAGTCATTGGATCTATGAAGAACCTGCTGGGCCAAAGTCAAGAATGGACACCTGGTTCTTCCATCACGATAATGCTCCAGCTCACCGCGCCAAAGCCTGCACCGAATATTTGACAACGACAGAATTGAAACTTCTCGAGCACACTCCCTACAGCCCAGATCTTGCTCACTACGACTTTGTGCTGTTCCCGCATGTGAAAATGAAGCAGTTTTCCAGTGATAAAGACCTTCTGCGGGCTTGGGACGAGTGTGCTTTACTCCCTAGTGAAACTTGTCAGAACTGGTTTAAAGATTGGTTTCGGAGGATGGAGAGGTGTATTGAGTATAGAGGAAATTACATTGAAAAAATTAAATAAACAAAGCTGTATTGCAAAACTGTCCTAGTACCCTTTGTAAGAGGATAATTATTTGAGATAAACACCAAAACTGGTTACAAATTAGCTAGAACTTTAAATGATAGGAGTCTAAAATAAGATAATAGAACGACACAGGCCCATACTGAGGTGATTTCAATAAAATACAATTTATAACTCAAACAATGGAAATAAAAACTTTTGGAAAGATGAAAACCATATAATTTGAATATACTCTAAAATATTAATACAGGTATACAGCGACGTGCATCAAATATGGGCAATATAACAATTCTACGAAAAAAATCATACTATTAAGCGTCCAAAAGAAACGAAAGATAAAATGAGCCCGTAACAATTCCTCCCTTACTTCAACGGAAGAAAATATTCCTCGACCTTTTCTGAATATCGGTCAGAACATTAAATGAAAATAAAATTCTAAAATAAGACAATAGAACGACACATGAGCGTATCGCGATAATTCCAACAAAATAAAATTTATAACTCAAGCAATGGAAATAAAAGCTTTGGAAAAGATGAAAATGATCTAATTGAAATATACCTTAAAAGAGTAATACAACGATGCACACCAAATATGGACTATAACTCTACGGAAAAAATCATACTGTTAATTGCCGAAAAGGAACGAAAAATAAAATGACCCCATAACAGCTTTCTTTCTTAGTCGAATTAACATAGTGTGCTTTACTAGTAATTTACATATAAATATTTTTGGTAAAAACCTTAACGATCGACCTATTTCAATTTTTTAGATTATAAAATAAATTGTAAAAATCATGTACTTAATAACAACAACGAAACAGATATCCTGTGTGAACACAGTATACTCACACATAAGTGCATATAAGTAAACGGAAGCTTTTTTAATCTATGACATATGAACTATTGATTATGATTAGTAGATTCCATAAAGTCTTTGTAATGGCATTTTGTGCAGTCGTAAAATCCAGTTGTTCAATTGAGTATGTTATATTATTAATTAAATACCACTGCATACCACTGTTTAGGTGATTCATGATTTGTTTATATTTGAAGTTAATTAGCTCTCTCTCTCTCTCTCTCTCTCTCTCTCTCTCTCTCTCTCTTTCTTTCTATATACATATATACACATATAATGTAACATTCAGTTTGCAATATTAAGGGAAGAAAATTAAATCTTAATAAATCTGAAAATCAATCTACAATATAGCTTCGAGTATAAGATTATTTAGAATACGAAAAACACTCTAAAAATTATTTTCGAAGATATATTAGCCTCATACGAGAATGATGTCCTTCCAACATGTTTGAAAAAGTAGTAAAAATTTATAAAGTATGATCGAGAATCACTGGATGATGAGAAACCAAGGACGAAAAATTGAAAACAAATACTATTATTTTTACTAGTTATACATTAACGAGTTCCACGAATGCTTTCGCCATTCCAAACACGTGTTTACGTATTACATGTAAACAGTTTTCGCCGCTTTGTGAAGACGAAACAGGAGTTCATAATTATGATCCTAAATCGAAGCTAGAATCAATGGCATGTCATAAGCCCCAGCCTTACAAAAAACTTTAAGATCGTATTCTGCAAAAAAAATAATTGCAACTATTTCGGGAAGTCTTGTCAATTAATTGTATGCAGCAGCATATAGAAGTGACAGGGAATGATTACTTAACAAGATTCTATTAAAGTCGAATAACAGAAGATTAACACTTTTTATTGCTCCATGGCAATATATCAGTATCCAATTCTACACCAACAGAAGTTCTTATTGTTAACTGTGTCATCAAGAAAATAAAACACCAAATTTAGTTCCACAAGTATTTTTTGTTTCCGAATCTCAAAAAATACTTGGAAATACACAATTTAGAGACAGCGATGAACTATCAAGTTTGCACTTTTTAGTGAAAAAAAACAAAAGAAAAAGTGTTTTTAGAACGCATTAGTCCGTTGTTAATGAAACTGTATAATATTTTATATTCAAAAGAAAAGGTGTTAAAAAAGAAATTTTTATTGCTGTTGACTGATGAACAACTCTTTTTAGTCTTTAGATAAAATGAAACACGTGTGCTTCTGTTAACGTTTTTATTACTTCTTTGTCGATTAACTGCCGAATTAAAAAATGTGTAACAGTGTATGATAAGGTGACGGCGTGCGATTTATAAATGTTAGATTAAGAAGCATACAGTTACTGCTCTAGTCTTTTGCTCTCATGGTTAGTCCGTTAACATAAAAATGATCTTCGTAAAATTATGTATATAATACATAACATTTTCTTTTTCATTTTTGCTTTTAATCTTTTACTCTATTACAACAAAACGCTATGCACAAATCATATACATAGTAGTTTATTTCTATTGATTAAAGTTTTTCTTAAGGACAATGAATAATAAACACAGACGCGTATATCAAGATATTTTACAATTATTGTCACTTGTAAATTGAAAAAAAGAACACGAGAAACAATAGAAAACATTCTCTTCTACAAATTGCTACTCGTCCATCAACCGTAATGGTATTGTGTAACACACAACTGCAATTTCGTTAGCGATGGAGTTTATACAGTTCTGCGGGAAAAACAATTTCAGCAAAGCGTGCCTAGTTTTGTTCTTCGGGTTTGTGAACACTTATTACTTCCAGAATGTTGTTGCATTTGTTGCTGCATTGAAGTTCTGTGTTCATATATATATATATATATATATATATATATATATATATATATATATATATATATATATATATATATATATAGGTACATATAAAACATGGTTCAGTAACGTTGGAGTTTGAGTTTGCGGTTTTAAGTGAATTTCTCTTATTTGTATAGAATTAGACACTGAATTGTTTATAGTGTTAGAGTATCATAAGTCTTACTAATAAGAATTTATAAAATGTACAAGTTAAAATTCAGCAAAACCAAAAGTTATCTACGCCCTAAGATCAAATATTATTTTAACACAGTTTGCAATGTTCAAAAATATATTATTTACATATATTTTAAAAGTACTTAAAATAATGTGTAGAATAAATAACCAACATCTAATTTATATCTAATATCACACGTTTTGCAATCTCGTTTTTCAAAGCTTCGGCTAAACTCTAGAACTCTGCGCAGTCCTCTTTCCGGGCGAATGCTTTTTTTCATAATCCAAAGAGTATGCAAAGAACGAAAGTAAAATAGTCTTTGAGAAAATCAATTTTGAGAACTACCATTGGCTGACATGAGATTAAACAATTAATTGCCTCGACAAAGAGCCGATACGGAGAGAACAATTATTATGTAATAAAGTTTCTTTCAAAATATAATATATTGGTAAAATGAGGATGGCCTCATAATAATCACTGTACATATTGCAGTAATAAAGAGAAACCAAAATACGCAAGATGACTTATAGAGAAAGCGAAGTACAGGTACGTTTAGATAGATAAAATGATAAACGTAAGAAAAAATATATAAAAGCAGTTGTCGCTATTTGCAATGTTCAACAGATGTTCTGTTAAATGTGAACAAAGTAATATGCGTAATACTTCTATCTATATTGTAGCACTTTGCATATAAATATAATACTTTCTTTATCATGTTCTTAAATTACTTATTTTAATTTAAATTGATCTTAAACACAAAATTTAATTATTATCGAAGGCAACGTTTGGAATTACGAATATTCGAACGAGAAATCCATTTATTGGTCACGTACAATGAGATTATAATAAACCAACACTATTACCCAGAACGAACGCACTTGTACATCTACGCCAATTCCTGGAAAATTCTCAATAATATTCCATTTGCTATTATATATATATATATATATATATATATATATATATATTATTTCTATTTTACCTTCTACCCCAGAACACCTGCAGTCGCATTTCTATACATATATATATATATATATATATATATATATATATATATATATACAATATATATATATATATATATATATTATTCATATATACATATATACATATATCAACACGAAACGGTTGATAATATGCAGAGGTTTCATGTCTATCCCAGTAATGGACGCATAATTCTCTTCCAATATTTTGTATTATTGTTTCAACAATAACTCCCAGTAGGAGCGTAGAACTGCCAAACACCGCTTTGTCTAGCAGTAGTTTCTTCATTACGTTACGTTACGTTTTTACACCAAACATAATATTATTAAAGAAACACGAAAGAACTGTATAGCTATTTTCAATTGTTACTGAGATACTGGTTATTACACATTACAGGAATGATCTAACAAAAAAAAATATGTGGGTTACTGAGCAGCGCAAAAAATGTTGGCGTACTATCTAATGAGCAATTTCTATTTGATTTATGTTCAACACTGATTTGCAATCTACTGCTGCCTTTATTAGATAACGAATCAGTTTACTAAAATTACCTTAAATTACCTAGTTCGAAAATGACGAAATATTGTACCATTTGCTCGCGAACCCATTGAAAACATAATTAAACCAGAATTGCAAAATACAAATCTTTAGTTATGTGTGGACAGATTGCAAAAAAAAATCTATTGTTAATGCCTTAGATCGCATAATGGGGACACATAAACCGTCATCTTCAATCTTGCTAGCTTCCAGAAGAGTACAAGAAAGTTCCGGCGAAGTAATTTCAAAAGTGGTGTTAAATACTTTGAAAAAATCTGAACTTTCGAGTGATCAACTCTTAATGTTTATGACTGATGGCGCCCCACCTATGTGTTTTGTAGCAAGGTCTCCTACAAACTACTGTACTAACTGTGTAAAATCCATGCTTTACATCTTGTGGGAGAAACGATTCGACACTATTAGCCAGAGGTAAATGATTCATTAGCACATATAAAAACAGTGTTTCACAATCCTCTAAATGTATTCGAGAATTCCACAGTCAATGTTCCGACATGTCCGAATGTCTATACACTGGAGAAAATGGTTAAAAGCAGCATTTCATTATTTTCATTATTTCCAAAAAATTAAGTCTGTAGTTTTAAAATTTATTCTTAAAGAAGCAACTACCATAAAGGAAAGTTAAAAAAAGTTCCAAGATACTGAAGTTGATATAAATATGTGTACGATTTCTTTTCTAATTTTCCTTTTAAATTTAATATTTGTTTTCTTTTTAATTTTTTCTAAAATAATAAATCTTATCAACTTCCGCAGAAGGAAAAGTCTTTCAAATGACACATTGAAACTGGCTTGTTTGATTAAGTATCATGCATGATGAAAAATTAAGAAAATACGCAGATATTCATATTGTTTATGGATTATGCAATGGAAACGGACGAGCAGCAGTTAATAAATATCGTCGGCGATTTCTCACTTGTAAAGTGCCTGTGAACTGTTTTCAGCAATGTACGTCGATGCATCATGCAACAAGAACCTGCTCAAGAAGAAGCAATACTTAATATGGTTGACGCTTAATCTTCTACTAGTATCCGAAGAATAGCCAGTAGACATGATGTAGGTCCCACGAGAGTATGAAAAACTATTCAATTTCGGTTTGTACCCGAACTATGTCCTACCTATACGAACTTTAAAGCCTGGCGACAACGTATCAAGGAACTGGTTAGTGAGAAATCGAAAGCTTTGTCGGCGAATATTATTTAGTGATGAAGCCTCCTTCGCCACAAGCGGCATCAATAACACCAAGAATTCACATTGTTGGGCACTACTACTGCAAACTAGGGAATCCCATTTTCATGATAGATTTTCGGTGAATGTCTGGTGTGGTATTATTGACGACCATCTCCAATGATCCGTTTTCTGAAGATGTTTTCTAAAAAATAATTTTACAATATTACTCTTAACGTAAGGCAACGAATATGGGTACAGCACATGGCGGACCTACACACTTTGGTAGACAAGTAACAGATTTTTTTAATCAAATTAATACGAACCTATGAAGTGGAAGCGATTCAGCAGTTGCTTAGCCGTCAAAATCACCAGACTTAAATCTCCCAGATTATTTTTTATGGGAAAAGCTGAAAAAGTTAGTTTATGCAGAACAACTTGAAAACGAACAAAAGCTGCTTGCTAGAGTTATGGATGCTGCAGAAACTATTCGTGCTGATCCTGAAACTGTTGGCAAAGCTATCTCTACAATTCTAAGAATAACTAAACTACAACCATGCTCAAATGTATTAGACACCTTACGAATTTATGTACATACATACATACATATACAGTTTATATAGTTTAGTCAAAAGAGAGGTGAGGAAAATAAAACTGTTGTGAAAATTATGTACAAAGTATTATTTAGTAATATAGTACAATTTATCAATATTTTGTCGCTCCGCCCTTGGCCTTAATGACAGCTCGCACTCGTCGAAGCATACTTGCTACTAAATTGTAGCACTCTGCCGGTGGTATTGCAGCCCATATTTCGCGAATTTTTGTTGATAATTCTGCTTTTGACAGGCATTTATGTTCCGTGATCTTAGTTTTTAAGATACGCCACAAATTTTCAATGGGCGACAAATCGGGACTTTGTGGCGGCCAATCCAATACCTCCACTGTGTTTTCCTCGAACCAACGCATTACAGCTCCCGATTTGTGGCAGGGTGCATTATCTTGCTGAAAAATGTATTGTGGAATATCCCGGTCGAATAGTTTTAGCACAGACGGTTCTAATACTTCCTCCAACATGGCTAAATAGCGTTGGCTATTCATCCGTCCATCGCACAGGTACACTTCTCCAACACCGTAGACATACAACCCCAAACCATGGTACTACCACCTCCAAATTTTACTGTGGGAATGATACATTGTGGTTCATAAGCTTCCCCTTGCCTACGCCGAACGTATAGCGTCCCAGGTAGTCCCCAAAGCTGCCAGGCAAAAGAAGAAAGTTAGCACTTAGACAGGATTAATTTTGTTTAATGTTACATGTAGACTGAATTGCATACAACGATAAGAATATTAGTCATGAAGATGTACTTACATACCTCGATATTCGATTCATCAGACCAAAGAATCTTCGACCACTTCTCGATTGTCCAATTTTCATGTTGTTTGGCCCATAAATACCGCTTCTATTTATGATCGTCAGTTAAAAGCGGTTTACGTCCCGCTTTACACCCTCGTAAACCAGCACGCTGGAGACGCCTTCTCACTGTTTGCGCAAAAACTGTTACGCGATAACGCTGTTTCAGCTCACTGGCGAGCTGTTTCGACGATTTTTTCCTATCACTGAGAGCCAGTCTTTGTAAAATTCTGTCTTCTCTAATCGAGGTACAGAGTTTTCTGCCACTTTTTGGTCTATTAACAAACGACCCACTCTCCTGATAGCGACTAATGGTTGTACGGACTGCACATCGCGAACATTTTTTTTTGCAATTGCAGCTATTGATAACTTCTGGGAATGCAGTAGCACTATTTGGGCGCGTTCCCCTACCGACAACTCGCGTGTTTTAGGCATTTTTCTTCAACAAATAACTGACACAACGTGAAAAAATAGGATAATCTAATTGATCTCTACCACAAACTCACAAACGCACGTTGCTCACACACTGCTAGAATGATACTAAATTTCTAAAATCCACAATTTTCCCTTTCCACCTATTCTTTTCAATAGGGGATTAACTAGGGTATTCAAAAATGCATTTCTGTAAATACCATTAACTATTTTTACGTTTAATTTCCGTCAGACTTGGATAATACCGAGAATAAGGGTTTTTACCTGGGGTGTCTAATCTCCTACTATATAGCTTTGTGGACTACGACGTCCGCGACAGCTAATTGACCATCATTCTGCGCAGAGCTCTTATTATTGTTGACACGATTGTAGCAAACGATCGTCAAACCTTTCCAAATTTGACAATATTTTCAAGCAATAATAGTAGCTTACAGCAACTTTTATGTTTGCTGTTTATAAATATAATCGCTGGATCATAACAGTACAATTAGCCAACAATAAATACTTTACACATTCCTTTACATTGTCTGTGTGTAAGACGCGTAACAGTAATTGTTAGACCGTAAAATATCTGTCAATATTTACTAATCAAATTTAATCGTACGCTAAAATAGTACTATACCAGTTATACAAATTTGTTAACATATCTTGTTTCTTCTAATTTGCTTTATGTATGTTCTAAAGCAACTTATTTTAATGAATAATGAATAATAATGTGTAAGTTATTTTAATCTACAGTATTGTACACATATCCTAAATACTAATGTGAATTAATTACACATATTTTTTTACATGTTAGTTACCTTAATGTCATTTATACTGCTATTTTCTTAGAATTAATTTATTACTTAAACCCATACTGTGACTTAAAATACATATAATAATAATAATCCTTATTAGTCCAACAGTCAAAGACTAATTACGAAACAAAAATAAAATAAAAATACATTGAAAAAATCCAATTAATAACAAGGTAAATACAAAGCAAAAAAAAAGATCTAGGATTAATTCTAAACAACTACAAAAAAAATAATATTATCTGTCTAGAATTATGATTAACAATTTATTATTGCATTTCGGCACCTACAAGTTTAATGCTCATTACATTAGAGCAATTCATTTTGATTGAGCCTCTAACAGTTCATGATATTTTGGAAAGACTTTTTTTTAATTTGAACCTACTTATTTACAAACTTAATAACAGTGACATTTGAAAAATATACTTAACCATGATTTATGTACAAAAGTGGAAAATAATCATTTACGCAAGAAATCATGGAATTGAACAAAGAGCGTATCGAGCTGTTTAAAGACATGGTCAGCTTTCTTTAGATAACAGATATATCATTTTAGATGTCTTGCATCACGATAACATCCAAGCTCACACTAACGCTCAAAGAATAGTATTTGAATGCCCAAAAAATTGAAATAGTATGTCATTGGCCATATAATCCAGATCTGGCACCTACTTGTTTCTTGTTTCCACATTTAAAGAATAAGTAACGGTGTTTATGTTTTACGGAGGCCAAGCGGGGTTGGTGCATTTACAAGAAACAATGTAACACAGGAGGTGCACAGGAGAAATGTTTTGAAGTTGCATTGACTGCGTGGAGGGGAGTACTTTTACTATAATGTGCTGTCAAAAAATTGTGGATTACTTCACTAAACAACAGAAACAGAAGAGTCCTTGTATCCACCTATAAATGTTCCACATAATTTCGTAGTGTCATCAGATGTTCGTATATATACCGTCTGTCCAAAAAAAATAATTAACTTTTGGAAAACAAAAGACGGGTCATTATGGCTTTAATTTATTTACTTATTTGTTCAGCTTATGGCAAAATACATATCAAAACGGTCACAAAAAAGGTATAAAACAAAAGAAGATAACACAAACATACATTCAAAATTAGGACAGACATCATATATGTCTAGACTACTAAAAATCACAGCATTAAATTAAGATTTTGGAGAGAACGAACGGCTTCAGGTGTAGCTTTTACTAGGCCTTCTTGTGTGCCAGGGAATGCTCGATGATTATATTCGTACAATAAGTGTCTGATTGTTTCATTTTCTACCCCATAGTCACATCCAGCCCTCGGCCTCATGCCCCACTTGTGTGGTATGTGGTCGCATAGACCATGATCCGTTCGGCAATTTCATCCGCATAGGCAAATTTGCTGGATGTTATGTCTGACGTATCAGATACATATATTAAAAATAAGTAGAGCCAATACAGAGCCTTGTGGAAGTTCGTTATTTAATAGTTAGGTAGTACTTAATGTTCCTCCCATGAATATTTGAATAGCCCTGTTAGATGACATATTATTGACTAGCTGGCACAGCTCTCTTCGTTCTATAATTTTCAGGAATTTATACACTCCACTGCATCGTATGTAGCTATAAGATCTACAAACTCCAGCTTTTTTTGTTCTAATAATTTACATCAATTACATTGCTCTCCTTCAGTTTTCAGTACAGATAACAAGCAATTAATTCTTTGAGTTTTTTGTATCAGTTTTTAAGATAATGTTGAGAGTGGTAGTTACTACCCCTTGAATGTTTTCCACGGTGTTCTACAGCTTTCCTTTTATTGACAAGTGAAGTTATAAAGAAAAGAACAAGTCATAGTGTGCTAAATCATATAAATACGCCGAGAGATCCAACGCAAAAGGAAATTAATGTTATTTTTTGTTGCTTGAAAATGTCCTGTGTGAGGTTTGAATATGATCTTGATATTCCGAAATTTTATAGTCCACACACTACTAAGCTATCCTGAGATAGAAACTATTTCCTTAAAGCTTGTATTTATGTTGCAAATATATGTGCATTAACCATCTTTTTATTCTGTCTCTATTATCGTGGTTACGGCTGGTATTTTCTCGAATCATATGGAGCCAGACATGTTTAATTTCAATGCTTTGTGCATTTATGGCATTTTTAATAATGGTCATGTATGCTGTTTCTATCAGCTTTCGTTTAATGCCATGTTCCTCCTTTGCCAGGATTGTAGCTTCATTTTTCCCAAGCATATTGAGCAAGACGAAAAATGAAAAATTGTGTTTATAGAATATTTTCTTTGCGGATGTGGATGGCTATATATAGGAGACGAACAGACCGAAAAAAATGGTTCGATAAGGAGAAACAGATAAATCGCATCTAGCTCAACAACAAGGCAAATGATTTCGATTATATGAGTAGATTATTATTAAAAAAGTTTCTGGAATTACTTTATAAATGTGTAATATTCCAAAATATTTTTAGATGTTACAATGGCATTCTTTTTGAAATTTAGAGTTATTATAAATTTGTGAGTGTACTTTTGATTATTATACTTTTATGTATACCATTAAGAGATTGAAGTTTCTAGGGAAAAACAAGATTATCTTGCTCTAATAATGGCATTACATTGTATCTGCGGAAACCAAAAGTGTTGCTATGATAATAATGTGTCAAAACGAAATCATCTCTAGTTAAAGAATTATTCTCAAATAAGTGTAAAATTAATTCGATTCAAACATGCATCTGTAAGAATGAGTAGTTATTACGAATATAATGGAAATTACAATCATAGACTGCAAAATTTTCCATGGAAATGGGTTTGAGAGAAGGATCATGTCAAATAAAAATGCATCGTAATTTGATTCAAAAATTTATGAAAACAGATTCGCTAAATAACTATGTGATATAATGTCACGGATTCTCTATTAAAATTAATATACATACTTCCCTTTATGACAATGGAAAAAATTTAAATCTCATTTCAAATACAATCGGATCATAATACCTAATATTGCATGCAATGTTAAATATATTACATATGTACATACATGTATTTCGTTGCAATTAGAACTTTCAATATATTCATACACGAAATGACATCTTATTCTACTTACTAATTGCAATTTTCCTACCTCTAGGAAACACCGCTTTTCACTATCAGCAATTTTCAGTTCCATTTTTGTAGTTACTCCTAGTGCAACTTGAACTTGAAGTCTAGAGAAATAGGCCTTACTTTATGAATTTTCCAATACTTCTTAAGTAAAAGAGACGACGAAATGTAACCATGTAAGAAAGAAGACGAATAAATAATCTAAGAGAGGTTAGCCAAAGACCTATACTGTAACGCTTCTTCTCAATAATGGCACTATTTTAAAACCGGAACTTATGCATAATACAAGTTGTCCGCACAAATTTAATATTACTATGAATAAAGGATGGGAGTTTCTCTGTTGACAAAAATCGCATGTAGGAAATATTTAAAAGACACTAATTCGAGCGGTTGTTTTAATAGAGACAATTAAAATAGATGAGGAATATGTAAAATTTAGTTGGTATGCATGTGCGCTAAATATGCGTACATTTTATGACATAAAGGTTCAGAAATGTGAAAGACCTTGACATTATCTTGCGATTAAATTAATTTGTGTATCCACTGCTGCGGAATATAGTACAGTGATGTATGTATGTTTGAAAACACAATAATTTCTAAATACACATACAAAATTTTAGGTCATGTAAAATAATATATATGAAATATATATGAAATATATATTATACAATGTTACCGATTTTATGTATGTCGGACATACAACTCCGATATTCATACCCTAACCACCGATCCACAATCAAAGATTTATCGTTATTGAAAAAATCACAAATAGTAAAATAATTACGGAAATATATGACACTCTAAACATTACAAAATTTACCCCCCTTAAAAAAAAATCCGCACCTAACAGAGACTAGCTTAAATTACAAAATTATTGTTAGCTGTGAAGCAAGTACAAGATATGAAGAGCGGTATTCTAAATATTAAAGTACAGAAAGTAATAAAACAGGGGCGCATCATATGGGCATTACTATTTCTAATAGTACAATGGACACTATAAGTTTTAAAATATAGTGCAATCGATGTTTCACACTGAAGAGATTAGTGTATGTGGAGAGCTTTTCAAGTCTACTCTGCAGTCGGTAGTTCAATCTCGGTAACTTTTCTCATGGGTTGAATAATGATCAGTATTGGGAGGTGGCAGCTGTGTATCTGTACGGAAATTTAGATTCATTATGAAGAATATGTAGCAGTTACGAAAGGCGTGTCTCTGAAAACACATAAGACAGTCACCGTAAAGTGGTACACCAAGACATGACTGTCCAGAGTTGTTGCAGTTAAAACATTTATCCTCACTATGTGGAAGAGTTGCTTTGGTAACAAATTCCGAAGAATAGAAAAGTGCCTAGAATGTGATGGAAATTATTCTGAAAGATTGTGAAGACTAAAATTCTATTGCAAAACTTTTATTTACCTTTGCAATAAGTTTTAGTTATGTTTAGTTAAGATTATGAGAAAACAGGAAACAAGAAAAACAGTCGTGAAATGGAACACATTCGAAAAGCTTGTTTATTGATTACCTAGTGACATCTGTCTGTTGGTGAAAAATAATAAAACACATTCAGATTAAATAACAATGCAGAAAAGTAGGTTTACAACAATGCAAATGATTGTTTAGAAAAAGATGGACAAACATTAGATTAGTCTGAAACTAAAAAAAGAGGATCCAAAAATATCAAAAAATGGACAGGCTTAAGAAATGCCTGAGACGAGTAAGCTCGTCATAGCTACATTTATATGTTAATGAAATACCATGTATATATTGTATATTATATTTTAACATTTTATTTTCATTCACCCTACATGGGGTTTATTCACAGAATTTTGTTTGAAATCTTTTCTAAAATATTTGATTACGCACCTCTTTATTTATAATTACATACATATGTACATATTATCGTCATAAAAATCATTCTGGATGAAGTCTGGGAAACATAGATGGTAATGAATGTATCGTTTCACTACATTGGAAAAATTTTGTCTGAGTAATTAAGTACAACGCGAATGTAGAGGACATCCATATTTCTAAAATTATATATGTATCATTTAATTCAAATGGTTTCCCATGGAAGATATTTAGTTATAAATAGCGTTCGCTGTTAAAATTATCGCTTCTAAAGTGTTACGTTACCCTGGTTTGATAAATTTGTGCACTGATCTTGATCGGAAGATTAATTTCATTAGCGCAATTTCTCTCTATAATAAAATATATTATTCGCTATTTAAATAAATACCTTGTAAATCTTTATTATATTTATTCAAATAACATAAAAACATTTGCATGAAACAAAACTTAAAAATTCTTTGATAACTTAAAAATAAAATAAAAATATAATTTAATGTTTCTCAGTGCTAATAACCACCCCATAAATATATATATATATATATATATATATATATATATATATATATATATATATGTTTTTCATTAAGCAATGAGAATAGATTATAATGAGAATAGATTAAAAGATGATATGTGTTATAAAATACAAGTTAATAAACGAATATGTACTATTTAATTATATAGATAGATATCGGTTTTAATTTGAAACACCGGTTATTTCGAATCTGGCACGGCTACTTATGTCATTCTATTCTGTCACAAAATTCAGTATATTATCTCCACTAAACGAAATGAATCGATTTACGCTTGAGCAACGTTGAGATTTATTGGAAATTTATTTCCAAAATAAAGACAATTGGTCGGAAATTGCACGAAAATGTACAAAATTTGGTCGCAGAGAAGGATCAACAGTGCCCAGTATACGCAAGTTTATTGCTAAAGTTCGTGAAACTGGTTTCATTGTTGATGCGCCAAGACGTGAGCGTGCTCGTACAGCGCGTGCACCCGAAAATATCGAAGCTGTGGCTGAGAATGTGCGTGAGAATCCATCAACATCAACTCGTCATCATTCTCAAGAATTGAACTTTTCACGCACCAGTTTACGTCGAATTTTGCGAAAAGATCTCGGTATAACGCCTTACATAGTTCAATTTGTTCGAGAGTCGAAGCCGCATGACCATCCACCTCGTTTTCGCTTCGCTAGATGGGCCAACGAGAAACTGCACGATGATGTCGATTTTGCCAAAAAAATCATCTTTTCGGATGAAGCTCATTTTCATCTTGGTGGGTACGTTAACAAGCAAAATTGCCGTATTTGAGGCACACGTGGTCTTACAGAAGCCAATTCACCCATTACGAGTGACTGTTTGGTGCGGCTTGTAGAGCGGAGGCATCATTGGCCCATATTTCTTTGAAAACGAGGACGGCACAACCATTACGGTCAATGGAGACACCTATCTATCGCACCATGATAACCGATTTTTTTGTGCCCGCTCTTCATGGCATTGATGTGAACGATGTTTGGTTTCAACAGGATGGTGCAACTTGCCACAACCGATTTATTGCGTCAAACATTTGATGGCCGTTTAATTAGCCGAAGTGGTGATGTCAATTGGCCACCAAGAAGCTGCGATTTGACACCGTTGGACTTTTTTCTGTGGGGCGCCGTTAAAGACAAGTGTTATGCCGACCAACCAGAGACAATCGAGCATTTGAAAGCCAACATTCGTGATGCCATTGCCGAGATACGACCCTATACACTCGAAAAAGTTCTCGAAAATTGGTCCGATCGAATGGGGTATTGTGAGGCCAGCCGCGGCAGCCATATGAATGAAGTAGTATTCCATCTCAAACCGGAACAATTGTACTTCACAACAAAAAAAATAAATTTGGCAGAATTTCAAACCGTTTTTGTTTTGTTGCATTTTTAAATTTAAACTTTTAAATGGCCCACCATTTATATGTTAACAATTTTGAGTTATTAATTTCAGATATTTATTAAAACGTATTTTAATTTTGAATAATAGATAACAAGGTAGCTTTTGGTAATTATAAATGTATTTATGAAGGCACATGATAGTTAGGTACGTCTTGTTGATAATTGAATTATAATTACTGAATTGCAAAGAGATTTCTTCATATAATTAACTAAAAATAAAAGGAAAGAAATCAATTAAGATATTAATATCAAGTATAAATGTTATTTGGAAATGCTGAAGGAGTTATAGTAAATGAAGATTATATGTGGGTAAAAGTATTTACTTATATATGGATTAAAGGATTCTATATAAACTGATTATTATAAAAAAATAGAATTATATGAATGATTTCTAGGCAAAAGTGAATAATTATTTCAAAAAATTAAAAACGATGCAAAATCGTTATAAATCAAATTAGAGTATAATAAGATAACATTTTTTTGAAGTAAAATAAATCATAAAGATGAGCCTTCTACAGATAAAATTTGAAAATATGAAATTAATTAGATACTAACACAATAACGTAGACTCTAAGTATGCATTATATTTTCATAATTAAAGGTAAATTCAATTTTAATCCGTTTAATTCGTTAAAGATTTATTGTTCTGCATTTGTTTATTTAAAAATGCTGTTATCTCAATGGTGGATTTAAATTTAGTATATAATGAAATTTCTAAAACAAAATAGAGTTAGTTAATAATTTGTTGTTGCAAGAAGAACACTTTCTATATTGTTGGCGAATAGACAACATTGTTATAGGAGGGAACAAATAATAATTCATACTGTAATGACGATAAAACTATTGTTGGACAGAATAATTTAAACCTTATATGTTTGAACACAAGTTGATACATACTTTCAAACTGCTATATTAATATGTCTGAGCAGTTATATACATACCCCATAAAAAGTAATTCAGAAGCGTTAAATCGCACGAACAAGGGAGCCAGTGAACAGGACCACTTCTGGAAATAAAGTTGTCACCAAATTGATTTTGCAATAAATCGATTGTTATGCGCGCAAGTGTCGTCGATGTTTAGCTGATTAATATTTGGAAACAAAAATTCAGTTAGCATGGCTCGATTGCGCTCGCCATTCACCGTAACGGCAGCTCCTCATTTCGAAAGAAATAAGGACCGACGATGCCGCCAGCGTTTAAACCGCACCAAACAGTCATTTTAATGGATATAATGGTGATTCGTTAACGGCTTGGGGATTGTCTTCTCTACAAATACGGCAATTTTGCTTATTTACGTAGCCATTTAACCAGAAATGAGCTTCATCACTAAACACAATCTTTGATAAAAATGCTCATCTTCCGCCAGTTTCAAATGAGGCCAATCAGCAAAAATGCGACGCAGACAATGGTCGTTTGGCTTAAATTCTTGCACGAGCTGTATTTTATGGGCACGTAAGCCAAGATCCCTATGTAAAATTTTCCACGTAGTCGAAGGACAAAGGCCAACAAGTTGAAAACGACAACGAATCGATATTTCGACGTCTTCTTCAATACTTCGTGCTACAGCAGCAATATTCTCCTCGGTACGCAGATTTCTTTGTCTTGTCTTTGAATCGAGAAGAGTAAAATTAGTGCGAAAACGATCAATAACTGCACGAATTGCTTGCTCACTAGGCCGATTATATTGACCGTAAAATGACTTCGCGAACAGATTTATTTTTCAAAGTAAATTTCCACAATTTGGAAGCGTTGTTCTGGCGTTAAACGATTCATGATGACTTGTTGAACCTTACTGAACAAAAATGTCGACACAGTTTAACACAGTTATCGATATCGATAGATTTCATGCAGCTTAGAAAACACCCATTATAAACATTAAACATTGGTAAAAAACTAAATAAGCATATAAGTATTGTAGTAGTAGATAGTATTAAAATAATAATTTAGAATCTACATGTAATACTGTGTAAAGACATTTATAAATGGAAACTTACATATAGAGAAGCTCACCTGTACGTGAATGCAATAGAAAAGGATTAGAAATTATATACCAGGAATTACTGCAGGAACTAACGAATACAAAACGGAAATAGACGAATATGTTCGACGTTATAATACAAATTTAAAAGAAGTAAGGTATTTGTCTAGCATTATAAGTTATTTTTATGATATTTGAAACAAAAATAGAATAATTTTAAGTTATTTATTATAATAATTATTTGTTAGCATATCGAAAAATTTACTATTTGTGTGCATGGTTAAAGTTTATATTGCAATTAATTTTCTTTAATAGCTATTTTTTGTCTCATATAAGAATTAATGTTAAGATTTCTATATTAAAAGTAAATTTAATTTTTTTTATCGTTTATCAATTGGAAGTATTTACAAAGATAATAAATTAATGTTTTATAATAATTGGAGTATTATTATAATTAGACATCAGTTACAGGATTTTATCTATTAAAAAAATATTAAATTATTAAAAAGAATTTAAAGTTATATATATAGCAATTTTTTTTTATTAACTTAACAGAAATACATAGTCATTTATTCATAATAAAAGTTGGACAAAATTATTCATTCTAAGAGCATGTATATTCAATAAATAATTACTTAATTTTTTAATTAAAATAAAACTTTAATTATAATATATGTATATATATATATATATATATATATATATATATATATATATATATATATTATTTTATTAATAACAATACATATTATAAGGAGAATTAATTCAATACTAAGCATTTAATACTCGTATATATTAAAATTATTAGTAACTGAATTTAAGTACATATAATTTAAAATTTTGAACAGAACGGAATGACAAGATATATGTTAAATAAGTATTGTATTATTTTAGCTAAATTTTAAACACTTATTTGCAAAAGTATAATAAAGGATACATTGAATTTTTCATATAATGGTTGATATATTTTATGGTATTGATATCAAATAAAGCCTTGTATTATTTTAAGTAACTAATACCTAGCAATTATAAAATAAACACAATACGCGATGGCAAGCAGTGCCCCTTCCACATAGGGGCTGGAACGCGAGCAATAGTAACAGTTGAAACAAATAACTATAGCATAAAGATCTAGAACGATTAGAGGCATCCGATAAGTTGCATTGCAAGTTCTTTGGGCTTAAATTTTCAGAAATCCCCCGCGCTGACGTTCGCGCTCTAACGTCTTTGAACGGATTATGTGAGGAGAATCCATAATCCGATTAGTTGGAAACAGATCATTATTTTAGTGCTAGTGATAGAATTTACACATTACATATATTCGTATAGTTTTGTAGACTAGGTTCCTCATGAAGCTTATCTACTATAATTGGACTTGTATATAAAATACATACAAGCAATAAATAAAATATTTCTTTGCAAATGAGCAACATGCACATATAAAGACAGTGGCAGAGATATGTATATATATATATATATATATATATACATATATAATCATATATATATATATATATATATATATATATATATATAATCAAGCTAAAATGTCTTTTTTCTCTAAAATGTACCCGGTTATATGCGAAAAGATGCGGAGCGAAGGTGTGAATAAAATATATTTCTGAAATATAGTCATCTCTTCTCTATTTTTCAAACAGAGTAAAATATCGAATTGAATATTGTAAGGTGCAGGCTGCGTATAAGGACCTTGTTGCAAGGTTGTTTACTATATTTCCTTTTCATTTTCTCTTAGTTTTGCTCTTAGAACATGAATCTAATGACGTAAATTCATTGTTCATTATCGACCAGGATAGTGCTTACAATAACTACATTTTATTTACACTACAGCTACAACGTATTGTTTAGTTGTTGTTAAACTGCAATTGTTCAATTAAAAGAAGTAAAAAGAGAAATGTCCTTAAGAAATAACAAAATCTTTTTATTCTCTTCAGTTAGAAGAGTAATTACTAAAAATATCATAAAAGAATAATTACTGGCAAATCATAAAAAAGCCGCCAGTATTAAGAATGAAATATCGATTATTGCAAGGACCACATGGCGAAAGCTGAAAGAATGTTGTTATTAATCCAGCCATAGAAGGCTAGGAAATAATAAATAAAGTAAATAAGTTTTAAGTTTAAACAGTTATATTTTGGAAAAAGTAATCACTCTCGTAAGTGAGAAATTTCTTTTTTGTTTACATTTTAAAAATCCTTCTTTTATAAAAGTCTAATGTGATGATCGTCATTTTCTTTAATAATAGGATAGACAAAATTTATATTTAAAATAATTACTTTTCAAAATATTCCTGTTTACAACATTTTTCCATTGCAAAGGATGGTGCACTCAAAATTGAATTTTTAACCGCTTCAACCTAATTTTTTGTTTTGAAAATCTTTCATATTTGACTGGACGTGTAATTCAATTTTTGTTGTGCGTGACCCTGAAATATCTCGACGAAAATCGATTCGAAGTTTTTTCTTTCTCGTAGTGTCGAGAAAACTTCTGGTCAACAGTTGATTATATGCAACACAGCATTTCCCGCTATTGACAATTTTCTAAATGAACAGCAATCACACGTACTTTTAGACATAAAACAAGCAATCGTTTTCTTTAAAACATTGGGACAATGAATAACTTTCTGTGGATTTTGTTTATCACTTAAACAATTGTTGTTCAGTTATAGGTTAATATATAAAAATCCAACTTTCATCAACATTGACCATGTCTTATCTCAAATTCAATGACCTACATTGAATTATTTAGGTATGTATGTATGTATGTATGTATGTATGTATGTATGAATGTATGTATGTATGAATGTATGTATGTATGTACGTATATATATATACGAGTGTAGTTTGATAAGTAGTGAGAATGGAAAAAGGAAAACGAATTTTTTAAATACAAAATAATTTTTATTTTTCAATATGTTCTCCTAAAAGAGCAATACATTTATTCCAATGGTACTCCAATGCCCTTATGCCATCTCTAAAATGCGATTCCGAAAGGCTTGCAAAATACTCATTTACGAAGATGATAAGCTCGTCGTCAGACGAAAATTTCTTTCCACCTAGTGCCGTTTTCAATTTTGGGAAAAGGTGGAAGTCGGAAGGGGCTAGATCAGGCGAATAAGGTGCATGCGGTACTAATTGGAAATGCAACTCGTGGATTTTGGACATCGCAACTATGCTGGTATGCGAGCGAGCGTTGTCTTGGTGAAACAGAATCTTTTTCTTTACCATTCCTGGCCGCTTAGCACGAATCTCAACATTTAATTTTTGTAGAAGTTCTGCATAATATTATCCGTTTATTGTAGCACCTTTCTGAAGGTAATCAATGAGCTAAATACCCTTTGAATCTCCAAAATTGATGCCATCACCTTGTTTGCCGATAAAGTGGTTTTCGCTTTCTTTGAAGGTGCAGAACCACGTTCTAACCATTATTTCGACTGTTGTTTAGTTTCGGGTGTACTGTAGTGTATCCAAGTTTCATCTCGAGTAACAAATCGCCTACAAAAATCAACCGGATTCCGCTTATAAAGGTCCAAACACTCATTGGAAATGCGCAAACGAGTGAACTTTTGATCAATCGCGACACCCATCTTGCCGAAAGCTTGGAAAGGCCCAATTCTTTCATTAAAATGTGGTGCTATCTCTCTCACTTTGAGTCGTCGATCTTGCGTAATAATATTATGGATTTTTATAATCATTTCCTTAGAAGTCAGGATTTTGGGTGCTCCAGAGTGCGCTTCATCAACACAGCTTGTTCTACCACGTTTAAATTTATTTACCCATCTACTTATTGTGGCGGATGATGGAGCAGATTCACCTAATGTTTCCCGTAACTCATCTTTTATTTCGGTAGCTTTCATACCCTTAATTACGAAGTATTTAATCACCGCACGGTACTCTGCTTTTTCCATTTTAACAAAACGACGTGTTGCTTCTTTTTCAGCTGTCAGAAATAAACTAATCAACCGATTTATCTAAATATCGAAATGTAAACATATAAATAGGCAACCTAAATTAAAGTGCATTTGTTTTACCAATTAGAGCGCCATTTATGTGTCATTCTCACTACTTATCAAACTATTCTCGTACATATATATTTATACTTAAGTAATCATAAAATATCGATTTTAATGATCGAATTTCCCTACACGTAACATGACAGTCGACCATTATCATTTTCTGCTGTTTTTAATATTATTAGTTTATTCACGAAATTCACGACTTAGATTACTACTATCGAATTTAAGTTCCTAATATGAATTAAATCATGCTATAATCGATACGCTCAATATTTTTTAATCCATTACTTTTGTTTAACATCTAAATATCAAAATTTATGATTTTTTTTACATCAAACATTTAGTAATTACGGTATTGTCACATGTCACATTTCGCAGTTTTAAAGCACATTTCGTATGTATAATATATAGCGAATGAATGATAACAAATGAATGATAACAAATGACTATTTTCGACTTCTTTTCTTTCTAAGGAAATTTTGAATGAAGTCTTTTATTTAATTCCAGTTAGTTTATTTTGGGTTCACAATGTAATTAAATGTATATTCTCCTCTAATTTAATGCTACCTACTCATGAAATAATCCGAGAGAATATTTAAAACTTTTTTTCATCTAATGCTTTTATAAAATCATATATCTGAACTTTGTGTGTGAAAAAGATAAAATATAGGTAAGCCTCAATAAAGATTTTTAACATTTTGCTATCAAGCAGAAAAATTCTAGTTCCTGTTTTCACTAAAAACTTAATCCACATTGATAAACTTTTAATCTGTAAAAAGACATTTAGCAAAGAATATAAACAATAATATGTCGCTTTCTTGTCGTCTCGATTCTTTCTTACGAAGTTCTAAAATTCTATTGCACTTCTGTGTTCATAAGAACTAAAAACTTCACAATATTATAATTTATTGCATGAAGTAACATGTGAAATTGGTTAAATTTTAAATTCAGAAATAAATTATCGACACAAATTTGGAATTTAATGTGGTAGCATTTTAGTTAGCTTTTATTTATCGAAACTAGTTATATTTAATAAAGGCTCTTCGAAACCATAATTAAAATAAACTTAGCAGTTGCTCTGAGAATTAATTAAGAACCAACAATGAAATAGATGAACAACATAAAATAAAAAAAATTCTAAATCTGTGTAACAAATAAATTTAATGCTAATAAATAAAATATTGTCCGCCAATTAACACAATCATTAATTTGAATGTACCTGTATTAATTTCTGTAAGTTATTGATTAATTATTAGCGAATACACATCATCATTTCTTCCTCTTATTTCTTAGCAAAGTGCTCAATAATATTTTATCGTCGTATCTTCCAAAAAAAAATATTTTGTTTATGAAAATGGCCCATATTTCCTTAAGTTTTTCTGATTATTTTTTTATATTCTTCGTGCATTAAATTTTCATATTCATTATTACCAGAAAATCAGCCAAATCAATACAAATGATACAAAACGCGATAAGGTATAGGTTATGTCAAATGTATACAGGAAACCATATTTGTTTGCCTACCTTCTTAGACGTTTTCGTTAATAGCAATCCGTTTTTTCGCCATGGCCGTTTGTGTTTATGTCAGTGCGGAGATGTCAGACACTTTAGTCCCTGAAAACACTGTCGAAACTCATATTCAACGCACTACTAACGAAAAACTGAAACTGCTCGCGCTTGATTCTCATGCAATATGCGGAACATGGTAAGAGCGGCTTTTTCGAGGCGTATATAAACCGAGCACTTGAAAACGGCGCATATTATACGAATGTGCTCGTTGAGTTTTATACATGTAAATATTGCAAACATTGTTCTCGCTGCTTATAGTAATACTCACTTTACCTTATTAAATCAGGACGGAAAACTTGTATTATTTATATTAGTTTTAATTATCCATGATTGATTGTTTATTTAAATTCCAAGATTTGTGTACATCTATGGATGAAGAAGAATAAATTATACAGAAAACAACAGCAACATGTTTTAATTTCGTTTGTCTAAAGTCATGAGAAGTACCTTATTTTTTTAATTTAATAGGTATCTATCTATCTATCTATAATCTATCTAATTTACTGAACACTATTTTAATAAATCTATATTATCTTCAAAAAGTTATTCGATGAAAACACCGATACGAACGTCCTGCATTATTCGATAAAAAGCATTGAAATATAAAATATTAATTGTAAGTTATCTGTATCAAAAGTGATGGTTCACCTTCGAATCAATACATTGATGCACACTACGAACTTGCTTAACTTTTAGAGATGTATTCCATTACTGACATACGAGGGAGCGTTTTTATATTCGCGGAATAAGCGGGTTGTAGAGGGGTGAGTAGGCGCATTGGGGGCGTGGCCTGTGCAACGACTCATGATTGGTATAAATACGAGGTTTCATTGTTATTAGACAGTTAGTCTTTGAGCTATCGTCTACCAAGTAACATAATCAGGAGTGAAAAGTGAAATATGGAAAAAATCGAATATCGTGCCGTTATAAAGTTCCTTACCAGGCAAGGAAAATCAGTCGCGACCATAATGAATGAGATGTCATTGGTTTACGGCGACTCTTGTCCAGGAAAAACCATGGTGTACAAGTGGCATAGTTTATTTAAACAAGGAAGGAAATCCCTTGAAGACGACCAGAGGCCGGGCAGGAGCATTGAGGTGACCACGCCAGCACTTATCCAAAAAGTTGAACAAATTGTATTCGAAGATGCTCGACTAAAGAAGAAACAACTCGCAGAAATGGTTGGAGTAACCGATACAATTTTTAAAATCCTACACGATCATCTCGGCATGTCTAAGGTCAGCGCAAGATGGGTGCCGAGAATGCTCACGCCGCCGCAAAAACAACAGCGCGTAGAGTGTTCGCGTGCATTTTTGGACCTCTGTAATGAAGACAAGGATGGTGTATTGAGTGGAATTGTTACTGGAGACGAAACTTGGGTTCATCATTATGAACCTGAGTCCAAACAAGACTCCATGCAGTGGCATAAAAAGGGCGCAGCACCTCCCAAGAAATTTAAAGTGTCACAATCAGCTGGGAAACTCATGGCAACGGTATTTTGGGACTCGGAAGGAATATTATTGATTGATTATAAAGATAAAGGTGTTTCTATAACCGGAGAATATTACGCTTCAATATTAGAGCGACTAAAAGAAGCCATTAATGAGAAAAGACGGGGAAAATTGACAAAAGGTGTTCTGCTTTTGCACGACAACGCGCCCGTCCACAAGAGCTGCGTTGCGTTAGCTGCCCTGCATAAGGTGGGCTTCGAAATTGTGAATCACCCACCCTACAGCCCAGACCTGGCCCCGAGTGATTATTACCTGTTTCCGAAAATGAAAAAAAGAGCTGCGGGGTAAAAAATTTACTGTCGATGATGAAGTCAAGGAGGCAGTTTCGGCGTATTTTGCAGATTAAGAGAAATCATTTTCTTATGAGGGTATAAATAAATTAATTGAAAGTTGTGAAAAATGTATCCGTCTTGCAGGTGAATATATTGAAAAAGAAAAATAATTTGGTTTTTTTATTTCCACCCCTTGTCCCCCATTCCGCGAATATAAAAATGCTCCCTCGTATCTCAGTTTTTTATGATGTTTACTTGAATTAGTAAATTATCAAATGAATGCTATTTATTGGGGTCAGTTTCTTTCGTTGTGGTAAACTCATTTAGCATCTGAATCAACACAGTTTCTCATAATCACAAATAGAAATTCAATCGGATGGAATGGTATACGGAGGATGTGAGAAATCTTATGAATGGGGTCGAAGTAGTGTGTAGGGTGACAGGTGATGGAGAGTACAAAGAATTATATAGAAAATTAAGAAAGGAATACAAAGATCGGGTGACCTAGAGTAAGAAGGAATGGAACTCTGATTACATACTTAGAGCCGAGAACAAAATCAAGGCTACATGAAAACTGGTTAGGGGTGAAGTAGCAGGAAATAAACCCAATCAGAATATTCTGCATGAAGTGATTACTGTTGATGTCAACCATTATTTCGTTGCGGTGGGGAATGAAGCAATCAAATTAATACAGAGTACCAACCGGGATCCACACGATTTATTAAGGCAGGACATAGGAGTTGCAGAGAAAACTATCTTCCTCCACCCTACGACAGAGGAGAAAGTAAGAGAAGTTGATTTTGGCTTCAGGAGCCAGCGGACTACTGATATATATGGAATGAACGTAAGCATACTAAAAAAGAGTATTGATTATATAGTAGACCCAGTAACAGACAATTTCAATGAATGCTTATCCAGGGGGTGTTCCCAGACCCTCTGAAAATAGCAAAAGTGCTTCCGATACACAAGGGAGGATCGACGGACAAAACGAATTTTAGACTAATCTCCATTCTACCCGTGATGTCAAAAATCTTGAAAACCCTTATCAAAAAGAGATTAATCCAGTTCTTTGAGATACACAGACTCATAAATATAAATTAGCATGGCTATATGAGGGCCAAGTGCACGACTACCGCAATTACAAAGGTCCTGGAATATATAGCGGATGCACTCGATGCTAGAAATGCGATAATTCTGAGGTGTTGCGATCTGAGTAAGGCTTTTGATACAATGGACCATGGGATACTTCTGGGAAAGTTAAACATGTATGGAGTGAGAGGACAAGCAAATGAGCTGATCGGTTCGTATTTGGCCAACAGAGGACAGAAGGTGTAGTGGAATGATCAGCTCTCGGATCATCAGCGCCAATTGATCGGGGGTTCCACAGGGGTCAATATTGGGGCTTATATGGAGACCGCATTGGGAGAAGCTAGCGAGCGGTTTAGTAGCAATCTTCTGAAATTGAATCGTGACAAAACCCAACAGCTGACAATAGCAACAAGGGGAGTGGCGGGGGAGCCCAAAGTTAATATTAAGTTTGTGGGCCTCCAAATTGCGAGCAACCTGACTTGGGAGTACCACATTGATAACTTGTGTCGCAATCTGGCATCAGCAATATACTGTGTACTATGCAAATTTTCAGGGTGGGGCCATATATGGCCTATTGATGTGAGGCACGGCTGAGGCGGTTTTCAGGATGCAAAAGAGTGCAATTAGAGCCCTAGTGGTGTATCTAATACTACAAGTTGCGTAAATCTATTCAGAAAACACAAAATACCAACCCTCCCATCCTTGTATATACTTGCTTCCCTGGAGTTTGTCGTCAAGTAGGTTCTGCGAAAATGGTGGTACCGTATCATCGCATTAGGAAAAGTCAGCTAAGTTCAAATTACCTGGCTGTGAAGATATACAATGCTTTGCCTGATAGGTTTAAGGGCCTACCATGGATTAGACTCAAAAGATTAATAAAAACAGTGCTGGTGGAGAATTTTTTCTATTCAGTGAATGACTTTCTGAAATATGAATTTCGACATTACCATTTTTGTGTTTTTATTTATTTATATCTTGTAATGACGTGTGTAGGTAGTTACATATACATCAATAAATTATTATTATTATTATTAATCCATTAGCTAGAAAAAACGCCTAAAAACTTAATACACCGAATGTATATCAACAAAAGAGTAAAAGCATCATGGGAGTAGTAATATACATTTTAATATGTTATAAATATAAAATATCAATACGTATTGAAAAGATATATACAAAAATACACATACGTATAATAAATGCTTTGTTTCTTCGTTCATATGATAATTTACTATTTCAAAGCGAGTGTAATAAGACAGGTTTTGTCGAATGAGCCCAGTTTAAGATCCATGAAGCACAGTGAGAAAGGAGAATACAATAACTGTCATATGACATAAGTTTTTGTCATTTTTTTTCAAGTTTACCTCCTTTATGATCTTTTCTAAATAAATAAAAGTAAATTAGAAATTTTTGAATCGCGGTTAGTTAATAGTTAACAATACACAATTATCAATTTTTAATAAATTGATAAACGTCGAATAGAATTCTGAATTTTCTATTCAATATTTTATTAAATTTAGTGTAAGATAAAAATTGTTGAAAACAGCGTAATTAATTTATTTTCACTTAATTTCGTATCAATTACGAAAAGCGGTTTATGAAATTTGGAGAATTTTGCAAAGTAAATAAACAGGTTGTATCAAAAAACATTTTACCTGCACATTTTTTTGACGTTTGGATTTGCCGTTCCAACTAACATGCTTCCGTTCTGAAATGTACTACTTCGATTTATTGTATAACTTTGCTTACTTTATTCTCATCGACCATAATAAATGTATATTATATTAAACGAAATTGATTTTAGTAGTAGAATGGAAACAAAAAAAATAGACTTTATTAAAGTGGAAAAGTTGTAATGTTTATGTTCCTGAATTTGTCACATATGTACATATAAGCACTCCTTTTATAATAAATCATCATTAAATCAATATGGACCCAAGGACTTTATGGATTTGTGAGCAAATCTAATGAAACCATAATACAGAAAAACCAGTCAAAATACTACAGATGACAGTCGACCCACTTTGGTACTTATCTAATCTTCGAAACTTTCATGAAGATTTACAAGTGTCACTTATCAAAGACAGGGCCAAAAATGGTACAATTCCTCACGCCAAGTCATCATAATAACTTTATACACCCTGTGTTAGGACCACAATAAGTAGAATTGAAAATTAAAAAGAAAAATTATTATAATGATAAATAATAATTCTGATAGTTTTAAACAAATTTTTAGTAGTTATGTGTTTAATATATTTTTATTTGTGTAGTGAAAGACGAAAAAAAATAAATATAATTATATTATTTAAAACAATAATTGGATTAAATTTTTTGAACTAGCAATTTTGTTTACTGAAATGCAACAAATTTATAACAGATTAAATATTTAACAATCAATAAATTTGTATAGTTTAATGAATTATATTACTTTATGTTAACCACTGTCAAGGAACCAATGTAATTAATTAGTAAGAATATATATAGCATGTCTCAAAATATTAGGTTAATGATTTTACCGTTTATTTATCGTTTAATTTTTGGTCAGCGGTTAGTGGTCAGTTTGTGAGTTAATTAATTATATAAAAAATATGCTTTGAATTTAAGAGAAAACATAAATTATTAAAGTTTGTATCCAGTACACATAGTTGCTACATATATACTACGTGGCACTCAGCAAATGCAACAATAGAATTATTGCGGGAAAAGTTTGGAGATTCGATTATTTCAAGAAATTGTGATATTGAATGGCCTCCAAGAAGTTGAGATTTAACACCATTAGACTATTTCTTGTGGGGTTATTTGAAGTCATTGGTCTATCGAAATAAACCAGACTCTCTTCAAGCTTTACAAGTCAATATTGAACGTGCCATTCATGACATACGACTAGATTTAGTGGAAAAAGTGCTCGAAAATTGGGTTCATCGGATTCGTTCCTGCAGAAGAAGTCGTGGAGGCCATTTGAATAACGTTTTATTTAGAACTTAATTGTATCGATTGTATTTCACATTAAATAAAAAACTTTTGAATTTTCTTAACAATAAGGGTGTTTTTTTTAAAGAAATCATATCACTCTTACTTGAATTTGATGACAAAAATAACTTGCAATCGTTTTACATACATATTTGTAAGTACAAAGGGTACTAGGAAAGTTTTGCAATACAGCTTTGTTTATTTAATTTTTTCAAAGTAATTTCCTCTACACTCAATACACCTCTCCATCCTCTGAAACCAATCTTTAAACCAGTTTTGCCAAGTTTCACTAGGGAGTAAACCACACTCGTTGTCACAAGCCTGCAGACGGTCCTCATCACTGGAAAACCGCCTCCCTTTTAGCTCCATTTTGACATGCGGGAACAGTGCAAAGTCGCAGGGAGTAAGAGCTGAACTGTAGGGAAGGTGCTCGAGAAGTTTCAATCCTGTCGTTGTCAAATATTCGGTGCAGGCTTTGGCGCGGTGAGCTGGAGCATTATCGTGTTGGAGGAACCAGGTGTCCTTTCATGACTTTGGCCGCAGGTTCTTCATAGATCCAATGACTTTAAGCAGACACTGTTCAGTATACCACTTAGCTGTGACTGTCTTCTTTGTGTCCAAAACGACGCGTTCCACAATTTCACTCGATTTGAAAAATACAGCTATCATTTTCTTCTTTACAGATCGGGATTTTCTGACAACTACGGGTGTGTCCTCATCATCGAAGATCCAAATTTTGTTGTGAGCTTTGGTTGGCACGTCGTAATAGTACAGTCAAGTTTTGTCACCTGTCACGATGTTATTCACATACCGAGATTGTCCCTTATTAAATTTTTAACATCTCCCGGCACCAAGTTACACGTCGTGTTATCTGTTCATTAGTCAGTCGATGCGGCACTCAGGGAGAACAAAGTTTCTTCACTTGCAAATGATCATGCAGAATCGAACGAATTGCTGGTGCATTTAGGCCTGAAGTACCTTATATCTGTTGGTAGGTCACTCGCCTGTCCTCGCCAAGCATTTTCCTCACAGTAGTAACGTTTTCCTCCGTAACTCACGTTCATGGCCTTCCCGGTCTCTCAGCATCCTCCACAATTAAATTTTCCCTTTAGAATTCTCTATACCACCTGAATATCGTTGTGCGATGTGGACAAACATCACCTAGTGCATGAGCCATTTCTTCGAAGCACTGGTCTATGTTTAAATCACGCATGAAATTATAACGCAAAACTACTCTTATCTCATTTCGTGGCCCCGATGCCATCGCAAGAACTTTACGCTCTCACTGCTAATGAATAACTGAGCCCATCGACATGGCGCAGCGGCTACTATGCACGTATGAACATGTCTCAACATGCAGCAACAGACAGCTTCCTACGATTCATTGATTCGTCATATTGCAAAACTTTCCTAATACCCTTTGTATTTTAAACCAATCATAAATTAAAATAGCTGAACATAGCATGTTGAGTAATAGGAGCATTTTCTTAAGAACAAAAGAAAAAAACGCCACTTCAAATAAATAGCAATGGTTTACAAGATCCCTTGTGTGATGGATGCTATGTTCTTTAGTCATACATTTTCAAAAATGGCGCGGCGGCTAATATGCACGTATGAACATGTCTCAACATGCAGCAACAAGCAGCTTCCTGCGATTCATTGTTACGTCTTATTGCAAAACTTTCCTAGTATCCTTTGTATTAATTACTACAAATATTATAAAACAAAACAAGAATAAAATTAAATTTCTAGCCGATTATTAATTTTTTATGGTTTTAAGAAATACTCTAATAATTAATTAACACTGTATATGTATGTATATAGATATGTAGTTGATTGTTGAGGTTGTCACTATGTGAAATTCCATTTAACTAAGGAATAAATAAAACACTGTCAAAATTTAAAACAAATATCTGTAATTTCTATTTCCAATATAATTTGTCGGTTTTTATTTCGTATACAACTGGTGCCCAATAATTTATAAAATGACAATAAATAAATTAAAACTTAGAACAAATGCAGAAGCTTGAATACAAATACAATGTTTGTCAAGCAAACTTACTTAAGATTCAATGTTAATCACTGTTTAATAATAACCATTAACCATTTAGTGATATAGACAAATGGTAATGGTATGAATTTTCTCACAGAAGCAGTTCTTTCCAATTAGTAAGAAAAATTGCTAAACTTTTACATACATATTCGCAACAAAAGTGGATAATTACATGATAATCGTAGAAGAATGTGTAGTTAGATAAACCCGAAGTTTCAAGATCCCGTCAAAGTCAGCATATTATTTTCAAGAAATTCTGATAACAGTTTAGTAGAGTAAATAATGATAAGAGCATAACAGTCAATAAACAACGTCAACATAGGAAACGCACAATAAATTGAAAATACAATGTCTCGTAATTAGACAGCACCCCACACAATCAACGTCGAAATTTAACGTTTTAAACCAGGAAACTGTACAACATTCATCATATTCATCAAACTTATCTACAGCAAATTATCATTTCTTTAAATATCATGACTCTTCTTAGTTTTCAATGAAGAAGAACTCATCAACTTCAGAGTTAATATTTTTTTCAAAAATGTTTACCCTTAATCTGGTACGTAGACTTCGGCGATCGTGGTTCATACTATCGGCTCTGGGCGTCACTGGTATAACTGCCGACGTTTCGTACCCACTCATATGGGACATCTTCAGGGCTCAACTATGAGTGAGTACGAAACATTGGCAGTTATACCAGTGACGCAGTTCCAGCTCGGAAGCCCAGAAGCAGATAGTATGTTTGCCCTTATTAGTCGTTGGAAGCAGAACTTTCTGAACATATTTCTGAAAAAAGGAAGCTATAAACCATATAATTTTAAATTCTTCTTATCAAATCCTATTTTTCACACTCAACATTCTAGTATTTTAGTAAGTATATGATGTTTCAATCAATTTGATTTTACTGTCGGCCATGTCCACTCTCAACATTTTTTACATAATACATAATAATAAATACATAAATTTCAGTAGTACGTTAAGGGATAAAACACTGTTCCTCTTTACATCCAAGTTGATGTATAAATCTATATAAAAAAGATGTCAATTACCAACTAATCTTATTAAGGAGTGGATATACTAGAGTAACATTTTCATTTATTGGAAAATAATTTCTTTCCGTTATATCATTTCTAGTATGAAATTTATTTAAAATTCTTTTGGTTAAATTTAACTTCCTTCTGTATAAAACTTTCAGTCAGTGAAGCAGAGTAACTTCATTTTTATGATTAGGAATTTTATATATTTAGTACTCGTATAATATAACTAGGTGACGACTGAACTAACCAATTGGCAATCGTTTTATTTCGAAATCAGTCTTGCGCTTAGGCGTAAGATTACTTGCTATTTGGTCATAACACTGCCTGGATGTAATTCTCGTACCAACGATTTTTTTGTATTAAAAGAAGTAGTTTACATTTCTGATTTAAAAAAAATTAAACAGCACAGAAGGCAAGCCACAATGTGGAATAAACTGTTTTGCAGACCCGGTTTTGGAATTTCAATTGGTTTCAAAGAAGCATCAATAATCACTTTTTGTGTGACTTATAAAGCCGCTTGTGTGTGTAATTTTTATAACTAGTATGTACTAGATTTATATATCTAACTTTAACTTTTATATATACCTTCTTTCTTCTCCTTCTTCCTTTCATTTTCTCTTCCCTTTTACATTTTAGTATTGAATATCTCTCTTTCCTTCTACTCGAGATCTCGACATGTGCATCTACGCAGTTGATCAAGCTCGCAGATTTAAATACATCTCTTAAATTTAATACAGTTTAGTTTGTGAAACCAATGAACTATGTTACCTTTCGTTATCTTTGCGGCAGTTCATTGTTTTTGTCTTATTTATCTGTATAACTTCCACCTTTTGGTGGAAGGAAGACCGTTTCATTCCAACAATGTGAGAACAGTTGCTGGCAGAGCCAGATCGAATATATTGGGTCTGGGAAAAAGTTCGTGGCGTTTTTTCAGTAAAATTCAACTGGTCCCCGCATGGCGCGTGGACGAATTCATTTAAACCGAATATGCTCCATTATTATCGACAATGTTTCGCCATTTTTTTGGTAGATCCATGATCCCATCGGTGAAAAACTTCTGTGGTTTCTGGTCGAAAAACTGAATCAAGTAGTTTTCACAGGCTTCTTTTGAAACCAACTTAATTCCATTGAGAGAGTTCTGCAGAGATCGAAACAGATGATAGTCAGAGGGTGCTATATCCGGACTGTAAGGTGGGTGCATCAAAACTTCCCAACCAAACTCTCTCAATTTTTGACGGGTCATCAAAGAAGTGTGTGGTCGGGCGTTGTCATGATGGAAGACAACACCTTTCCTATTAATCAATTCGGGCCGTTTTCTTTCAATCGCCTGGCGTAATCTCTCTAGTTGTGCACAGTAGAGTTGAGAATCAATCGTCTGACCAGTTGGAAGTAGCTCGTAGTGGACGATTCCCCTCCAGTCCCACCATACACACAGCATCACTTTTTTTGGCGTCAATGTTGGCTTAGCGAACGCTTGTGACGGCTCACCATCCTTTATCCACGATCTTTTACGCTTCCGATTATCGTACGTAATCCATTTTTCATCTCCGGTTATTAAACGTTTCAGAAACGGCTCGATTTCATTCCGTTTCAGCAGCGCATCGCAGATGTTAATTCGGTCCATCATGTTTTTCACGCTCAACTCATGAGGAACCCATACGTCAAGCTTTTTTTTGTAACCAGCTTTGTGTAAATGGTTCAAAACAGTTTTGTGGTCAATGCCTAGCTCCATGCCAATATCGACACTGCTGATATGCTTATCTTGTTGGACTTTTTCAAGAATTTCATCAGATTTTTCAGTGATTGGACGACCGGAGCGTGACTCATCTTTCACATTGAAATTTCCAGAACGAAAGCGAGCGAACCATTTCCGCGCAACAGATTTCGATAAAGTACCTTCACCGTACACAGCACAAATTTTATCACAAGCCTGCGCAGCGTTCTTCCCCTTATCATAATAATATTGCAGAATATAGCGAAATTTCTCATTATTCTTCTCCATTTTCAAGTGCGAATAACTTTCCAACCACTGCACCGATTACAATGTTTCTACGCTCAAACTAACGTTCGGAAGGTCATCTAAAAAACGAGCCGTCGGTGGTGTCGCTGTGACTTGTTGTTCTTTAGTTATCGGCAACCAATGCCATCTATCGGGAAAAACGCCACGAACTTTTTCCCAGACCCAATAATTTGTGAGACCTGTTCTACAGGGTTAGCAGAGACTTATTTGCAAATAGCGGTGAAAAACATACTTACTTAAAATTTTGTACGTAGAAAAATTGCCGACGAATATACAGGATTTTAAAACAAACGAGAATATATCTTAAAAGTAAAAAACCAAAATTACGCAACCAAAAAGCAATACCTTGAAGTAGTTCATCATGTAGTTTTCTTGACTGAGTTTAATATGAATTTTTAATTGAAAAACTTATCACTCTGTTATATGTACCTTAGGAGGAAGCTAACATATGCAGCGTATTACTATAGACGATATATTGATGTTATGAAGGTGTATCACATTTTGCTTTGCAATTTTGTATATACATCAGTGAAAACAATATTCGCACTTTAACAAAAAAGCACCGAACGAGAAACCTGAAAACCTGAAAGAGCCTGAGATTAGTGCACGATTTATCTAGCAAAATGTTAATCGTTACCGACGTTCTGAAAAAGTATTTAAACTATGTACACTGAAGTATATTCCTATTGAGAATATCATATGCAAAATGAAAACTGTAATTAGTACATTAAATGAAGGAATGGCTGAAACGATACAATATTTCTTCCATGATAAGAAAAACGAAACCACCAAAAAACAATATAACGCAGAAGAGGTGTGGCATTTAATAGCAATAATTATTTTCATTGCTCAACAGATACTCCATTAAGAGGACAATACAATAATAAAGTACAGTGTTAAATTTAAAATATAATTCGAAAAGAAATAAATTTGAAAAAGTTGAAAATTGAAAAACTAAGAAAAAATAAGTGAAATATATAAAAAGTATTAAAGCCTAACAAAAGTTTGAACATTATCAATAAGAATGATCATAGATAATTCAGATTCGGTGGTGGATAATTGCAGCGGAAGGGTAAAAATGAGCAAGATAAATTTCGTTGACATTTTTAACCATGTACATAGCAGGTGTTCTAGCAAGAACGTTTGTTTTAGCTGTGGTTTAGGTGAATGTTTTCCTATTTTGGCACTTTGATGTCAATAGCAGGTAGTAAATTCGAAGCGTCAATCCTATTAATTAGCTTGATCGTAAAGTTAGTACTCGCGATCTCTTTGTGTTCAGAAATCGAGATGAAGTTATGTTTCTGTATCAATTCCTGATAGTCAACACCCCTGGAAGGATAGTTACCAGAAAATTCGTAAGTTAAGTATTTCAACAATAGTCTCTGCACCTTCTTTATCAGGAAGTTCTTGGTATATGTACATAATGAAGGTACCAAATAATTAACGAATATTCCAATTCAGGTACCAGAGTAAGGTAGTGTTTTTAGTGTCTCTAAATTTATAAATTTTCGGTATGATCGAATAACAAAATGAAAAGTCTGTTAAGCAGACAAATATACAGAATGTGGTCAGCAAACTGCAGGCGCTAATCGAAATAATATTAAACCGATGAAGTGAATAAAAATATATCAATCGATTCGTTTTTGTTAGGTACGAGATGACTGCACATTTGTTTATGCTGATTTTTATCTTATTATTTAACCAGTGGTAGTTAGTATTTAAATCCTTCTGCAGAGTTTCGCAATCGGAGGTTAATGTTATTTTTCCTTAGTTTTTAAAGTCGTCAGCATAGGATACAACGAGACAATGAAGCAACGGTAGAACATCATTGATGTAAACATTGAACAGTAGCGGACTGAGATTCGACTCTCGGGGAACGTCTGAGAAGGTGGTGACAATGAATGAATAAAAGCCATTTTAACTAACGTAGTAAGAGCTATTATAATGGCAAGACGTTATCGGATTAGTTGTGGATAAGATAAACCCGAATAAGCTCAGTTTAGATAATAATACAGTGTCAAAGGCTTTCGTCAGGTAGGACCATTCTATAATTAATTATGGGTAGACAATCCTAAAACAGAATTGTCGTATCATTAGTTTTAAGGCATACGAGACCATAAATGTTGAAAATGTGCGACAAAAAATATTTATTTTGTCGTTTACCAGTTCGTTATTTACCTTATTTTATTGATATCTCAAGCAATTTGTAATGTGCAATAAATACGCTGATATGTACATATATGGTGTTCGGGTTTTGTAATGGAAATGCACACTTGGCAAAAGACGAATATGGAATACGGTATCTAAAGCGTCAGCACCTATCTAACAATACATTTCAAAGATTGGGATAGGCAAATTTAATCCGAGCGAACGTAATACAGATAGACCAAGGCATTGTCGTACGATCCAAGTTGGAGTTGGATATTGTTTATCGGGATCCTTCTAGCAACACTAAACAAATAGCCCAGAAAATGAACATTCCAAGTAAGGCAACAGTTCTTTTAGTGCTTACTTAATTGAAAAATTTATCAATCTATCTTTTATGTTACAAAAGTACAATCCCTATACGAAAAATGACAATTTGCCAAAAATAAAGTTTTGTAACACAATTTTAAACAAAATTCAAGAACATCCAAACATTTTACCACTTCTTTTATGGAATGACGAATGCATGTCTGCAAAAGATGGTATCTCAACAGTCACAATTTCCCAGAGCTATTCGAGAATTTGGACACCAACGAAAGCTTTCTGTCTCAAATTGAAAAACCAGTATTTCTTCCGAATAGACTAAGTGCGAATGAATACTTAAATGTGTTGGAGGAAGTATCGGATGATATTCCATTAAATGTCAAGAGTCAACATGTATTACACGCACGATGGCGAACCAGCTCATAATGTAAACATTACAAGAGCATGGTTAATCGAACGTTTTCCAGATAAATTAATCGGGAGAAATAGATAATGTCATGGCCTGCAAGATTACCAGATATGAATCCCCTTGACTTCTTTGTTTGGGTCTTCAAATTAAAGGCTACCAGTTTCAGCATTTACGTTAATTAACATTCTTACTATTATTTTCAAAATACTCGTATTTTGTCATATTCCTACTGATTTATTGATGATTTTATACCATTTTACCAAATTTACACTTTTTTTAAATAATTCGTATGGGGTAACAAGTGACAATATAATATTTCTGTATTAGGATTGTTGATTCAGAATATATCATAGAACCGCCCTATCTGACGATTATCCATGAATTTCTAACCACTCTATATAGGTGTAATGTTACTTATTTTCCAGATATCCCAAATGTAGATGTATAACAAGCAAGATTATAAATTGTGCGCAATGGATTGTATATAATAGAAGCACAATCTTTGTTTATAAAATGAGTAATCTGTTATGACCTGTTGAATAGTCACCTTTAAGGTGGTTTATGGCTTTCAATGTTTCGCTCTTTGTAAAGGTTCCTATGTTTCAGTTGTTCAGACATTCCTTAACAGTTGGCGTGAATGAGAGTGTCCATGGTTGATATACATCTGAAAAAGTTTTATCAAAGGCTACAACTATTTTGTTTGAATCAGTCAGTTTATCGTCACCAAATCCAAAACTGCAAGGAATTCTTGAGTTTTCCTGCCCCTATCAAAGATATAGTCAAAATCTCTTAAGATTTTTAGGAATTTCTGTCGCGCGACCAGCGAGATATATCTCATAGACGTTATGAATTTCAGATTTCACCAGTTTGCGTACTCGAATAAAATCATTTTTAAAAACTAAGGAGCCCGAAGATTTCCATTTCGTACGAAGTTCCTTTAGTTTAATCAGGTTGAATATAGCTGTTCTATAATAGGTAGGAAATCTACGTGATAAAGAAAAACATTTCAGTACATGCTTATTAACGATAGAAAATATTGTTGTGTAGAGTGAAGAAACAGTAAGATTAAGCCTAGCCAGTCCTAGAGTGAAAGTTTTTAACAGTATGTCTGTGTAAGTTCATATTAATATTTAAAGCTCAGAAGCTTAAGAAGCTAGACAGAGATTTAGTTATATTACCCGCTGATAAAGGGAATATCGTGGCATTAAACAAAAAGAATTACCACCAAGAAGTGCTAAATCTTTTACAAGATCTCTCTTACAAGAAAGCAGCAAATGATTCTACGACTTATATTAAAATAACAACTAAAACCAAGAGCAGGGCCTCTCCGCAGATGAATCTATCAAGAAACTCCTAATTCCGAGACAAAAATCTTCACGCTGCTCTAAATTCTACGGCCTACATAAATAAAGAAGAGACACCGCTCAGACCGATAGCATGCTCTGTTGTTTTACCGTCCCAAACGAAAAATTCCTAGCAAACAAACTATAGTCGGTATCAGAGAATATAATTCGGTACGTCAAAAATGCTAATCAGTTCAATGAACTGATTAAACAGCGCAACATAAAAGACTCATAATATATTTTAAATAAACTCATGGCTGGCTTTTTTGACGATGCCGTTGAGAATCCTATAAACATTTTAAAAAATATCTTACATGAGGCTTGATGAAAAATATTATATTATACGAAGGGTACTAGGAAAGTTTTGCAATACAGCTTTGCTTATTTAATTTTTTCAAAGTAATTTCCTCTACACTCAATATATCTCTCCATCCTTCTAAACCAATTCTTAAACCAGTTCTGCCAAGTTTCACTAGGGAGTAAAGTACACTCACTAAAGATGCGAATAACTTCAGAACGAGAAGAGATACAATGTTCCGGTTTGAAGCAGCGTAACAATCATGCCACAATCTATAAGTACACACCAAAAGAACAATCACTTTTGAAAGTCGGTTTCCGAGTTACGCACCAAAAATGACCTTTGTACGACGGCGTTCTGAAGATGCGAATAACTCCGGAACGAGAAGAGATAAAATGTTCCGGTTTGAAGCAGCGTCATAATCTATAAGTACACGCCAAAAAAGTAATCACTTTTGAATGTCAGTTTCCGAGTTACGCACCAAAAATGACCTTTGTATGATGGCGTTCTAAAGATGCAAATAACTCCGGAACGAGAAGAGATACAATGTTCCTGTTTGAAGGAGCGTAACAATCATGTCATAAACCATATAAGACACACTCGTTGTCCCAAGCCCGAAGAAAGTCCTCATCACTGGAAAACCGCCTCCCTTTTAGCTTCATTTTCACATGCGGGAACAGTGCAAAGTCGCAAGTAGCAAGCTCTGGATAGTAGGGACGGTGCTCAATCGATCTTACGGAACAGTAATACCTGTGAAGTCAATTATTCAATGTGGTACACCTTCGCGAAAACGTGTGGCATAATTTAGTCGGCGCGCTCATTCCTATCCGATTAAATATAATAAACTTGAGCGAGACTTCACACCTTAACAAACGTGTCGTCTGAGCCAAGGCCTCGAATGTCGTCGTCATTCACCTAGTCATATTTAGAAAGTGAATACGTAGGCGAATTGCTATCGGAAACTCCTGCTGGTGTTGAAAGATTAGCAGAAAATGATGAAGACGAAATGAATAAAACTAAAACTGTAAGTTTGAATAAATGAATGGCTCATGCTCTATCGCTTTTGCAAACGAAACCAATCGATCTGCTATTAAATCATTAAACAAAGCACTTTTGACGTAGCTAGGGAAGCACTAAAAGGTTGTGATCCTATAATACGTCCATATCCCATCGGTTTAATGACAGATAAAGAAGGATAAATATGATGAAAAGTATGGTGTACACGAAGATGATGGGGAGTTCAAAATTGGCAAAAATTATAATTCATCGAAGGAATATTATAATCAGACAATTCACCTATAAAGCTACTAATGGTTTACTAGAACTACTTTTCCAAAAGAAATCTGGAAAATTTGTATATGCCAACGCAAAGAATTATGAATTTATTCTCAGTGATACAAATGCATATAAATTTGATTACAATCCTAATAAAAAGTATGCAGCTAGTAAAAGTACCAGGTGTGAGACAATTATTAAACGTATTATACGAGAGACAAAACCTGAAGTTTAATGGACGAAGAAAAATCAGAACTTTGAAAACTGGTTTGACTGGTTTCAACTGGGTAAAGTATAATATAAATATTGGGATGATGTGAATGAATTGTGTGATAGACTACAGTTACAATGATGTTTTTCACACAGCTGTGCAGACCAATAAAAATTTGTTTTTAACAATTATAATTCATTCCGGCAAGAACTGCCGAAGTTGTTATTTTACTATTTTTCTTACTCAGTAACTTACACACTATTTGCAAACTCCAATACACGTGAATTATTATTTTCAAGTGACAACCTTCACAGTTAATCTATTCGTGTGTATGTTTTACGCAATCTACTATGATGGATAAGGAAAGCAATCGCCCTCTTTTTGTTCTTATTTTAGAGCTTCTATATGCGCTGGTACTTACTACAATATACATGATTTCACGATTTGTTATCTAAATTTGTCTATTTTATTATAAATTACAATTTTTTCTCTAATAGATATTTTCAGTAGTCTTTTTTTTTGATGGATTTTTTTGATTGATTTCGATTGATTTATTTATTTAGCATTTGTTGTTGCTATTTAGTATAATATATAAGTATACAATGTTAAATTAAATATTAATATTTCTCACAAAAAACATACATTAAATTAAAAGTATATCTAAATTCAAAAATTATTGGTACTTAACATTGTTTAAAAATTTCTCTTGACATAATCAATAATCCCACGTTTAAATACATAATAATTTATTTCATTTTTTATTTCTGGAGGCATTTCATTGAAAACTTTCAGACCTTTATAAAATATAACATTTTCACAAAAACTTGTTGGTGCCAAAGGTAATCTATAATCGTTGGGTGCCTCAAATTGTATGGTTGGACTTCAGCTACATTGACCAGATATCGCTGCATATAGTTTGACATATTTCCTGTCTTAATTTCAAATATAAATAATAGAGTTTTCATAACGAGTCCTTGATTGATGGAGAGCCACTGCAGTCTATTCAACATATCACTTATATGTGTCATTCTGTTGCCTTTATTTTGTAATTTCTGTAGTCTTTCTTTCATTTGCTGATTACCTAAGAATAATATCGTGGAACGGTATTAAAAATGCGGTTTTATAATTGTGTTGTAGATAATAGTTGCAGTGACAGTTGAAACCCTATAGCAGATTCTTCTCAAAAATGCAATTTTTTTCGAAATCTTTTTGCAAACATATTCAAAATGCGGTATGAAACTCAAATCATCGTCCACTATTATACCCAAATATTTTATTTCTTTTCCATTTTCAATACATATGTTATAATTTCCATTTCCATTGATCAACATTGCTTTTGTTTTATTCGTGTTTAACTTTACTTTATTCATTTTAAGATATTTCTCAATTTTTGCTAAGTCATCATTTATGTTATTTACACATTCATCTGGATTTACACCACACGTATAGATGAGTGCACGAGATTCAGTAGTGATTTACAGTTAAGTCCTTTTCTAAATCCGGATTGGACTTCATATAACTGATTATGTTTTTCTAAGTATTTACTTAATTGATTATACGCCACCTTTTCTAATATTTTACTTATTATTGGTAACATATTAACTGGCCTAATTTCATTGGGGTTTAATGTATTTTGAACTTTCTTAATTGGAATGATTGTTGCTTCTTTGAGGCTATCGGGAAAAATACCATTCCTGAGGGATTCAACTACTAAGTGATGTAAATGTACACCAATTATATCAAAGTTTTTTAACAGAATTGCAGCTGATAGAAAATTTGGATCTTTTTTGTTGTTTATTGTTTTCATTATTGCCTTAAGTTGTGATATGCTTATATTTTCAAATTGGAAGCGTTCATGCAGGTTCAAATTAATATTCACATTTTCACATTTTGTGTACGGTATACTTTCTGCTATTTCATTAACATGATTTATAAAAAATAGATTAAGTTCTTCAGCAATTTGTCCTTCATCCTTGAGGAGCTTGGTGTTTATTTAAATTTCATTGATTTGCGAATTGTCGTGCTTTAATACCAATTTTTTTATACTTCTTCACATATTTTTTGGTTAGTACATTCATTGGTTTTGTTTGTTACATATCTTGCTTCACATTTTTTTAATTCTAATCGGTATTTATTTCTTATCAGTCTGTAATTCCTCCAATAGTGTTCATTATTGTGCCATACTGCTAATCTATGCGATTGTATTTAGTTGTGTTTCATAGATTGCTATTAAACCAAAATTTCGTATCACATATATTTCTCACCCTTTTTTGAATTACCATCGATTTTATTGAGTTGTTTATTTCGGGCGTTAATATTTTTGCAAATTCGTTAACTGATAAGTTAGACTGCATTATACTTATTTCTCCGCTCAATATTGAATTTCTCAAAACTGAATTATTATAGCGAAAGTTTCGGATAATTTTTGTTTTATTAACGTTGCTATGTTTCCGTAATGGATCAACCCTTTACTTTTCCGAGAAATCTCATTTAACTTCCTATTTTTATGTAATCTTTTGTTTCCTTTCAAATATATTAGAAACTAACTTTTGATTACGTGAAAGATTTATTTGTGCCTCTTCACGGTCTACTATTTCTTGCAGTTTCTACATTACGATAATCTTCCAACCAATAAGTAATAAAAATTAGCGTATCAGTTACACATCGCCAATCTTCTATATCAATCAATCCGCTATAAATTTTCATGATTTTAAAGTTGGATTATCCGACAAATATTACCAGGTATGATTACATTCGACTTCGAAGAATTAAGTTTAACAAATCGCTTCCTATTATTTTAACAATTGAAGGCAAAAACTCAACATTAACAGCAATATTAAGAGTGATAAAAGATACTAGGTTAAGAGAACAAAAAATTGTGAAGTCCTATTATTGGTGTATACAACGTTGCCTGCCTGAAATTTTTCAGAAGCTGAAAATGGATATCTAATGCTTTATCATGACAACACCTCTTATACTATTCTGATAAATTTAAAATTTTAGAAACGAATAAAATTAAAGTCGTCCAACATACCTTATTGTTCTTAATCTCAAAAATGCCATTGCAAAGGATTTTTAGATTGCGTTTTTCAAAACGAAACGATAATTACATCTGACTTCGTGGAATTAATTTTAAAAAATCGTTTCATATCATTTAAAAAATTGAAGGCGATTATGTCCATATTCTTTCTAACAATTTTTTCATCTCGTTAAGGAAGTAGAGAATGATTGCTTGACAAGAATTCAACATTGACAACAATATCTAGATTGATATAAGCTACTAGGTTAAAAAACAAAAAATTGCTATTGTCTATTTGTGTATACAACGTTGCCTGTCTGAAATTCTTCAGAAGTCGGCAATGAATATCTAATGCTTTATCACGACAACACCTCTTATATTAATATAAATTGAAATTTGATAAATTTAAAATGTTAAAAGCAAATAAAATTAAAGATAGACCTCATTGATCTTGTTACAAAGGATTTTTGGATTTCGTTTTCCAAAACAAAAACCATCATATCTCGCGGCTGTAAACAAAACTTCAAAAATGCGTCTATGCTAAAAAGAAATAGTTTGAAAGTTTTATATACCTAACTTATATAATTTTGTCGTATAAAAATAGTTTCAGTGTACTTTGCTGTCTAATTAGCCTGTTATGCATTCTATCACATATTTTCGTATACTTGCATTTCTTACATTTTATAATTTTGCAAGTTTTGTTCGTTTTGCTTTTTATTGTATTTGTTGTTTCATATAAACAGGAACCAATAATTTTAAACATTATAGTAAATTTTATAGCCAAACTTTATACATTTTATGTATATAGATACACATTATATTATTGTTAATACTTTATTAATTATTTAAAGATAATCAATTATTAATTTTTAATTAACTGAATCATGTACGTCAATGAGCAGACCGTATCTATATAAACTAATTTCATAACATGTAAAGTATGTCAATGTAACTTTTTCGCTACTACAACTAATTATAAATATATCGCTCTAACATAAAAATACTAATTACAAATTAAAAGTTTCTACATTGCAATCAAGTTTAGGTATTAAAAACAAAATCATTCTTTATCCAGCAGCTATAGATATTATTCACACAAATTCTTTTCACCTGATCTGAATAAATTCTCTTGCCAAAATAAACGATTTAAATTGGCTTAAAGAGGGTCTCATTATGACAATATTTTCTCTGGGCGACCGTCAATGATTATGAATAGCTCTTGTGGTCTTAATACTTTAGCTAGTGTAAGAACTCAAAAACACTTATGGGACGACAACATGCGGTCTCTTCGAACTAACTCATTGTTATTGTCACTAAAGTTATGTTAGGATGAATTAGTTTACTACCAAGTTAACTATGGATATTTCACAGTCTAAGCGTAACTATTCCTGAATACTTCATTGATTTTACGGCACGATCATCTAACGAGCGTCCCCAGTTCTACACATGCGTTAACAAGTCGAAATTCTACTTGTTCGGTAAAACTCGGATTGACTATATTTACTTTCATTAAAAAAGTTACAAAAAGCCTACATTTTAAAATTATTCTGTTGTACTTAAATGAAGAAATAGCAAATGAGTATTACTTATATCTATAGGACTTATACACCTATAATTAAAAACATAACAATACAAATTTAAGCTTAAGTGAAGAGTAATTATAGGGATGTACTTTTTTTTTATTATAATACAAATTCAAAGTAATAGAATTCAAGAAATTCCAATGCTACTTTGAAAACAAGTTGAGATTCCAAACCTTGTATATATTTAATTATTAAGTATCTAATTTATAATAATGATTTTTTGTAAAGAGTTTTTTTTTTGGAAAGTATGGATCATTTTCGAAATACGTTTACTCTAAACGATAACGTGCATCCTGTAAGACTTCGTACAGTGCGCACACAACAATTATATAGGAGTTGTTCCAGATTTATGGTGGATGGTTTTGAAAGGATTGTTTGCCAAATGATTTAAAAAGGGTAGTCATCATAGCGGTGGAGATTATTAGGATGTTTTTGGATTACTTGTTGTATAATTTCTCTCATAACAACTCTCATATAAACTTTCCTGATTCAATAAACCTTCACTGTCCACTATATATTGACAATGCTATTTACATTCATAAAAATAGGAGTGAAGTAAGATTTCTTCAAAAGTAACAAATCTTCCCAATAAACAGCTGGATTGTTGTTCAGCAGCTTCAATTTTCATTGGTTTTTTACGACAAAAAATATTTCTCGTTCCTCGCCATGCTAACAATTTGGATATGTTCAATTCAACTTGTCGAATGTGCGCACTCAGTAGATATGCCCTCAATGTCAATTTACCAAGTATTCAAAACAATGTCATGTCTCTCGGTAATACAAAGTTTATGCAAAATAACATTATATGCTCCTATAGTTTTTATAGATTAACGCACCCCTACTGAAACATTCAGCCTTCAACATAGGATGAGTGTAGAGGTTCTGATTATTGATATCGATATGATGAATTGTTTTCGAAAAATACTAAATTCTAGGATTAAAGAAAGGGAATATTTATTTCGATGTTATAACACTTAGTAAAAACAAAATTTATTGACAATAAACTTAATCGAAAGCTAAAAATATATAAATAATTAAAATATTCAAGCCTCCACATGAACTCCTCAGCTTCTAACACCACCCGGGTCATGTCGAACTGAAAACTGCTGAACCCTCGCAATACTTCAGCGTTGTCTCATACTTCTTCTTAGGGAGTTAAACAAACTATATTTTTACAATATACCATAAATAATAATACAATTGATTTAAATTAGAGGCCAAACAATAGATCCTCCTCGAACAATCGTATGCATCAATTTAGAGATATATTAGTTAGTTAGGTGTTCTCCCACAGAGAGACTTAAGTGAAGAGGAGCACCATCATGTATGAACCATATGATATGTCGGATTTCAAGTGAAACATTTGCAAGAAGACAGATTCAGAGTATTTTGTAGAAACTCTATACAAAACATCTCTTTTAAGCGTGCGGGTAGCATAACAAATAAACCTATTAAATAGTTCCCTAAGATTCCCGCCCAGACTATAATTAAAATAAATCGATTCTTGTATTCCCATGCGATTATGACATAAGGAGCTTTCTTTGACTCAGGTATGTGAATTATGTGAATAGATTACTCTATTTTCAACGTCAGGCGTCGTTCCAACAGAAAATCGAACCTACAAAATTCTAATTATTTGTCTGTTGTTCTAGCAATCAGTTTGCAAAGTTCATTCTAACAGGAAAATCATTTCGATGAACATAAACATACATACAAACATAAATTTTTTCGCTATGAAATAGATGTAGCAATTGTTCATGTGGAGTTTTCGAATACTAATGGAACAATCTACGGCTACAGTATGTATAACATTTTGCTCTAAAAGAATTGTGCAGGTTGTTGTCTGGGAACCACTAATAGCAGTATCTTTCTCGAATTTACCTAAAATAATGGAGACTACCGTAAATAACTAGCATTTTTATCAGTGCCCTTTAAACGTCGATCAACCTATTCAAAAGTTTTCTTATTTGTAATTCTACACTTTAGAAAGAGTTCTGCGTACCACCCTCTAGCTTCTAAAGCATTACGAAACACAAGGCCATATATTAAATACATATTGATGTATTCATTAAATGTGTATTTCTTTTTGAAGCAACAACAAAATATCTAAAACAAATTACGATACTTTAAGAATGGAATATCTCGGCAATAGCGCATTCTATCTTTCAAAGGCAAACTCAAACTTTGCATTCCCGAAAGATTCCCCACATGTTCTGAGATAGCCTGCATATAAATATTGCAAATCTATTTTTAGATTTTCTATGTAAATCTTTTGTAGACACTGCTGTAACTTTCAAACCAAACGTCGGAAATTAATTAACATTCACTTGTCACTGTAAAAAATACGGCAAAATTAGAATGTAATGGTAAGCTCTTCTGAAAAATGATGTTAGTAGCGAAGTCTCACTTTCCACAAAATAATCCTTGTATTTTTATTTTTAAAGTAGAAAACATTTTCTGTTTCAATTGTTTTATTTTGAATATCGAAATAAGCATCATTGGTGCGAAAAAATGTAACATTATTAATAATTATACTGATTGATTAGAATATATGGAACTCTTTCGACCATTTATTAAACAATTTTTCAGATAGATACAAGGTTTTCCAATAAGAGTGATATGATTTCTTTAAAAAAAAACACACTTATTGTTAAGAAAATTCAAAAGTTTTTTATTTAATGTGAAGTACAATCGATATAATTAAGTTCTAAATAAAACGTCATTCAAATGGCCTCCACGACTTCTTCTGGAGGAACGAATTCGATGAACCCAATTTTCGAGCACTTTTTCCACTAAATCTAGACTTGTAAAGCTTGAAGAGAGTCTGCTTTATTTCGATAGACCAATGACTTCAAATAACCCCATAAGAAATAGTTTAATGGTGTTAAATCACAACTTCTTGGAGGCCATTCAATATCACAATTTCTTGAAATAATCGAATCTCCAAACTTTTCTCGCAACAATTCTATTGTTGCATTTGCTGTGTGGCACGTAGCCCAGTCTTGTTGGAACTAAAGTTGTTAAGATCAATTCTTCCAATGCCGGCCATAAAAAGTTTGTTATCATCAATCTATACCGCTTTCCATTGACAGTAACGGTGTTACCAGCTTCATTTCGAAATAAGTACGGACCGATGATTCCACCATACCAAAAACCACACCAAACTGTCAATTTAGGTGAATGTAATGGTTTTTCATAAATAATTTGTGGATTTTCTTCGCACCAGAATCGACAGTTTTGTTTATTTACCACACCATCCAGATGAAAGTGAGCCTCATCAGAGAAGACGATTTTCTTAAAAAAATCTTTATCGTTTTCAAGTTGTTCCAAGGCAAAATCAGCAAATTCACGACGTTTACGGTGGTCCAATGGCTTCAGTTCTTGAGTGAGAACAATTTTATAGGAATGCAAACCCAAATCCTTTCTCAAAATCCGCCAGGTTGTGGTTTGAGACAGTCGCAATTGTTGAGAACGTCTTGGAATCGACAAAGTACGGTCTTCAGTAACACTTGCCTGAACGGCAGCAATATTTGCATTACTTCGAGCAGTTCTTTGTCTTATTGGCACTTGAAAATTATGTAAAGAAAATGTAACCTCAAAATTTGGACGATTATTACGACCATAAAATGGCAAAAGCCCACAAAAAGTTGCAATTGGAGAACGATTATTTTGATAATAAAACTGAATTTGTAAACGTTGTTCTTGCGTATATCTCTCCATCATGAAATTGTAAACACTACTGAATACAATGAAAAACAAATAGCAGATCATGACATATTACAAATGGCCGAAATGTCACTTCAAAATCGTATCATCCCTATTGGAAAACCTTATATATATGTAGCAATTATATGTACTGGATACAAACTTTAATAATTTATGTTTTCTCTTAAATTCAAAGCATATTTTTTATATAATTAATTAACTCACAAACTGACCACTAACCGCTGACCAAAAATTAAACGATAAATAAACGGTAAAATCATTACATATATTACATAACGGGTCTTTCATTAAGCGCTTCCCGTCTTTAAATTTAAATAAAACAAAGTGTGTTGAGATATCATCGAAATATTTTATTTGTTTGAAAGGCCTATCGAGGCCATTATGTATGGAATATAACATCTTGCAAATGTCTGCCGCGGCTTCGCTGGGTGGTGCGTATCCGAAATGTCCAATTTTCCATGACTCTGACACATAAATCAGGCTGAATTTGGACGATGGCATCGGTTATGTTGGTTTTGAGGGCCGCGTGATTTGTGGCCTATTCGAATAGATCTGTGACTTAAGAGAACTCCACAAGAAAAAGTTTAATGGAGTCAAATCGCACAATCTCGGTGGCTAGTACACATCACCTCCACATGAGATGACCATGCCCTCAAATCTCTCGTGCAGAATTCCGGTGTGGCATGAGCTGTATTCCACACCAAACAGTGACTTTTTCGGGATGCATTGGACGCTCTTGGATCTTATGTAGATTGATATCGTCCCAAATTCGACGATTTTGTTTGTTGACGTACCCATTCATCCAGATATGGGCCTCATCGCTGAAGATGATTTTTTGATGAAAATTAGATCAATTTCCAACTCCTCCAGGGCCCATTCAGCGAACATACGTCATTGTCTATGGTCATTTACTTTCAGTTCCTGGGTCAGTTGATTTTTGTACGGGTGCAGGCCCAAGTCACGAAGCAAAATTCGCCAAGTTGTGGGCGATGTTTTCGGTAGATCTTGCGTTTCGTCTTTGTACGGGTGTTGATTCATTGTTTACTGAACCAGTGAACTCAAATTTATCCACCACACTGCAAATAGTTCTCTCGGTAGGACGATTGTGATGACCGTAAAATGGGTGAACAGTGCGGAACATTGCCCGAACAGAACACCCATTTTGATAAAACAATTTTATCATTTGCACGTATTGTTGAAGGCTATATCCGTTTACCAAAGGAATCTTAAAAAAGATTTTGAGAGTGAAAACAATATTGATTGTTTTTTTTTATTAGAAGAAAATAAATCATTTGTTTCAAGTCGTCACACAATACTTAGGAATAGTATCAGTTACCAAACGTTTATTTTCACGTAGACGATATATTCGATCTAAACTTTGCAAAGATATCAATCGTTTGTTCTTTTTGCTACAAAATAGTTTTACTTTATACCAAATATAGCATTTTTTCATTAGTCTATCCATTACACTCGCTAAGAAAACAAAATAATCGCAAAATATGGTTACTTTATTTGCTCGGCTTCATTTAGCCATGAGCGGAAGACGATACGATATTATTAAAATTCCAAAGAAATTCCTTTAAATGATATTAATAATCCATTGAAATAAGATTTAATAAAAAGTTACTCAAAAAGTTTCATTTTTTCTGAATTTTTAAAAGTTTTATACCTGCGTTTGTAAAAAGAACATGTTTTGCATTTACACTTCTTTGTTGCCCTAAAATGAAAATAATACCGAAAATACTAAAAATTTTTTTTCGATTTTATAGTCACTGGTTAATAATGTATAACACTGAGTCAGAGACTAAATGTACAAGTAACGCACGAATTATCGTAAAACAAACTTGCGCTCTCGTGCATGCGCTCCTAAATTCTCGCGACAAAAATATCGATTCTGCATTAGCGAGACAAGAACAGCATTCGTTTCACGTAAACCGAAGTTATGGATACATGACATAATAAAAGTGCGTTGCAACATTTCCAACAATATTAGTTTTGTTCCGTTCTCCACATATCATTATCTCTATTTTTTACCAAAAATTTCATTATATCCAACTATGAGTTCCGATATACAACACTCCATGTTACGGTTATTACACCTTGCCGGGGAAGAAACTAAAAATATTCATTTTTCGCGATTACCTTCTATTCTAATTTCGTTAAATTACTCAATAGTAAGTGGTTTGAAATATATCGCATTTTCATTCAATTTAGTGCATTTATTAACCTAAAATATGTGTCCTGTGTGAGTATATTTTGTATTTGCCGAGGAAACGTGCTTCGATGTAATTTTTAATAATGTATAGATCTCACTATTAAGGATATTCTACATGAAAATATGTCAAAGCGATCTCGTATCTTTCTCTTAAAAAAACTTAATATCATTAAGAGATTTGAGAAGTATCAGATAAATACAATTTGCCATCTCCTTGAGTATACCACCCTCAACTTTGAGATAGATTCTTAAAAAAGGTAAAGATATCGGTAAGGTATTAGTTTTGGCAAAAGTTAAAAAAAGAAAATGTGTTTGTGACGAAACAACTTCCATAAATTAGAAAAGATACTCATGGAATTGTATAATCAAACCAACAGCTTTCTCTGTTAATTTCTATTAATAGAAGCATTTTTCAAAATAAAGCTAGAGAAATAGCAAATCTCTTGCATATTAGTGACTTTTTTCTTAAGAGACTACATAGGTAGATTCAAAAAACGATTTCACATAACTTTCTTCAATGATGTTAAAGAACTTGAAATTTTAAGTGTTGATTTGAAATGCAGTTGGAGAACTAATTTTCTAAATCAATTATCACAAAAATATGGAAGACCCTTCATAAACTGATGTCAGAACAGATTTTCGCATATCGTGAAGGAAACAACACTGGAAGAATTTTAAGTGAATAAAGAATTAACGTACTGACTTGTATAAACGCGGATTGAACGGAAAAATTGAAACATTCTGCTGTCGATGAAATCTCATTTCGAAAATATCAAATCTATACGAATGTAATTAAATAATTACATGAGTGCGAATGAACGTGCTGTGAGAACTGCCGACATATTTGCAGATTGGCTCCATGCTTGTCATAACGCTTTGTTCATTAACAAACCCAAGCTTCTTCCCTCAAATCTACACTTAACTAACAACCTCTTTGCATTAACTCCATCTGTGGTTAAAGAACAATGTCCATTTAACTGTACTATCTTTAGAATATTAAAACAATATTACAGAATACTATTCTTTTGCTATCCAATACTATCTTCGTATTATTACCTCCTCCTTTTAATTAAAAGGAGGAAAATTGAGAATGTAAAAAGAAATGAATGAATATATGAAATATATGACGGTTAATTCGATGTTAATGTAAGGAGGATGATTGATTGATTGAGACAATTTATTACCTCCTTTGTTTTAATAAATAATAATAGGGATATTATTTAACAGAGAATATTTATTTGCACGTGTTGGTTAGTCAATTTATTACGAGCGCGTGTCCGACTAGCTAAAGCACTGTAATAAATGCAAATAAAAGACAAGAAAGTAATATAATTGAATGTAATGTGAGGTGAGGAGTTAATAATCAATAGTTGTGTAGAATGAGCGTCAAAAGTCCAGGACGCGTGCCAAGCTGAAAGAAAGATTATTAGTGGAATAAAACGACAGAAATGCCTTTAAAATTTTATTCACAAGTTAAATGAATTCTCAAAGCTTGAATGTGTTAAATAGAAATAGTTAACAAGAACTAGAGCAACAAATAAAATAGGATGAACGTAATAGCAAAGCTGTAATAAAATATAAGTCTGGATGTACGAAGGCTGCTAATAAAATATAAAATAAAAGGTTAAATTAAAATGTGCATCGGCGATGCATATACTTGCGTTTGTTCCTGGATCAGGAAGGTGTATTTATGTTCCGCGGTCGCGGAATTAAACACGAGGTCACAAGAAGCGCGAATAAAGGTTCGCGGCACAAACACGTGAAAGACGCGTGTAGTCTTAATGACGACAGACAAGCGAAGAACGTGGTTCTCCTACGGTTATGGCTTTATAAGGAACCCTTAGGTTGAGGGGCTATGTGTGCGTGTCATGTTTGAATTAACCAATAGCAAACAGGGACAGGCACGCTACCACTTGGGCGGGAAACGAATTAGCTACATTAAAATTGATTTTAATTTCAATATAAGCATTAAGCAAATTATCTACACAGACGATCATTCGTCTGTCGAGACTCGTCCCGATCAGACGTACCTAGCAGAGCTCCGAGAAGCAACGAGCCGACCGATCTCCCACTCCAGGAGACCAGCCAGTTCCATTCCGCAGCCCAGCGACCTACACCGAACCGACCCGAACGATCAACGACTCCCTCCACTAACCTCGTTAGTGGAGTGCGTAAGAGGGCCCGCTCAGGCGTTTGACGTGCAGTTGCTGCTGTTAGCGGTAACTGCTCGGTTGGACGGGTGAGCCGCCCAGACCGTCCGGACCCAACTCCGCCGTTCCAGGATGGACAGCGGACGTCCAACAGCGACGCCGCCCAGCGACGAGGAGAAGAGGAGGAACTTCTTGCGACCGGCGGTGCTCAACTTCACGGGCGCCCCAGTGGACCACGTGATCGCCGCCAACGTCGAGGTGCTGCGCGCCGCAGCGGCAGCCACGACCGAGGATCAGGAAGGATCGACGGAGGACGTCGTCAGATCGCCCAGTCCTTCCGAAAGCGAGGACAGCGGAGACAGCCCGCTGATAATCGACGTCGACCAGGGAGACGCCGACGCCGACACCGACGCCGACGCCAAGAACGACGAGGATGGTTTCGTAGTGGTACGAAACAATAAGAGAAGACGTCGCGACGCCAGGACGCCTCCATTGGTTGACGTCACCATGGGCGACGAATACGCCGTCGAGCCCATCCCGGGCACTTCATACGCGGCTACGGCCGCGTCCGAAAGGGAAAGAGAGAGAGAGATGAGTATGCAAGTGGTGGAGGAGGCTGTTGCCGCAAAGCAACAGCGTATCCCTCCGATTGTCTTACAATCGAAAGACAAATGGACCGAGATCGCCGCCCACTTCCGAGCGTCCAGGATAAACTACCTGAAGGCCCGAAACACCACCGGAGGCATCAGGGTCGAACCAGCGACCGCAATGGACTACCGAAGGATGGTGGCCTTCCTAGACGGTAATTTTTTGTTCTATACTTTTAGATTCCGGAGGAGAAACCTCTGAAAGTGGTGGTTCGAGGAGTTCCATCAGTGATTTCCAACCAGCAAATCAAGGAAGATCTGCTGGCCCAGGGATACAGCGTCATCCACGTCAGCAGGATGAACAAGGTCCGCGGCCGCATCCCCATGCCAATGGTGATCGTCCAAGTTCCAAAGAACGAGGAGGGCAGGAAGCTCTACGATCTAAAAGAAGTTCTGGGACTCTGCGTGACAACGGAGGGCCCCAAACAGCGCAGCGAAGTTATTCCATGCCAATCGCTGCCAGAGATTCGGCCACGCCCAGCGACAATGCCATCTGGCCCCCAGGTGCGTCATCTGCGGAGACGGCCACCAGGCGAGATGCTGTCCAATAGGAAAGGACGGCCAGGCAGAGTGCTGCAACTGTGGCGGCCCCCATGTGGCCAGCTACAGGGGATGCCCGAGGGCACCGCCCCCAGCTCCAAAGCCGGGACGTGCCGCCCAAGTGACTGCAATCCAGCAGGAGACCAGGAAGGCCCCTCAACCCGCCGCCCCTAGCCGCGACGAGAAGACTTTCCCCAGCCTACGGAAGGTAAAAACACCTGCCCCACAACCTAATCCCGCCCATCCCACCGCCACCCCTGGACGACCGGCCCCGAAGGAGGCTGCACCATCCGCCCCCAGGAAGGCGGCACAGCCCACCCCCGGGAAGGAGGCACCGCCCACCCCCAGGAAGCCGGCACCGCCAGCCCCCAGGAAGCAGGCACCGCCAGCCCCCAGGAAGCAGGCACCGCCAGCCCCCAGGAAGCCGGCACCACCCGCCCCCAGGAAGGCGGCGCCGCCCGCCCCCAAGAAGGGAAAGCAGCGCCAGATCACGGAAGCAGCACGCCCAGCTGCACCAGGACCAGCACGATCGGCCCCCGAACCTCCGCGCGCCGCCCCCAGGTCAGGCCGCCCCCTTCCCGGACCCTCACGTCCTGCCCCCTCCAATGATAAATTTAACGTGGACAACATCTCCGGATTGTTGTCCCTAGTTTTCAGAATAGGCTCCAGCCTGTCGACAGCGCGATCCAGCGAGGATGCCATCACCATCATCCTGGGCTTCGCGCAAGAGATTTGTAGCCTGTTCAACGGTCAATGGATCGAGGACTGAAGAGGCCAAAGTCCCTGAAGATTGTCGCCTAGAATGCAGATTCCATAATCCAGAAGCAACTTGCCTTGGAGGAATTCGCAAGAAGGTACTCCGCAGATGTTGTCCTCCTACAGGAAACTTTCCTTAAGGCTGGACATACCCTGAGACTGCCTGGATACACCTGTTACAGGAACGACAGAGTGAGGGGACGAGGCTGAGGAACTACCATCCTTGTCCGGAGAAGCATCCCACACCACCAACTCCTCACCGCAGAAGCCCAACACACGGAAGCCACAGGTATCGTTGTTTCCACTGCGTCTGGTCCGTTACGTATCATTTCAATTTACAAACGCCCGAATGTCACCCTTGATCTAAGCGAGTTGGATGCCCTTCTGGACTCCAACACTCCCACCCTGATTGCTGGCGACCTGAGCGCCAAACATGGGGACTGGAATTCTAGACGTCAAAATCCAGCAGGTACTAAATTACACCAGTACATGCTGGATAACCAGTTAATCGTGGACGGACCCGCGGAGCCCACGCATTTTGGGGCCGCAGGAAGACCAGACGTTTTGGACATAATGATCCTTAAAAATGTCCAGTTCGAACATACCATCACGTCACTGTACGAACTGGACTCCGACCACAATCCTATCCTGATTGAGCTCGGAGACGAGTTCGAACCTCCCTCCAATACCTCCACTATAATGTCTTGGCCAGCTTTTTCAGAACACCTGAAGGACCATCTTCCTCCAGTGACACCAATAGAGAACGAAGAAGATCTGGAACGAGCAGTGGAAGTGCTTACCAGGTCAACTCAGCAAGCCATACGCTACGCGGAAAATACCGTGAAGAAAGTACGCCACCCGGACTCCCTCCCAGGATTCCTCCAGGAGAAGATCAGGGACAAGAATGCGCTAAGGAGAAGATTTGCCAGGACCGGTGACCCAGAGTACCGAAGACTGGCAAACCAACTGTCGGTGGAGATCAGATACCAGCTCCAGGAATACAAGAACGAGAGATGGGCCGCAAGACTCGAAGCTCTGGACGAGGCTCCAAAGATGTGGCAGGTCAAGAAGGCTTTGGACCGAAGGAACTCCCAAGCAGTTCCACCGATCCATGGAGAACGCGGACTGGTTTACGAGGACCAAGCGAAAGCTGAGGCCTTCGCCGACCATCTGGAGCTCGCCTTCCAACCGACCTACCAAGACATCGATTTGGATCACATCGAGAAGGTCCACAGAGAAGTTCACAGAATGCTGCTGACGCCAACAGATGATGAAATCCCTCCTTCATCCCCGGAAGAGATCAAGAAGATCGTGAAGGACCTTGCTTCCAAGAAGGCCCCCGGTCACGACAGGATCACGAACTCCGCCCTGAAGTCAATGCCGCACCTGGGGATCATGCATCTCACCAACGTCGTGAATGCAGCCCTCAGACTGCAGCATTTTCCAAAGTCCTGGAGGAAAGCCCAGATCATCATGATCAGGAAGAAGACGCAGGACCCAGCCTTCCCCCAAAACTACCGCCCCATCAGCCTGCTGCCGTCCATGGGAAAAATACTCGAAAGAGTAATTCTCAACAGACTGGCGGAGGAGGTGAAGGACAAGAACGTTATCGAGGACGAGCAGTTCGGATTTCGGGAAGGGCACTCCACAACCCACCAAATCCATCGCCTGGTCGACCACATCACCATGGGCTACAACCGCAGACGCTCTACAGCTGCCCTCTTTCTAGACGTGGCCAAAGCTTTTGACCGGGTCTGGCACGAGGGCCTACTACACAAACTCAACTCCTCCAAAATATCATCCCGCATGATATCCCTTATCCACTCCTTCTTGGACGAGCGATCCTTCGTTGTCAAACACAACGGATGTTTATCCACATCCAGGCCTATCCTGGCAGGAGTTCCCCAGGGCTCCGTGCTTTCACCAATTTTATTTAACATATTCCTCAGTGATCTCCCAAAAACCCCACCAGACGTCCATGTAGCTCTGTATGCCGACGACACTGCGATCTATTCGACGGCCCGCAAACCCAGCGTGGCGGTGAAAAGACTGCAGCCGTCGATCGACAGAATGGAAGAGTGGTTCGCCACTTGGAGAATTACCATCAATACTAATAAATGCTCTGCCATATGTTTCAGCAAGGCGCCGCGGACGGTGGAAGTCCCAACGCTGCAGCTTCGTAACGTCGACATCCCTTGGGTGGACCATACCACCTATCTGGGAGTCACCATGGACCGGCGCCTGACGTGGCAACTCCACACCAAGGAGATGGCCCGCAGAGGGATCGCCAGCATGGTCCAGATGTATCCGCTCCTACACGGAAACAGCAGGCTCGACATGAAGTTGAAAAAGATGGTATACGAGATGGTCATTCGTCCTACGATGACATACGCTGCACCAACCTGGGGTTACGCAGCCAAATGTCATATCAATAGGATTCAAGTGGTACAGAACAAGACTCTGCGACTGATAGCAGGAGCCCCGTGGTTCGTGAGGAACTCCGTACTTCATCGGGACCTAAAAGTCCCCACGATTGCGGAACTTCTCCACAAACTATCCCGGACCTACTTCGAGAGCGTGCAGTCCCATGACAACCCGCTGATAGCGGGAATCAACGTGAGGACGGTAGGAAAACATAGAAGATCCTACTCCATACTCGCAGGACAGGACCCCCCGACGGCCCCGCCCTAACCAAGGATGGACTCATCATTTATTCTCTAAGTGTACTATGTTAGATAATAAGCTGAATTGTAAATACCAATGAAATATTTAAGATTTTTAGTTATTAAGAAATGACATGTAATATATGAGAACACTTAATAAAAAGTGTCAAGATAGCGGTGCGGGGTGAAGAACACAGTTCAACCCCAAACTTAAACTTGACGATTGCAAAAGTAATCTACACAGAATAGTAGACGTGTATTCTGTGTAAAAGAAATACCAAATTGGGATTGGTATTTTAATCGCGAATTGCATTTAAAAATCAATATAACTAAGTTGATATCGAATTTAGTGAAAAGTTTTGTAACTTCGAGTACAGTTTTTGGTACCTGATTCCGGTGTTTTATTGCAGCTTGACCCTTCGTACGTGACTAACACAAAGGACTCTGCATCTGACTATATATACGAGTACCGGACAAATAATGACAGTATAATAATTTAGGAATTCAAGATCGAATTGTATTTTAAATTAAATAAATTAATCTTAAAAACGATATAAGAAATTATTATATATAGAGAGTGTAATAATTCCCGCACGCGTTGGTGTCATTATTTGCGGTACGCTAATGTTAGTTTTTCAGATGAGGAATCGTTAATCAAATGCATCATTGATTTACTTTAAAGGCAAAGAAAATGCGCCCAGGATCGACTTCAACATGCTAATGCTTTGCTTACTTACTCACTCTACGAGTGATTGCGAACAAAAACCTGGAAAATCGCAGGCAAGTAAGCGCACGCTCTTAAACATCAGAATCCAGTTAATTACGTTTGGCTGAATTTGAAATTGCTAGAACTTAGCAATGTAAGACAATGAAAGCAAAAACTGATCTGCTTGTTTAAGTCGCACAGGTGTTAGTCGCGAAAAAAAAATACAGAATAATATTTTGGGTATCGCTACGAAAAGGGAAAGATCGACCCTAATCTAACATTACATCACTAGCTAACTTAGAACTAAGTAAATTACTATTTGTGATATTCGCGTGTGTAGGAGTACCCGTTCGCGCACTAATGACTTTGTGGCGAGGTCGATGCAGATGTCGATGTTGATCGTCGGTCTTTCTACAATGGATGGCGGCGTTTGACCAATGACCCCCGGCACTGGCTGACGGTCGGTCTCGCTTGAAGACGGGCCTTGTCCGGTCTACCTGTTTCTTTGTTCGGTCTTGTATTGTATCGTGGCCTTTTCGACTAGAGTGTCGATTCTTTGTATTTTTCTGAAGTACCTGGGTTGACCTACTTAATCTAGGTGATTTAGGTCGCTGAAAACTACTAACAGACTCGATTGCACGTGAAGAAGGGATAGGGTTAACATTAGGATTAGATTTGGTTCTTGGGTACATATTGGATGTAACGAATTTAATTGATTGACGAATATCCTTACCAAAGTCTAAACAACGTTTTCCTATATTTAATACAGCTTGTTGTGATTCGAAGAACGGCATACCAAGAATGAGATTCTCCCGCAAATCTGGTGCAATAAAAACAGGAATTTCGATTACCTTGTTTTGAATTTGCATTTTTACAATCCCAGTTCCGGTGATTTTCAGGTACGAAAATTTGTTGCCTAATGATGCCGTATTAAACTTCTTCGATGTTATGCGTTGAACAATGGACGGGACGGCAAAGTTATGTGACGCCGCGGTGTCCAGAAGAGCGTCGACAGAGCGTCCTGTGACGTTTACGCATATACGGGGTGTGCTTGATGATGAATTATGTTGTAAATAATTCAACGATGGCTGCTGTTTCGCTCTGCGGACTGGGCAATTGCGATGCCAGTGATTATCCGAGCAGTAGCTACAGGGCGGTAATCCTTTCGTTATCGTCTTCTTCGCTTTATTACCTAAAAGTATATTAGATGAGGCTGATACTTTACTTGCGTATATTTCCGTAGGATCTCCATGAATATAATTGTCGATCTGTATGCAGGCTTCTCTTAGCGCTTTCGTTGATTGTAGAGGTTTTGGTCCTAACATCACTTTGTATTCGGATCTTAATTGCTTCTTGATTAACGTTGTAATCTTCGTGTCATCCCAGTCCGGGTATAAACGATTACATAAACGTTTTTTCTTCAAAAGAAAAGGAACTGCGCGCTCATTTTCTTGCTGAAAACAACCATACAAAATTTCATGCAGTTTATCCTGACGTTCGACAGCTTTGCAACGTTCGAGAAAGAGTTCGCTGAAACAATCGAAAGAATCAAATTGATTATCAAGTTGCTCAAACCATATCGCTGCTTCTCCATCAAGGTATGATGCAATTTCATCGATTGTCCTGGCAGGAGTTAGCGTATGTGCTTTCAGATGCGTTTCCAGCTGTAAGAGAAAAACTTCCGGGTCCTGGAAAATATCTCCACTGAAAATATCTGGTTTCGGAGGCGATACAGGGGTTGTAACAACTGATTTGCAAAATTGCTGTAAAACATTGATAAGAGATTGTATATCAGATGAAGTATACGTGGGCGCCACCAAATCATTTAATTTGGAATTAGAGAGGTTGCTCTGCTGTCCTTTCACTTTTGACTTCATTATGATGCTGCGGGTAGGTTCGTTGATCACACTTGATCTAAAAATAGCTCCACGTTATTGGGCGACACTTTATTACCTCCTCCTTTTTAATTAATTGATGAGGAAAATTGAGAATGTAAAAAGAAATGAATGAATATATGAAATATATGACGGTTAATTCGATGTTAATGTAAGGAGGATGATTGATTGATTGAGACAATTTATTACCTCCTTTGTTTTAATAAATAATAATAGGGATATTATTTAACAGAGAATATTTATTTGCACGTGTTGGTTAGTCAATTTATTACGAGCGCGTGTCCGACTAGCTAAAGCACTGTAATAAATGCAAATAAAAGACAAGAAAGTAATATAATTGAATGTAATGTGAGGTGAGGAGTTAATAATCAATAGTTGTGTAGAATGAGCGTCAAAAGTCCAGGACGCGTGCCAAGCTGAAAGAAAGATTATTAGTGGAATAAAACGACAGAAATGCCTTTAAAATTTTATTCACAAGTTAAATGAATTCTCAAAGCTTGAATGTGTTAAATAGAAATAGTTAACAAGAACTAGAGCAACAAATAAAATAGGATGAACGTAATAGCAAAGCTGTAATAAAATATAAGTCTGGATGTACGAAGGCTGCTAATAAAATATAAAATAAAAGGTTAAATTAAAATGTGCATCGGCGATGCATATACTTGCGTTTGTTCCTGGATCAGGAAGGTGTATTTATGTTCCGCGGTCGCGGAATTAAACACGAGGTCACAAGAAGCGCGAATAAAGGTTCGCGGCACAAACACGTGAAAGACGCGTGTAGTCTTAATGACGACAGACAAGCGAAGAACGTGGTTCTCCTACGGTTATGGCTTTATAAGGAACCCTTAGGTTGAGGGGCTATGTGTGCGTGTCATGTTTGAATTAACCAATAGCAAACAGGGACAGGCACGCTACCACTTGGGCGGGAAACGAATTAGCTACATTAAAATTGATTTTAATTTCAATATAAGCATTAAGCAAATTATCTACACAGAATAGTAGACGTGTATTCTGTGTAAAAGAAATACCAAATTGGGATTGGTATTTGAATCGCGAATTGCATTTAGAAATCAATATAACTAAATTGATATCGACTTCAGTGAAAAGTTTTGTAACTTCGAGTACAGTTTTGGTACCTGATCTCGGTGTTTATTGCAGCCTTGACATTCGTACGTGACTAACACAAAGGACTCTGCATCTGACTATATATACGAGTACCGGACAAATAATGACAGTATAATAATTTAGGAATTCAAGATCGAATTGTATTATAAATTAAATAAATTAATCTTAAAAACGATATAAGAAATTATTATATATAGAGAGTGTAATAGTATAAATATTGAAGGTCATCATAAGGAAGAACAGTTTACCATTCTGAATGAAAAAATAGATAAAGAAGTAATTTCTAACTGCCTCAGAAAAACTGCTTATTAAGCAGGAGGTAGATAACCAAGATCAAAAGTGGGCAGAAAAAAACGTAATAAGTTAAATATATTTTTCAAAGAAAATAAATAAGTACGCATGAATTTTTTTTTGTCAAGGCAAAAAATGTTTAGATAGAAGATAGGTGCTAACAGGTGCACATTTTCAATTATTATTATTAGACATTAGAATTAATTTATTTGTAAAATCATTCAGGTATATATATATATATATATATATATATATATACATACACACATACATACATATATATATATATATATATATATGTACATGCGATGTTAATGCTTTCTTTCATTTTACTGTCCGATTGTAGGAGAAAAATAGTAGCTTTGTCCGGTATCCTCCTTAATTTATTTTACTTATTTACTTAGAAATTAATTAATAGGCCAATTGCTACATCATTGCTAAACTATTTTCATTTCAATATGATTAGTCAATATACTTTATTTAAATTAGTAAAACGTCTTGGATAACTGGAACTAGTAACCCAATAATATGAATGAGTAATGAAAATAAATTTTATATATTTTCAGTAATGCAAACTTACAAAAAAGAAACTCACAGCCCCTTTTTTGTTTTAATTACACTCTCTGTGATGATAAAAACAGACTTAATACAGTCCAATATACGCTGTTCTTATATAGCATAAAGTAAAATAAAAGTTTAAGTCTTGTCACGATCATATTAAAGTAAATAAAAAGTAATTAGTAAACAAAATAATATTAATAAATAATTTCCGTTTTGGGTATATATTGTAATGATGTATTTGTTAAACCTACTGTGTTACTAAAATCTACAAGTCTATCTCCTCAGCTGTAAGAAAAGAAATTAAATAATAAATTTCCAATAATAAAAAGATCGAAACTACTTATTCGTTACGTAATGTTGTAACAATTTCAGCAAGAAAACACTATCGAAAAAGTTGTAGCTGCCTAGCAAGTGTATAATTAGTTTACCGAATTGCGATATGGAGATATGTCGTTGAAAAATAAATTCAGATCAGAGTACTTATTAGGCTTTGATAATAAAGCTTTAAAATCATTAAGGGTATGCAAAAGTACGCCAAAATGATCAAAGTTATTAAATACATCACAGATAGATAAAGAAAGCCAGAACTTGAAGGCATAAAACAGTGGATTGGCGAAAAGAAATTTTTAAAGTATACGTCAAAAACTGCATCTCGCGGAAGTAAAATATAATCCAGGTATTATTTATTTTTTTTAGTTTTTATCCAATCACATTATATTAATTAAAGTTTAATTGAAAACTCCCTGTACTTGTCATGCTACTCCTCCTATACTTACACGACCTTGCAAAATTTGATTTTTCTAATGACAATCAAGTTTGATAATTCGCCTAGAACTTTTTTTACATCAGACTAGCGGAATTCTATACCAAAGGCATCAACAGTCTTCCTGATAACTTGCCAAATAATGACAAATATATCAGTAATTAGGATACAATTATTGTTTGTTTTATTAATCAATAAAGATGTTTACAGAAACGAGAATTATAACTCAGTCTAATAATTTCCGCTATTCTCAACAACCCTTCTCCAATTAGATATCCTTAAATAAGTTTGACATAAAAATCTTCTACTATAAAAAAGGATCTCATTTTTCATTTAACATCTAAACTGTTTCTGTAAGATTTAAAGCCCTAGTGGACCAATAGAAATTATCAAGGTTATATCAGTTAAATTCCACCAGATTGCATAGTCTCTATTAACGTATGGGGTTTCGTATTGTTTAATGAACTAATTTTACTGATAACAAATTTCATTAGGAGAGAACGACGTTTATAAACCTGCTATACTTATAAAAATATTTTTGCATGCTGTAGATCAATTTTTAAAATGATTTAGTTATTATGTGCATATAGTAAGGAATAAATCAATATGTCATCTAATAGTATTTATTTGTGTATCGTTATTGTACATATTGAACTAGAAATATATTTTTTCAGGAAAATTACGTTTGGTAACATCCACAAGAACATTCAAGCCTTTGTAGTCTCACAGATCTCAACGAATGCTTATCTATGGTGATGATATCATAACCTGTGATATAGAAAATATTAATTTAGTTATAGAAAAAATTTCAAAAATTCGAAAGAAGAAAATTATGAAGAAAATTCTATAATAATCCCTACTATAAACCAAGCATAAGATAAATCAATGCATTAGACATTATAAGATGTTATTTTACATCAAGCACTTTACCAAACGGCTTGATGTAATATTTAAATAGTTACAGTCTATAAGAATTCTTTGGTAACGACAGCTGCTTTGTCATTGTCAAAGATTAAAAATCTATATCAATGTTACCAAAATTTATTCACAAATTACGAAAAGAGCTTTTTACGTAATCTGCTTGTGCCTGAAATCATAACAACATATTTAGTTTCACGACATAAAACTTCTGTGGCATACTAACATACAGGGTGTTTCAAAAAGAATGTACGTACTTCGAATGCATATATTTATTAAACTTTAAGACATACGAATACGAAACTTTATACACATATTTACGAACCTCGCAAGTTCAGATTACAGATGTTTAATATGGCCTCCATTAGCGACACGAACAATATCACATCGATACTCAAATTCCTCCCATACTCAGGCAAGCACGTCCTTCGTCACTGATGTTATGGCAGTACGGATCCGGTTCTTCAACTCTTCCAGGTTCTGTGGGAGTGGTGGTACATAAACGTTGTCTTTAACGAAACCACACAGGAAGAAGTCACAGGGTGTCAAATCCGATGACCGTGGCGCCCAGCTGAGACATGCTAAGTCGCCAGTTCCTTGACGACCAATCCAACGGTTCGGTTGAGTTTCATTCATATATTCACGCACTTGGTGACTCCAGTGAGGGGGTGCCCCGTCTTGTTGAAAAATGAAGTTGTCTTCGTGCTGCCTCGGAATAAACCAGTTTTATAACATAGAGAGATACTACTGACCGTAAACCATGTTTCCATCAAAGAGGAATGGGCCGTAAACAGATAATCGGAATATCGCACAAAACACATTGATTTTAGGCGAATCTCATACATGTTCATTGGCTACATGTGGCTTCTGTAGACCCCAAATTCGAACATTGTGTTTGTTTACCAGTCTACTAACATGAAAAGTCGCTCCATCACTGAACACGATGCGTTGCGCGAAAGTGTTATCATTGTCAATAGCATCATGAATCTCGTTACAAAATGCCACACGTTTATCATCAGGACGCAGAGCTTGTAGCAGCTGTAACTTATCGGCTTCATAACCAACCAACGTCTCAAAACACGCCAAATTGTTGTTGTGGGCAGTTGTAACTCCCGACTGGCACGACGAGTTGATTTTGAAGGATTACGTTGGAAAGCAGTTTGAATTCGTGCAACATTTTCTTCAGAAACACGAGGGCAGCCAGGACTCTTCCCTTTACATACACATCCTGTATCTACAAACTGTCGATACCATCTGCGAATGTTCCACCCATTCGGAGGATCAATTTGGTAGCTGAACCTGAAACGTCTTTGCACTGTAATCACGGAATTGCACTTCGCAAATTCCAGAACACAAAATGATTTCTGCTGCCGAGTAGCCTTTTAAACATATGATGGTTACCAAGAAAAACAGAAGACAACTGACATCTAACGGCTATTAAATAAACTAGACTATGTATTCGTTTCTCCAACAGCCGAGCCAAGCCGTAGCGATCGATAGTTTGGACAAAATAATACTTTGTAATACGTATATTCTTTTTGAAACACGCTGTATAATACCCTAATTATCCAAATGGTTTAATATTTGAGACTTTTAGATGAAATTCGAATTCTAAAATTGATTGTTCTCCAATTTCAATATAAAAGAGTCGCGGATTCATTGAAAGAACCTTATAAAGTAAAAAGCATTCATAATATTAAACGTTTTTAGTAAAACATGGGTGCAATAAATCCATACAACGTAGGAACTAACTTAGCTATTTAGAAACCTATTCTAAATATGTAGCTAAAGGTACAAAAAACTGCAGTACGCAAGAAAGCAGAATAATAAATGTCTGAAGATTTGATGTCGACTAACTTGATGAGATTTCTTTTCATTGTACATAATAAAAATATTAAAACACAGTAGATTTTCCAGCTTCTTAATCCCAAATGAATATTAACGAATTAAAGACATTTATACTTAAGAGATATAAGAGATTTATATACAATTCCGGGCAGAACTAAAAACAGATATTGTATAATAAAACACAAAATATAAGTTTGTCACCAATATTCATTTACATTGCTATAATGATATGGACTACAGCAATTTATATCAAAATTATAATTTTTTTGCAAACACATGAAACTAATAACTATTAAATCTAGTTACTCCATGAACAGAAAATAGTTCAATTAAGTTATTAATTATTTCAGCTATCGTTTTTTTCTTATTTGATTAGACTTCCAAACACTTTGACAGATAATCTACGACAATTAAATAATTGTTGTGTTTATAATAAGACATATCTAGACCAATTTTATGACGTAACAATTTAGGCCTTTTCTTTTTCTTGGTCTCCGGGCTGAAACCGTGTCTACGATAATTCTGGTGCCTACGTTTCGTCACCACTTGTATGGGACATCTTTAGGGCTTAATTGCTGCTATCGCTTTCGTCGTCGCTCTGAGGCTATTGCAAGTCTGTGGTGGATTATTTTATATAGAGATATTGGTCACGGGGCACAGAAGAGTTACGATTGCGGTTGAGTAGTTTGGAGATACATAATTGCCAGGCGTTATGTAGGGGATAAACACGATCACCGTTTAGGTTATTAGGGTGCTTAGAGATCTCTATATATTCACGGATTTTTCGGCCATAGTAATGACTAGTGCGGAACAGAATTTTTGTTGAATCGAAGTGGATATAGTGCCCGGTTTCAAGCCAATGTTCAGCAAGTGCAGAACCACTACGCGCAGCAGTTTGGTATAAAGCACGTGCTCTGGAACACGAACGCCGACAGACCTCTTTGTTTCGCCAATGCCAATACATACACTGCCGCACAAGCAAGGAATCCTGTATACACCAGGTGATTCTAGAGAAACATGGTCTTTTACTGAAAATGTGTCTGAAAGTTTGGAATTGGGTATAAAGATGGTTTTAATGTTGTTTTTAAGAAGTATTCTACGAATGCGGTCAATAATGCCTTATATAGAGGGTAGATAGACTTTAGAGAGGGGGTGGGATATATTGCGTTGTGGAACTCAGATTAAGATGTCAGTCTATGGTCTATTCAATATTATGACATAATTTCTGGAGGATGGAATATTGGTCAGGTATATTGAAAGCTTTTCGGACTAATGAATTGATGACTCCCTGTTTTTTGGGCGACATGATAATGAGGAAGAGCATTTAGTTAACCTATCAGTGTGTGTGGGTTTGCGATAAATCGAATGTTCAGTGAACTGCCCAGACGACGATTTATCAAGACGTCTAGGAAAGGAAGAGAACATTCCGATTCGACTCCTTAGTATAATTTATGGAATTGTGCTGGAAATTTAGAAAAACAAGAAAGTTATTTAGAGAACCTCGACAATGCGACCAACTAACGAAGGTGTCATCTAAACCAACATTTCGATTTTAGGTTGCAAAAGGATTTGTTGTTCAAAAGCCTCCATACAAAATTTCGGCGACAATACAAGTGAGAGAGACCACAGACTTACACCAGTCTCAGCACGACAACGAAACTAATAGCAGCAACTAAGCCCTGAAAACGTCCCGTACAGGTGGTGATAAAGTGTCGATGGCAGAGTTGTCGAAGATGCAATGCCAGCCCGGAAGCCAAGATGAAGAAAGTATGGACAACAACTACGTAAATCCATGAGTCAGATTGACAATTTAGGTATTTGACGAAATATTTGCGGTTCTCCTACATTATTTCATTTGTATTCGTTACATTTTTTACATTGATTTATATAGTTTTCAATCATAATAGAAGTGCCCAGCCAATACAATAATGAGCTAGCTCGTTTTGGCATACCTAAATAAGCATCAGTGCATATTTGTTTACGCCTTTCCTTTTGTAATGAATTAGTTATTACTACTTTCTTGTAATAAAATACAATATTTTCCTTTATATTGTATATAGATTATCCTAAATTTGAAAAAAAACGCTTTTAATTTATTATGAAATCTTTTTTACTTGAGCATCCCTTTTGATAATATTTCATCGTTTAAAGTTTCGTTTTGTATTAAAAGAACTTTGAAAAGAATTTTTTGCTTGTGGTACACTAATTTTTTATATTTCCTCTACTCTTTTTCTATTAGCTTGTGAACATTTTTCTGAAAAAAATAAATACTAAATATTTAACTTCACTAATTTTATACTGCAACTTTGATATTAAATTTCATTTTGCACTCTTTTGCTCTACTCATTATTAGACCAAGTTCTACCTCTATGGTAACTGCTATATTATTAAATTACACCTGTACTCCTGGAATATCTCCAACTATTTTCATATTTCCTCTATGGAAGGTTTCATGGTTAGAACCGCACCCAAATGGTAACCTATGGAATTTATGCTCCCCGAAAGGTACATATCTTCAATGTACAAAAATATTATGACTAAAGAGCCATTAGATTTTTCTATAATAACCAAATCATTCATCAGTTCAGTTTGTTTTGTAAATTTAGATATTATTTTCTGCTTTTCCAAAGCCTTTAATATTTCTTTCAATTTTGGTTTAATCACTTCTGGAACTCTCCTTGCTACTTTTACAACAGGTATTAAATTTCTTTTAGCCTTATTTTATATTCAAATGATAATTATGCTATACATTTTCATCATTTTCGCTTAAAAATTCTCCCTTTCTCCTTTAAAATTTGTACCTGTGTTCCCTTTTCTCCGTTTATTCTACTTGAATTTAGCGCAACGCATGCTTAATATTGAAACAGAATATTTTTGATTATATAAAATTTCAATCCTCTATTCTCAAACATACACAGACTTTAATATTTCTGTGGAAACCTCGCTAAGCAATAACTTTTGATTTTCTATGACTTAATGGAATATTTAGAATAGAAATAAATACTTCAAATATGTCTTATATGGCAATACATTAACATCAGTATCCATTTCGAAAAATTCATCTGTATCATATATTTTAATATTATGTGTCGAACTAGAAAAAGATTCTAACTTCAGTTAATTTTCATACTGCAAAATTCCCTATGCTGTCATGTTCACTTTCATCTTAACAATCTTCACTTAATTCTTGAAGATTCATACCTTTAATTTTATTTCTTTCTATACGTTTTCTACATACTATGTTACGCCTCTCTGTACATTATACCCCACTGTAGATAATAGCACAAAAGCCCGTATTGCTTTCCTTGAAAAAACTAATAATCCTTCATTACTCCTAGGGAAGGAACTATCCAGTTAATTCGGGGAGTAGAGGGGGTTCCTGTATGAAAGCACTAATCCCTAGATGTATCTTTGCTAATGCTGAAGCACATGGATTCTCTAATACGTGCCAATGGCAAAATTTAGGGCAACACGAAATAAAATCACTAAAGGTGATAATAGAAAAAAGCTCAAAATTAATTTTAAACTATCTATTTATTTATTAGCATGAAATCAATGGCTAAATAAGAAGCCCTAATATATAAGTTTTCAGAAATATTAATCTAATTACTATCATATGATCAAGGACTAAATGAACTACCCTGTACATAAGTCATCACAAATATCAATGTAATCACTAGCATATAATCAGGGAAACAATCCTGGTATGTAATTCCTCAGAAATATTAATCTAATTACTATAATCGATTCAATCACTAATTGAATAATCCTAATATTGTATAAGTTCTCAGAAATATTAATCTAATTACTAAGACATAATTAATGACTTAAATGATCAATACTGAATAGATCTTTAGTGGATTGATCTAATTGTTGGCATGTAATCAACCCTAATTATTAACAAGTAATCAATGACTTACAATGAACGATACTAGTATATGTGGTAGATCTTTAGTGGTATAGATCTAATGGTTATTATGTAATCAATAATATTGCTCTAATGACTTAAAAACGAGCAATACAAGTATATTGATCTTTAGTAATATTGACCTTGTAATACATAAATTTTCAGTAAGATTAATTTACTTAGTATTCAAATCTCTCGTGATGTTAGACTAGATACGTATGCAGTTTACATGAATTATATCAGGTATGGACAACTTTTGACATGTTGTGGGCCAAACTTTAAGGTGCAAATATGTTCATGGGTCGCGTTTAAAAGTAGTGCATTTTAAAGTAGTGTTCATAATTTTTAGCGATAGATATCAGACATGAAATAATACGACGAATGTCTCGCGGGCCGGATCAACTCTTACAGCGGGCCGATCGTTGCCCACATATGAATTATACAATGAATTCTATGCCTTACTAAATTTACATAAATACCTTCGCCAGCTATTGGCTGAAGGCCCATTTGCTTAGTATGATCGAAACAAGACAATCGACATAATAATATTCCAATTAATGTTTGATTACGTTAGCTATTCTTCAAATAATTAATAAAGTGATCTCACGACTACTTAATTTACTAACGAAAACAAAACGATGTCGCATCGATGTCTTCCGGAAGTGACCGTTGTTGTGTTAATGTGACGATTAAGAGATTACCATGTATGACTCAATGGATGCAGGAGGATATTCAATTAATTCGTACTCCAGACATACAAATACAGCTACTGAAAACAACTTGCTTGGTATGGTACTTAAAATGTCTCTATGACAATTGACTTTAGGCAAGAAATCACAGCGGTCGAGCAGACCCTAACATTCTATAGGAAAACGGAAGCAAATAATAAAATAAACAATAATTAATATTCCTACCTCTATGATTATGGAGAGTCGCTAAAGCAAATTTTCTATGCAACGAGTATGGAAAAACAAAATTGTGGTGTTTATCCACGTGTTTCGTAAATTATGTCGAATAAATTTTCGATTAATTTCCAAAATAGTATTCGACCAATTAAAACTTAAACGTATCATAATCCAACATTAGTTGAAGAAAAGACGGTTTCTTACGGTACGCTTAAATTATTCCACCATATAACCCAGCCGTCTAACCAGCAGATATGCACACGATGACAAATCTCATAAAAGTAAGAATCGAATATTCTAGAAGCTTTTCATACGGTTAAGAAGAAAACAATGTTACTTACATATCTCCGGTCACAGGTATGTGTCAAAAACAACCAGCTCATTATTTCTTGAAAGTTTTACATTCACCGATCGACTGGCATTTACTTTCTTCCAAATTTGTTTTAAAACGTCAACTAGAGTTATCTTTAAATCACCGCTGGCATCGATAGTTTGCAAATCCTGAGAATGGGTTACCCTTACTCCAAAATCTGAGAGGGAAGAGACATTTTTATCAGATTGAAAGCAGGAGAGCAATAGGTGTTAAGCGAAGAGTACACGCTTGCTGTCGCTCCCACGTTCGTTATGCGAAAGTGTTCCAGAATTAATTATTCGAAGCATTTAGAGGTTGATTAGTTACCTTGCAACTGCTAGTTGGATTTGATTCGAAAATTAAAGAATATTTGTAGAGAAGACTTGTGGAGTTTGCTCACACGTTCGACGTACTTGCCTCCACACACCGTTTGATGGATCCCTCTGGAAGATCATAGGCGTGGAGAGTCTGCGATAAGGGAAAAAATGCCGTAGTCGAACCTAAAGGCGGCAACCGTTTCCGTATTCATCGTAACAAGATAGGCGCTACTTGTAAGTGTCGTCTCTTCGCGTTCTTACCGAAAAGAAAAAAACTCCGGCCCTCACGACAAAGAACTTCACCGAGCTTGTGCGGACAAACCAGCCGTCGCTGAACTCTTCTGATTATATTTGCGTATTCTAATAATATCACAGTTAGTGTAAACCTTTTTAAGCCAACCGAAAATTAGAGTTATTTTCTTTCTCTTTGTTAATTTCGCTATAATAAATTTAGTCACAGCTTTGCGGCTTTGTAAAATATTAGAGTTGCTTCCTCGTCCCTTTTTTTGTGGTAAAATTTAATATAATAAATTGTAACGTTTACGAGTGACGCGTTTTTGTGCACTTTTTCCTTTCTTTTTTTGGGTTTAAAAGTAAGAAACGATCACCTTGTACACATCTGTAAAGGTTTTACTTTATAAATATTTGATAAAAATTACCCGTAACTGTCGAACAGCTGGATATTAGAAAACTCAATGTAATTTCTTTTGTATAATTTAGTCTTTCAAATTTAGTTATTTTCGTTCATCAATTGTTACGGTTTATGTTTCGCTTAGAACATATTTCTGGCATATCTTATATTTATTAAAATAATGTGGAAATATATTTGGAATATTGTAATCATTGTAAATTTTAAAAATTGTTTCAAATAAAATCTTCGTTATTTCCTCTGTAGAAATATATTCTTGTATGCGTTTTACGTCGACCTTGATCTTGTTTGTACGTATGAATCATTTTTTGTAACAAGCAGATGTGCATAGCACGAATGCAAAACACCCCTGTTACGTCCTTCTTCGTACCTAGACCGATACGATACGATCTATATCGACCGCATTTAAACGATATCCACTCGTCTCGATTTTTGCTAGACAAATATGTGTCTGATCAATAAAAAACAACCGAGTATAATCAGAGAATCTTCTTAAGAGCCCGTTAACATCCACGGGTATGTGTCTGCCAATTAAGTAAAAATATACGTACAGTCCCTTATTGGTGATTGTTGTTTTAGAGCTTCTTATATCTGTCATAGCGCCGGCATATGTATTTACGACGATACGACGTAGCAGTCACCATTTGTTATTTTCTCCCTGCATAATTCCAGCAATCGTTCCGATTCCGACGGAATTTCATCGAGCCGCCTCCGTCGCAGGTTCTTGAGGCACCCGGAATTTGCTCTACGTCGTGGGAAAACGATAAGTAGTTTTTTTTGTTGTTCCTTTTCGTCCCAATACGTCCGGGGAGCATATATAATTGGAAAGTGGAAAGTTGTGTGGATTTAGTCAATTACAGAAAATTGTTGAATACGAGATATATCATCTCCAATATTTTAGTTTGTTTCAATTTGTTTAACTTTAAGGTAAATCTATTCAATCAAAGTAATTGTGAGATGTGAGACACATATTAACTCAATATTTTAGTTTTATATAACTTTAGAGTAAATCTATTCAATCAAAGTAATTATCAGATGTGAGATGCATATTAACTCAATATTTTAGTTTGATATAACTTAAGTTAGATTTATATAATTAAAGTAATTGTCAGATGTAAACTCTATATATACATATATATATATATATATATATATCGGGAGCGTTAAAGTAATTATTAATGTCTTACTTTTATTAACAAAAGTTATTTTTTTATATACCTACATCGTTACATAGATATTGTTGTGTGTTTCTCCGCTGAACAGGAGTTTAACTTAGTAGTTTTTTTTGAATAAATGTTGAACTGTTAAATATACTGGGTGTTTATTTGAGTTAATGTCATATCAGTCGAGATTGTGAGGATTCTGAGGAAACTTATAAGCTAATAGACCAACGGCCTTTGAGAAACATAACGATCAATTTCACCTGCCTTTTTTTTGCTCTTGGCGTCCTTCATACTAATAAAACAGATACTAATTCCGAGCTTGCGAACCACGACCTCCGCGACAGCTAGCTGGCATCGTTCTGTTGCTGCCCAGAAAAACCTAAGCTGCCCCGAGCGGTCGTTGGCGACCCGCAGCAATTTGCTACTGTGCAACCACTACGTAGCACAATTTCGAGATTGTTGATTTGCGTTAAAAATCCTACGTAATTACCGAACCGCGGATTATTAGCGAATTCAATGCAATTTACATTGCTTACTTTCGCCATCACAATTTAATTAATCCTACCTAACAATTTCGAGTTGAAGATACTGTCAGTGTTATTTAGTTGTTAGTAAATTTCTGTTTTATTGGTAAATACAATGCATTTCGATTAATGTAACTTAAAACTAATGTAAGTGTAATTTATATTTAATTTGTATATATTTTGTAGAAGTTCAGCTGTTCCATATTTTCTTTTTCATGTCTTTTCAAAATTAATTTATGTTCACTCGTTGTTCACTCATTTCAGTTTCAGTGCAGTAGTTTAGCCCTGAAGATGTCCCATACAAAGGGGTACGAAACGTCGGCAGATATACAAGTGACGCGGTTCCAGCCCGGAAACACAGAAGCAGATAGCATGGACCACGACCGCAGAAGTCTACGTACCAGGTTCACTCATTTATTTAGGGATTGTTTTGTACTTATTTGTAATATACAACGTTGGCCAAATTTCTTGTTCCAACACATACATAGGTTGATTTAACTTTATTTAATTGTCAAATAAACCTTTATTTCATTTCAATACGCAAGTTTTGTTGTCTTTTGTTTCTTCCTCCTTCTTTGCCTCGTAACGGTATTAACAATTGGCAAATTCAGATTAGGAACTCACCGTCCTTATTCACATCCACTCGGATCTCAACATTGATCAAGATGTTGCTAGGGGTAAATGTTGTGGCGCCCCGAAGACCCTAAAAATTTGTGACCACGACCCGTCTCCCGACGTATAAACTGAGCTAGGTCCCCTAGCAGCAACCCAGGGCTGTAATTCCGAAAAACGCAATCCGGGCTACTGCGAAAAGTCGCTCCATTTCTAAAGGGGTGACGCGCCGTAACAAACGACAGTTAATTATGGAAACCAAAAGGAATATATTCAAAACCATTATTCCTGATGCTTATATCATCGAAATCATCAAATTATTGCACAATAAGGAAAATAGTATTGAAGAAACGAACCACTATTTCTTTACCCTTATAATAACCAGACCTAAAGTATTTATATCGAGAAGATGCTAATGATATCTCAAAGATTATGTAAAGAAATTTGAGAAAAAATTTATCAGCACCATCAAATATTGGTCGGACGGAAGTAAAAAAAAGAAATGAGAGAAGCTTGAATTATGTGTTGCGTATGAAAATCATTAGCAAACACGTCGACATTGAGGACGAAGTATTAATTCAGTACATCACTAATGTTATACCTGATGCTGAGAATAATAAGGTGATATTTTATAAAGCGGATACGATAGATGAATTGAAGAAAAAATTAGCAATATACGAGACAATTAAGTCCAAATCGACACATTACGGTAATAATGGACGAAAGAAAAATTCCGACAAATACAATATAATATAAGGCCGTGGAATATAAGTTTAAAGAAATGTACCAAAAGCTACACGAAAAGCATTTGGTATCTTTCTTTGAACTTATATTACTTCAATTGTGAAGCTGTCGACTATAAGGCCGTGGAATATAAATTTAAAGATATACCAAATGCTTTTCGTACAATAAATTTAGACATATTACTTCCAAACGTCCTAATAGAGGTAATAAGGGGGTAAACATTTACATAAGTACACTCATATATCCACACACACACGCACATACATCACGAACACTTAATTAATATAAATTTAATTATTAATAAAGGATTTTTGTGTATTTCCAAACATTTTGAAGCATCCTAAAAACTCTTGTGGGTTTGGAAACAAATGTAAGTAGTGAAGATGTCAAAAAATAAAAATTTTGAAAATATCAACATATAATGCTCACAAAACAAGCCCTTGGAAATACTATAACAGACCTTGCAGAAATTTATAAATCACCTTCTGAATGAATATACAGATCGTAATTCAAAACAGCGTGTAATATAACACTATTATTCGAATTGCATAATTCTGCAGGTAATGCATGGCCTTATACGTCACATACATAAATTCGCCCTATACCGTGCATTCATTTTACCTCGCTACGAAAACTGTACCACATTACATTCGGGTCTAGCTGCCGAATACCGATCAGAATGTAAAGTGGTGGGCGCGAGTCATTTGAATCACGACTATAACTGACTACTGATTGTACTAGCCGCCAAGTATAACGAACAACTACTTAATCTGTAATCTGTAGTCAGTGGTTGTTGTGATTCGACTGACTCGCGCCCCACCACTTTACATTCCGATCGGCATTCGGTATCTAGACCCGAATATAATATGATACGGTGTTTGTAGCATTTTAATATGAAAGCACGGTATATGATAAAAAGAGATTATGATTAAGATTAAAATCAGGACAGCGAAAGGTCAACTTCAAACCTGGGTATGTTACCTTAACACAAAATTTTGTGTTTCATATAAGAGCACGCTCTACTATAAACTCTCCTAACTGCTACAAGTATAAAATACCGGGACATTTAAACGACGAGGTTTATATTTATCAATTTTTTTATTAAATTTGTTTTCAAATATAATATTCTATTATTTTTTAACAAATAATTAGAATTAATTTATCTAATAAATAGCAAAGAATTAAATAAAATTATTTATTTTTAAACTTTATAACTTATAAATAATACTAACACTTGATCTGTTTCACAAAATTTTATTTTTCTCTGATACCTCAATTATTTAACCGATCTTATCCACTATATCACCTGCGTACTAAACCCGCCACCTGAAAATGTAAGCGCTTATTTATCTTTATTATATACTAAACACTTTGCACTTCTTCCAACTACGCGCCGCTAACCAAACGCTTCGAGTGGCAATTCTACTTATAACTTATAAAAAACAATTACAAAACTTCCATAAAAACTCACGATATATTTCCATAATAACTCAGCAATGTCTTTAATAATACATAAAATTAACAGATGTTCTAAAATTCAAAAAAACATGACAATAATAAATTAACACAGGCACAACAAAAACAAGAGAAGAGGTCAAATTTCAAAGGAAAGCAAAGGCCGTCGCTGCTATCAAATTCTGGACTAGTACTTTAGTTACATATCTTTCTTCCTATACATATACATATATGTAATTATGATACTTTCAAAATTGTCTCAATAATTTTTTTCTCAGTACTCCTAATGTACAAAAGGTACTAGAAAAGTTTTTGTTTATTTAATTTTTTCAAAGTAATTTCCTCTATACTCAATGCAGCTCTCCGTCTTCTAAAACCAATCTTTAAACCAGTTCTGCCAAGTTTCATTAGGGAGTAAAGCTCACTCGTTGTCCCAAGCCCGCAGAAGGTCCTCATCACTGGAAAACCGCCTCCCTTTTAGCTTCATTTTCACATGCGGGAACAGTGCAAACTCGCAGGAAACAATATCTGGACTGTAGGAGGGTGCTCGAGAAGTTTCAATCCTGTCGTGGTCAAATATTCGGTGCAGGCTTTGGCGTGGTGAGCTGGAGCATTATCGTGATGGAGAAACCAGGTGTCCATTCTTGACTTTAGCCGCAGGTTCTTCATAGATCCAATGACTTTAGGCAGGCGCCGTTTAGTACACCACTTAGCTGTGACCATCTTCTGTGTGTCCAAAACGACGCGTTCCACAATTCCACTCGATTTGAAAAATACAGCTACTATTTTCTTCTTTACAGATCAGGATTTTCTGACAACTACGGGTGTGTCCTCATCATCAAAGACCCGAACACTGTTTTTGAGCTTTGGTCGGCACATCGCAATAGTACAGCCAAGTCTCGTCACCTGTCACGATGTTGTTCACATACCGAGATTGTCCCTTATTAAACTTTTTTAGCATCTCCCGGCACCAAGTCACACGTCGTGTCATCTGCTCTTCAGTCAGTCGATGCTGCACCCAGAGAGAACAAAGTTTCTTCACGTACAAATGATCATGCAGGATCGAACGAATTGCTGGTCCATTTAGGCCTGAAGTACCCTCTATCTGTTGGTAGGTAACTCGCCTGTCCTCGCCAAGCATTTTCCTCACAGTAGTAACGTTTTCCTCCGTAACTGAGGTTCGTGGCCTTCCCGGCCTCTCAGCATCCTCCACAGTTAAATTTCCCCTTTGGAATTCTCTATACCACCTGAATATCGTTGTGCGATGTGGACAAACATCAGCTAGTGCAAGAATCATTTCTACGGAGCACTGGTCTATGTTTATACCACGCATGAAATTATAACGCAAAACTGCCCTTATCTCATTTCTTGACCACGATGTCATCGCAAGCACTCTCACTGCTAATGAATAACTGAGCCAATCGACATGGCGCGGCGGCTACTATGCACGTATGAACATGTCTCAACATGCAGCAACAAGCAGCTTCCTACGATTCATTGTTGCGTCATATTATAAAACTTTCCTAGTACCCTTTGTACTTTATACAAATATCAGATAATTAAATTATTAATTTACATTATGTATTTTCAATTTATATTAGATAGTTTTAGAAAAACGTAATTATACTTCGAAGCAAATTGGCGTGAAGGTTAGGTTGTTTGCAAAAATAGCCCATATAAAACTGTTAAGTAATTAGAATTAAATTTATTATTAAAATTCAAGTAAAATATTTCTTTTATTACAATTACTCAACTTATAATAAATGCGTATAAAACATTACATTGTTGATATTATCCTTAATTTTAGATGATCTTTCTATTAATTGACGAAATCATTACACCTCGCTTTTCGATCTTCGTCCGTTATCATGTTATCACAAAATACCATGCATTATTTATTGTAAACTGACGTTACACAATTATTACATTGTATTTTGCTGATCCAAGTAGGCAAAAGTGACAGTCGGCTCTGATCTTGGACCGCGATTAAATTGGGGCCTCAAGTAGCTATGATGGTTTCTCAATGAAGACATGTACAAAGGTCTTGTGATTACGTTGTTCTGCAAGAAAATACAACCAAAGTTACAATTAAATTCAAACGAAAAAACAAATTTATTAATACGATCTTTAAAAATACTAACTAACTAGGCTAGGCAGTCTAACTCCCAATTTATAGCTTTATATAAATATAACATTTGCTGAATACACTGCAGTATTGTTAGTAAAATATTTGTTAACATCCATTAAATTTATTCTATTCTGTTGTAGACTTTATGTTGTTACAGTAGTAGAATTAATATAAATTTAGCATCATATTCCCAAAAATTTATAATAATTATAATTATTATTGTAAATACTACACTACAAAGTCTACTATGTCATTGAATACGCAGAATTTTTGTGTTTATACTTCGAAATCCGAGACTGAGTTGTTTACATTTAATTTCAGTTTATACTGTTAAACCAAATTATAGTCAATCGTAATATCTCTTCTTTCATACGTTCCATCTATCCTTTCACACTTTTCACATGTTCAATCTGCATTCACATTATTTCTTGTGTCAAACGGAAATAACCGCATTAATTAGCGAAATTAATAAGCAGGATACCCATTTTCTCCGACACCTAAGTAATGCTAAAGGAATTTAATTTAGTGCAAATCAACTCTAAGCTTATATAGCAATATGTGCATGTTGTTAATGAATCCAGTCTCGAAAAGTAATAGTAGCCTGAGTACCAGGATGTGAAGTCTATAGGGCTAATTGAAAAGCGAACAAGCTAGTTCGATAGTTGTTTATTTATGGTTTATGATCCAAGCGCAGATACAGAACCTACTCGTTGACATATTCGGATACCAAATATTCTACAGCAAGTCTTCAAGCATACCCAAGGAAAATCTAGACAGAGAGCAGGCAAAGCAAATGAGAACCCTTTCAAGCGACTATCAAGATGTCTTTTCAATTTCGATCAACACATAGTTAACACAGGAAATCACTAATCTATCGAACAAACTCCGAGAAAAGTACCATTGGCCAAACAGAAGCAAATCGATCAAGCGGCACGCGATATGCATTTTTAAGGCACTATAGCACTATTAAAGACATCTCCAGTTATTCTGGGGAAGAGAAAAGGTTGTTACTAGTCAATTTTTTATTAATTACAGAAAACTTAACGTCACCAAGAAAAGTAGTTATACTTTGCTAAGAAACGATGACATTCTGGATAATTTGCCAGGGCCAAACTGATTTTTAACATTAGATCTGACGGGTTGAAATAAGTAGTAAATGCCTGGATAAAACTACTTTTACTACAGGAACAGGCAGTTTATAGTCACTTGACCTCTTATTGCTCCAACTACTTTCACGCATGGTAACAGTGTTATAACTACTACACTGCCGCCCCTTCTTAATTTACTTGGACGATATTTAGCAGAAAGACTGCCGACGAATACCTGAAAAACCTGGTGTAGGTTTTGTGAAAGTTTAAAGAAGCAAAGTTCAAATAAATGTCACATACATATTTGGAAAAGAAGTAAATTATCTGGAGTATATGACCAGTTGGAAAGGAATTCGCATCGACTCAGCAGGGAATGATTCTGAGGAGATCGCCTGTTTTGAAAAAAAGCGCCAATTATAGAACTTTTTGGACTATGTACATATTACCGAAAATTCAAAGAATTTGCAAATACTGCAAAACATCTGCATCTACTGACAGAGGTTGATGGTTTGGACGTTCCAATACAAAGAGGCGTTTAATATCCTAAAAAATAGACCGCGTTCATTACCCTTTCTGACATACACGAAGACGGTAGCAAAATCCATTGCTGGCACAGATACCAGCAATATCGGAATCGGCTAGTTGTTGTTTGAACTAGAACGGTTTAATGTGTAACGAGAAGGGTCATGGTAGAGATTAGAAAATTGTCATAAATACCTCTATGGGCAAGCATTTTTGATGAGAACATATTTCTCTTAAGTGGATTTTGTGATTCAAGACTTCAGGACGGCATATCGTGTGATAGCTTCAAATTTTTTAAACTCATAACTCTCCGGTTCACAATAGAACATCGAAAGATGATGTCGGCATTACAATGTAGTTTGCACCCACTACAAAAGGCAGAAAAGAAAAAAGGGTCGGATGTACCTATTTATTGTAGAACCAGATTAGAAGCTGTCAAACTCAAATTCTCAGTTCGAAATAGTTAATAATCGTATGTAAAACGAAAGTTTCAAATGTGCTTCGCGAATGCCGTAGTAACGTGGTATAAACAAAACTCTAGAAAAAATCGGGCCTGCGAGAGACCTTAAAGGGACCTTATAACGTCACTTAGTGGATTATTAATGTAGTTTTACGGCTACGAAGAAGCTAAAAGTAGTACATATCGATCGCTTAGTGCTTACAATGGAGTTGAATCGCAGTTTGGAATGATCAGTCTTAAAAAGATGGTAGTGTCGTAAAATTTTTAGCGAGTAATGTATACAATGTACAAGAAAACACGAAAAGTTCAGGAATGTGTTCGTTCCAGAAAAAAAAACATTCCCGATTGGACGGACTTATATAAACAACAGGAATCAGAAATTACTTGGTATTTACCTGTGAAGTATTAGTATTACAAATAACAAAGGCCAACCATGAAACGTCTTTTTTAATAAATTTGGTTCCCCTTTATGTTTTTTGACGTGATGAATCCGAAAATGAACTTTAAAATACCATAGGACGTGAAGTTTCCTCACATGTTTACTTTATGCTATTTATGCATTGTAAGCGTATAATAATGCCTGTCTTGAAGTTTTTAGTCAATCAGAAAGACCCTAATTACGAAAATATAGATCAAAACCTGTTGAAAACATTTCGAGAACTTGGATGTAACATGAGTGTAAAGGTGCATTTTTTACACTCGCATTAAAATTTTTTCCCTGACAAACTTGGAGCTGTAAGTGAGGAACAAGGGAAACGTTTCCACCAAGATATAAAGGAGATGGAGAAACGGTATCAGAGTCGTTGGAATGTCAACATGATGGAAAATTACTGTTGGACCCTTCTACGAGCAACCCCAGAAGCATCATGTAAAAGAAAAGGTTAGACTCAAACTTTTACCGTAAAGAGGTTGAGGAAATACAAAACTTTAGATTAATAAGTAAAAAACTGTTCATATTCAAACTTAAACTTCCATTGTAATAATAAAATTTTAAATTTTTCAATTATACTCTGATAATAAATTACGCATCTTTAAATCTTAACTATATATTTTAATACTATCATACCCAACGAGAGATAAAAATTGCGATAAATTGGTACATGATAGAAAAAAACTGACTAAAAATTTGGATTCAGCGTACCAAAATACATAAGAAAAAGATTGAAGTTTGAAAAAAGCTTTTAAAAAATATTTATTGGTTGGCCTGTGTAATTAGACTTTTGACATTTCTCTACTTGAATTGTATGTAATTTAATGGTTATTATAAAGTGCTATAGTAGTTGTTTCGGCTTATTTGACTTTTGATTTCATTGTTACTACCGAATCTCAGCAAATACAGAACATTCTCTTACGTAGTTACGAAGTTATTAGTAACATGTCTTAGGTATTAGACTACCCATGCTATAGCTACTTAACAAACTAAAAAAAATCGATACGATGTATGTATGTATAATTCCATAAAATACCTGACTGGAATTCATCGAACAAGATCGTCTTGCTCTTTCGCGCAATTCTAATAACGGACATTCAGATTGTGAAGCGCTAGGTGGTCTGTATATAAAGCCTGTCAAATTAACACCAGGTCTTCTGAGTAAATCTGGAGTTTCACTTAAACCTAAAACTTAATGATTTAAGCACTGCGAAATTAAAAACAAAATACTCACGTTCACTGCTAATGCTGCTAAACAATGAAGACCCAAGAAGCATTTCCTCCCTGATTCTTGCTAGTCTTTGTGTTGGATCTTCGCCACATAACCAATAAGTTCTCATTTCGCCTTTGCCCTAAAAAATAATTAACGCCAAAAATGCGAGATAATACAACAAAAAATTAAAGAAATTTCATTAATTATTTATTTACACCAATTTTATTTAGCATTAGAATTAATTAGAAGTATAGAACAAAAATATGAAAACCATAGAAACAACTCTATTTCTGCAATAAATTTCAATTGAAATTATTAAAGTTAATATATACAAACTGTGTATGTCCATACAGTATACGATTAAAATAAAATTAAGTTCTTGTAAAATGAAATACAAACTAACTGTTTATATGCATACAGAAACGTCACATGAAAATGATCTAATATTAGAATTCATTATTAGCTATTATTTTAATTTCATACACAAAAATACTTGCACAACTATTCATAACGCGTTTAATGAACTCAAAACATTGGAGTGATAGAGTACGTCCCGTTTCTGAAATATGTAGAGCAACATTTAATTTTTTTGAATCTTAAATTTATGCCATAAATCTCAAATTAATTTATCTCGTTCACAACCTCGGCGTTTTTCTGAAAGAATCGGTCAAATATGGAAAATAACAACTGACATGAAATCATTTTGATTAAATTTGTTTCCTCTTCGATGGTGGCATAAAAGAATTAATCTTTTGTCAAAATAATAAAGAACAGGAATCTAGAAATGTTCAATACTAAATTAACCTCCAATTTATTATTATATGAGTTCTTAAACACATTGTTTATAGAACTATCACTATGACTGTGGTATGGGCAGGCATCGCAACAAAGTTACTTACAAGTATTAAATGCATGTATAATAGCATATATATACAATTATATATATACACACAATTACGTGCATTTCATTTTCTGCTTATTACATCGATACAATTAATACAGAAATTAATGAAAAGATCGATGAATCGAAACTTACTACCGCTTACTGGACGTGTTCTCTACCATTGAACTACCATAGATTGTGAAGTTCGATTCCTTAATTACGCCAAAAATCTCATTATAGAAACAGATCTTTAACTAGACCACTGAAGGTTGATATATAACCCCTTGCCACAATAATTTTCGTTTTCAACCAAGTTGTCATCATCAGCATCATTAAACGGTGCCGCACTTGGACAACTTCAGTAAAAATACCCGTACGAAAACAAATTCCGCATGCGATCCGTACCGCTAAAAGCCAAAACGTAAATTCGTTTTACATGATTTTTAAAATTATTTTACTTAAACTAAGATGAATGACATTAAAAAAGAGGAACAGGGACATAAGAGATAAATACCTACATGTGATTTATTGCACTGTCCCTTTTCTGTTATTTAGCTGACCGAAGAGAGAAGAGTTATTAGATCCCGAGTCAATGTTTAACACATAGTCTTTGTTCTTCAAAATGTACATACTTTCATACGTATCTAATTCGCGATAATTACACACGTTCTTAATCAAATGCAAACAATCAATCGATTTAGAACCAAGTTCAAAAAATTTCATTAGAGAGGCTTGTAAGATTCAAATTAAACAGAACTTAGAAGAACACAAACATAAACTAGTTAACCACAAATGGAACTCAATTAAAAGTTTCAGGTCGAAAGACTGCTTATTTAAAAGCAGATAAAGGGAACGAGTTAGTAATTTTAGACAAAAGTGATTATTTTCAAAGAGTAAGAAACTTAATTTTAGAAAGACCATACATTGAATACGCGAAAACTCCATTACCAAAAATAATTAGAGATACAAAAAACATGTTAAAAAATTGTCCAAAGTTAATAACCCCTAACGAGAATTACAGATTAAGTGTAAGTAATCCGTCGATTCCTAGACTATATTGTTTGCCTAAAACACATAAACCAGGCAACTCAATGAGACTAATTGTCTCAGGGATCAACTTACTTGATTTCAAAATAGCTAGTGAATGAATACAAAAATTTGCCCGAAAAACTTGAAAGCCTATCAGTTACTAATTCAATAGAATTTATTCAAAAGATTAAAGACTGTAAATTAGAAGATGGGGAAATTTCAATATCATTCGACGTAACGTCATTGTTTCCTTCGGTACCGATTCCATAAACTTTAAAATATTTAGAAGAATTTCTGCACAAAAATAAGATCAAACCAGAGAAAATAAAGAAATACGTGAGATTAACAAACCATTGCATTTCCCAAAACTGTTTTCAATTTGATTTCGTCAAGCAATTAAATTCAAAATTTCCGACCATTATATTCACAGTAGAAAAAGAAAACAATGTCGCGTTGCCTTTTTTGGACACCTTAGGTATTAGGAATAATCTTAAAATAGAAATTCATATTTTCCGAAAAGAAACCAATGTCAATAGATTCATCACGGCGGACTCAACAGCATGCAACAAAAGATGGCTTCGTTCAGTTTTCTTATCAATCGCTTGCTTAAGTTCCCACTAATAAAAGTAAGGTGCGAGAAAGAATTGGTTTTGGTTCGGAGATAATCAATGGATTAATTAGGAAAGCTAACATAAGAAAAACAATTCGGGATACCACATGTGTGTCACCGCAAAGCAATCGGGACAAGCAGTTTGTATGTTTACCATTCCATCGTTTGACGAAAAATTTAAATAGTGGTTTTAAAGTGCGCGGTTTTCAAGTCACTTTTCGGGCCATTAACTCCATAAAATCCCTTTTAGGAAATGCAAAAGGCAAAGTCGGGAATAACAAGAAATCGGGAATCTAGGGAATTAAATGTTTAGATTGTAGTAAACAATACATCGGCCAAACAAAACGATCGATAGAAACCCGGTATAAAGAACATATCGCGCATATAAAATTCAACCGGCCGAAAAAATCTGGCTCAGCAAAACATGTGTTGGATTGTAATCATAGTGTTAACGGGGACTGTTTGTATTTGATTAAGAACGTGTGTAATTATCGCGAATTAGATACGTCTGAAAGTATGTACTTTTTGAAAAATAAAGTCCATGTGTTAAACATTGACTCGGGACCTAATAACTCTTCTCTCTTCGGTCTGCTAAATGATAGAAGAGGGACAGTGCAATAAATCACATGTAGGTATTTATTTCTTATGTCCCTGTTCCTCTTTTTTAATGCCGCTTTCAGCGGTACGGACCGCGTGCAGAATTTGTTTTCGTACGGGTATTTTTACCGTAGTTGACCAGGTGCGACACTGTTTAATTATCTGCTGATGATGATAAGTTAGTTGTCGAAATACATATACAGAAAACGAGAATTATTGTGACAAGGGGTTATATATCAACCTTCAGTGATCTAGTTAATCAACCACATGTTCCATTAAAATTAACTTCAGATCTTTAACTGGAAACCCGCATAAATATTATTATTAAATGGATATGCATTTATGCATATACGAGGTATGGCAAATAAATAAGGACACTGGACTCGTTCCATCGCGCAGCCTCATCGGGCAAGGCTTTATCTGCTGGAATATCATTGATCTTCATACTTTCCAAACACCAACCCGTAGTTTCGTCTCCCTGTCTGCTTTAGTTTACTTTCGAGCTTTAATTGTATAGGACAGTTACTTAGTGGTTCCATAATAATGCTTGACATAAAAATCTAGCAGCGAATTAACCTGAAATTCTTTGTCGAATTAATAAAATCGTCAACAGAATGTTTACAAATATTACAGGAGGTGTTTGGTGATAATGTTATGTCACGTGCGCGAGAAAAAAAGTACGAATAAACAAGTCGAAATTGAAGTCAATGCTGTGTGTGTTATCATGCCACTGCCTGGATGCCTGAGGTCAAACCATTAATCGAAAATACTACAAGAAAGTCCTAAACAAACTGAGGGAAAGAGTAAGGAAGAAAAAACCGGATTTGGAGAAGAACGACTCGTGGATTCTGCACCAGGACGAATGCACCAGTTCACAATGCTCTATCTGCGAAGCAGTTTTTAGCGGACAAGCGCATTGCTGTGATTGATTTGTCTGTATTTGCCAGACCTCGGACCATGTGACTTCTACCTGTTTCCAAAAGTGAAAAGTGCATTAAAGGGAACACATTTTCAGTCTGTTGAATATTTAAAAGCGAAAAAGGTAGAGTTGTTGAAGAGGCTGACAACTGATGCACTACAGCATTGTTTTAAACAATGTAAAACACGTATACAGCGGCGTATAGGTAGGGGAGGAGAGTTTGTTGAAGGGGATAGAAGTTAAATAAAAGTTTATTTATAATAAACAACATTTCTCACACCAGTCTCGTTATTTAATTGACACCCCTCGTATACACAAGTATCATACACAATTACGTGCATTGCAACATGTAAATTAATGAAAACTTGTAAATTTCTGTTTATTACATCATTATAATTAAGGCAGAAATTAATGAAAAAAGCATGTCCTTCGATAAGGAATCGAGCCCCAGTCGTCCGCTTACCAAGCGGGTTCTCTACCTTTGAGGTACCAAACACTGTGAGACTCGATTCCTTAATTACGCCATAAATCATCTTATATTACCGACACGGAAATATAGTCCATTTTGAAGATAATGCACTATTTTTATTAGAAACAATTAATTTCCACTAAGATTTATACAAATCGCCTAATAAGGAAAACACTAATCTGGAAAAGAATTTTTAGCATCTGTATTCGAGAACATACCTTAATTGGAATAACCCCTCTTTCTTCACATCTATAACCACCCAGATTATCCAATAAAGAATAAGTTGCTTGAGAAATGTGGATTTTAAATGCCTGTCCCGAGCTTTCCATCCTCGAAGCTGTATTAACTGTATCTCCAAAAAGACAATATCTCGGCATTTTCAAACCAACAACGCCAGCAACACAACGCCCTATAGAGAAGAAGAATGTTTAGTATGCTTATTTCAATTATATATCAAGTGCAATGGTATGAAACGTTCAATAATGAAAAATCAAGTACTAAAACAATATACTGTTTTCTGTTTTTACCCAACAATGACGAAATATTTCAGTAATTATAAAAATACCCAAAATTGTTCTGCCTTTTTAAAATGTGATTAATAGTATTAATTGCAAAGACCTTGCTATATGATATATTCTTCAAAAATATGTTTATGATTATTAACAGACGTATGCAGAACAAGTGTATTATACACACATGTGTCACGTATGATACAGATAAAGTAGTGTTTCGACTTTTGACTTATGAAGTTTGCCTTTTTTACGGTTTCGATATTATTATATTCCCTGTACTTTACGGCTGCTACTTGTTATTGTTTTAACAGCTAATTTATCATATTTATTTCATCATCCTTGTAAGTTTACACTTAGGTAATCTACGTAGGCAGTTTTTACATTTGTAATTTACAGGTTTACAGGTTAGGTATATAGTACATTATCGCATCTGACAGCAATATAAATACAGTATTCAATTTGACAGCCTCACTTCCTGCCGACATCTTATTTCATACGCCAACATACAACGATCACGTGATCTGAAAACGTTGCTGATTTTACCTATACATAGTATGTGTTTCTTTTCGCTAGTATTCCGCGTACAGAGCAGATTCTTAAAAGAATCTTCAGCTGCTCGACGTTTCAATTAGCTCTAGCAAATTGATTTGCTTTTAGTTCCAAAGATTAAAACTTCTCATGTGTTTATTAATTACTTTTAACGTTCTTCGCTACCACTTCTTTATCTTCGTTGTTCTCAAATCTTTCGTTCCTTGGTAAATTAATGGTCTGCTTTAACACTCTGGCTACTTTTCTTTCAAAAATCAAATTAGTCTTACCATTTCGGCAGCTACATTACAACGTTTTTCAGAATATATATTTGATGCACTTATGTACTTTAAACTAGCAATATATAAAGCTCTATTTTGTATTTCCTTCCAAAAACCTTCTCTTTATTCTGAAGCCAATAATATTCACAAAATACAATATGTCCTATACCTGTTGTTAATACATACGATTTAAGTAACATTCTACCAAATTTCTTCTAGAAAGTATTAAATAGGATTAACTATACCAAAGACTCTGTTCGTATCAAGTTTCAAAATTGAGTTTGAGTAAGTTCCATATCCGTACATGACTGACTGACGACTTTTCGCCTCATTTTTCTTTTTTCTTCCTCAACTAATATTTTTCGTGTTATAATCTTCCCACTTTCATTCTTTTCTTATTTTCATATATTTTCGCCTCAAACGCTCTCTTATGGAGATGACTTTATGCCGTTCTCGAAAAAGTTTACTCTGATTTACCATTTATTATTTTATATAGCACTGTTCTTAAAAATATCATTTTCATACTAATTTGATATTTTTTTCGTAATTGATGATCCACAGTTTATATGCACAAAAAAGACAATGCGTCAGAACTGTAAGGCAAAACATATCGAACAAATTTAAATTCCTAAGATACTACAGGTCAAGACTAAAATACTTAAGCATATAATCTGGTCAAATTGTTTCAAGTAACATAGCTACTTTCTTTCGCTCGTTGAAGATCAAAGTATGCGCTTAAAAGAACTCATACTTTCTGTATTTTCGTAACAAATTAAAGATGGTTCAGAAATATCAGAAGCAGTTTTGACAGACATTGAATGAAGTAATTGGAGAAAGCAGTGTAATTGTATGAGATAGTAATGTGTACCAATGACCAATGACTTCGAAAGAAACTAGTAACCTAGAAATTTATTTTCAGATCCTTTAAAGAGCCATTGACTGGAACACTAGTACAACCACAAGAATGACAGTGAGGATATGTATAAAAACGAATATAAAGAAATGGGTCACGTATGTAGGAAATTTTCGGGACGAGTAAATAGAAAAGCGGCCTATTGTTAAACAACAACGATATTGAGGGGTAACGCCTATTTTAATAAGTTATACAGTAAATATTTTACCAGGTAAGTTGTAAGTAACTGCTAATGCTGCTTTTAATATTATTATACCAACATACCAGAATGTATCCCAATACGTAGTTGCAGTGATTCATTCGCTCTGTGTCTAATTTCAAATTTTTTTATTTTGCTTAGCAGATGTAGTGCCATAGATGCTATTTCACCAGCATGTCTATCACCATTTCTTATTGGTAAACCACTAACAACCATGTACGCATCTCCAATAGTTTCGACCTATCAAAATATTTAAAATATTAATATGTTCATGTAATAAGTAAACAAATCAAATATTACTTTGTAGACATCATAATGTGGTATTATGGAATCAAATAAGGTATATAACTCATTTAAAAGATCGATAACTTGTAACGGCGTGCTGTTAGCTGATAATTCGGTAAAACCCACTATGTCACTGAAGTAAATCGTAACGCAGTCGAAACTTTCCGCTTCTACTCTGTCACCTCGTTTTAAGGCTTCAGCAACTGACCTAGAATAAGTACATCAATTAATGCAAACGTCTGTAAATGAAAATAATCTTCGCTAGAAATACTTTGGTAGCATACTGTATAGCAAAGCATCGGTCTTTTTCTTTTCTTCAGTTAATTGATTAGTTCTTTCTTGCACTAAACCTTCTAAATTATATGCATATTTCTCCATAATAGCCAGCATATTATCGAAAATATTAGGTCTCATTCCTGCCTATTAAATGAAACATAAAATATTGTTATTTCTATATTTGAAAAAAATACAGAATTAATAACACTACTAATACGAGTAAGTATCTTTATTATTCGAGAGATATAAAACCTGTTTATAGGTTAATTTAGAAATACATAGGCAACAAAAGTATGACATGGCATAAAAAAATAATAACCAATTTAATTATACAATATGCAAACAAGTCTTATTTATATATAACGAATGAAGAGAAACAAAAAACATCGCAAAAGTAGTTACAAAATAAATAAATTATTGCATTTGATTATTTAGTGGATCCTCGTGATATTTGTTTGCGTGTTTTGCTATATAAGAAAGTGAAAAATATGCTCTTGCATGAAAAATTAAAAATATAGCGCCATAATTCGGTACAAAAAATGTACTTCAATCCACATCACGTGAAAAATATACAGGATGTTTGAAAACAACATTTAAAGATTTTAAGGGCATGTAGTACTGTCGAAAACGAAGTAAAAGATCTTAATAAACACATATTCGCAAATCAACCATTTACGAGAAAACAGAGATTTTCTTGCAGTAGCAGACTAAATTTTCTTTCGTGGTTTTTATTAAGGTGTTACTGTATTTTTTCATAAAATACTCCTAACACTTACTTGGTTAAAGTTGCTTACGACGCTGAAGTTACAATTTTGAAACCGGTTTTATTATAAATTTAAAACTGCTTGTGGTATTTTGCCAAAGTTTGACATATTGACATAAGTAGTTTCATGGGACAAAAAACCCACATCAAAATTATGTTCTAAACGTGTTTTTCAAGAATTGCGCATATCGAATTTCTACACTAATGGAGAAAAATGGCTTTAAGTGTAAAATTTAGATTGCGTAACTTATTTGCTATGAAAAAGGTGCTCTTGATATAACTCGATTACTTTCATCGCTTTTGCGAAATTCATATTTAAATAATTTGCAGTAGATTTTACGAAAAGATAAGTTACTATTAGGTGCGCAGCTAAGTTCTCGCTGTTTTTTTTTTTTGATGAAAATGCAACTTTATTGTGAAAAAATGTTTACAAATGAATCATTCAAAATATTGCCCATCGCTAGCGACAACTTTTTCCCATCTTTCTGTCCGAGCTCGAATACTGTCACGGTAGAAGTGTTCGTCTTTTGAGCCTATCCACGAATGAAGCCATTTTGAGATGTCTTCATATGAGCAGAACTGCTGATTAGCCAGACCATGTGCCATCAAACGGAACAAGTAATATTCGGACAGCGCAATATCTGTTAAATATGGCGGGTGAGATTGGACTTCCATTTGACCGTTTCTAAGTCGGTTTTAACGGGTTTGGCAACGTGAGGCCGAACGTTGTCATGCTGTAGAATCACTTTTTCGTGCCTCTGCTCGTATTGTGGCCACTTTTCGCGCAGTGCTCGGCGCAATCGCATCATTTGAGTTCGATACCATTCCCCAGTGATGGTTTCGTTCGGTTTCAACAACTCATAATAAATAACACCGCCCTGGTCCCACCGAATACACAGCAAAACCTTCGCAGCGTGAATATTCGGCCGAACCGACAACGTAGAAGCATGACCGGGCAGTCCCCATGATTTTGTTATCTTTGAATTGCTGTAATGAATCCATTTTTCATCACCCATAACGATGCGATGAAGAAAACCCTTCCTTTTCTGCCGCTGGAGAGTTGTTCACAGGCGAGAAAACGACGCTCAATCTCTTGGCTTCAAATCATAAGGAACCTAAGTTCCTTGTTTTCGAATCATTCCCAACGCATGAAATCGCTGGGAAATGGCTTGGCGGATAACTCCTAATGCTGAAGCAAGCTCTTCTTGCGTTTGGCACGGATCCTCATCGAGCAATGCCTCCAATTCAGTGTCTTCGAAGGTTTTTGGTCTTCCTTCACGCGAACGGTCGTCAACATCGAAATCACCGTCTTTGAAGCGCCGGAACCAATCACGGCACGTTGTTTCACTTAGAGCAGCATCTCCGTAAACTTTTTGGAGTTCTCGATGCGCTTCAGCCACCGTTTTCTTCAGATGAAAGAAGAAAAGCAACACTTCCCGCAATTACAACCAAAAGTATATGACGCAAAAACAAAATCACTAATGTGTCAAGGTGGTTTGTTTACCATATGTCTAAGCTTGGTTCATGACGTTTTGGTTATGTCACAATCGATCAGCACTTACTACTGAAGCCATCTCTTGAAAAACAGCAAGAACTTAGTTGCGCACCTAATAAAACATAAATACAAATAACAAAAATACCATAGAAACTGTATGCCCACCAAAGATTTATACACATGACGAAGAACATTGAAATATAGCAGATAATCTTTAGATAAACATGTTTATTCAATTCCTAACATACCGAATGTGTTTCGTGTTATTAGTTACTTTTTTCTGAACAATATTTTTAAGGTGTACAGCATATGTAGGCAACAATCAGCCTGCGGACCGGATTCGGATCGCTGTAAGATTTGAGGCGGCAAACATCAAAGCCTTTGATGTTTGCCGCCTCACTGGCGGCGCAACAGAAGATTATTGCTTCTCAATTGTTCTACACTAGACGATTCTAGATCATTCCTTCATTTTGCCTATATAAGCGGGTGGATGGCCCGAAGTTCAGTTCTATTTGTGCTACCGAGATGATAACTTCGGCAAGCGATATCCTAGCGAACTGCTAGTGCCATTAATTTGCTTTGTGACTTTGTGTGCATCTTGAGTGCTTACTAATTACCTATATTTTGTTATTAAGTTTATCGAACGAAAAGTAAGCGAAAATGATGTCTAGTGGAAAGAAACGAAAAGTAGATGCAGAGGGTCGCCAGTTTCAAGAAAAATGGACTGAAGAATTCTTTTTTATCTTGCACAATGGTAAGCCTATTTGTTTGCTGTGTAATGGATCCATTTTAGTGATGAAAGAATTCAATATAAAGAAGCATTACTTAACTAAGCATCCTACGCTGCATTCACTGACAGGAGAAATAAGAAAAGACAAAATTTAGAAGCTTACCCCAAATTTGGAAAAACAGCAGCAAATGTTTCATAAACAAAGAACACAACTTGATAATATTGTAAAAGCTAGTTTTATAGTTAGTTCAAAATTGGCAGTCATTAAAACCATTTGCCGAAGGAAAATTTATTAAGGAGTGTATGGTAGGAATTTGCAGTGTTTTGTGTCCTGAAAAGAAAAATGAATTTCAAACAATTAGTTGTCAAGACGAACTGTTGTCCGACGTATAGAAATGATGGCTAATGATATAAAAACAACATTGACTAACCGGAAGGAACCACTACAAGAGAGGACATTTTTAATGAAAGATATTCACAAGTTTTGGCTTGCCGTGGTCAAAATTAGTTGGAGTATGCACAGATGGTGCACCTGGTCGGCTTACGTAAAGGTTTCATCGGAATTTTGAATGAAAAAGCAACTTAATTAATTGTGAAAAAAGATGATTTCATAGTCCTTCATTGCATTATCCACCAACAGAACTTGTGTTCTAAGTCCATTCGACTCCAGAATGTTATGAATGAAGTAGTAAAACCATCAATTTTATTCGATCCGGAGGGCTTAACCATCGTCAGTTCGAGGCGTTTTTGGATGAAATATCAGCCGAATATGACGACGTAACATATTATTGTGAAGTCAGATGGCTAGGCAAAGAAAATGCTAAAACAGTTTTACGAGCTTAGAAATGAGATAGCAGACTTTATGCAAATAAAAGATAAACCACTATCTGGACTGAGTGACCAAAAATGGATATGTGACTTAGCATTGGTCATCCTTACAGGCTATTTGAATGGTTTAAGTTTGAAACTTCAAAAACAAAGACAGCTAGTAAATGATTTGTACAGCCATTTGAAAGCTTTCAGAACAAAATCCGCTTATGGGAGGCACAGATGCTATCCGATAACAATTACCATTTCACCACGATCTTTGCGTATGAAAATATTGCTTACGCTCAATATGCTGAAGAACTCAAGTTACTGTCGGAGCAATTTTCGAACAGATTTAGCTATTTAAAAAACATGAAAGACTGTTTCCATTTATTTGCTTCTCCAATAAAAAGTAATGCTCCAATACACTTGCAAATGGAGTTGATTGAGATTCAAGAAAACTTACTGTTATTTTAATAAATTGTATTATAATAACATTGTCGTATTATTTCATGTCTGATATCTATCGCTAAAAATTATGAACACTACTTTAAAATGCACTACTTTTAAACGCGGCCCGCGAACGTATTTGCACATTAAAGTTTGGCCCACAACATGTCAAAGGTTGCCCATACTTGGTATACACATTACTTGCTTTTAGATGAACAATTTGTATGGTTTCCATAGTTTCATCTAAATAAAACTATTGTCAAATTTAAAACACCCAGTTAGCATGTCCATTTGCCTTACAACAGTTTAATTTGAGGTTTCGTTCAATTATAATATAATGGTTACGTATTCAAATGCGAAAGTGAGCAATATAGTGTTTATGTACGATCGCGCCAATTGTTACATTGTATTTAATTTTCAGTTAAATTGTGACATATTTTTAGTTAACTTTAGTGACAAGATTGCATAGTAGTATTTACCTATATGAACTAAGATGCTCTGGATTCATTAATTTGATTCTCTTCTTAATGATATTTCGAAATTTCCTTTTCATTTGTTTCATTGTTTTGAACGGTTCTGTAATTAGTATAAAGTCGTATCATTTCTTCATCTTTATGTTTCTGTGTGCCTAGTCGAGCATGTTTGACTTGTGAATGTTTGAAATTTAAGTGTTACCATAGAAGCATTTTTTAAAATTTGAACTTCCGATCATAGAGCACGCATATTTTGATTGTTGTATCAGATTCGTTCCGGATCATTAGCGGATCTATGTTAGTTTGGCTAATATAGTACGTTAAATTACATTAAAGAATTTCGCATTTGTTGGTAAACGCTCAAATTATCGAGTTAGCGGATTAATATCCATTTCGGAAGACATGGTAGTTCTACCCTTCAAAGGTGAATTTATTTTTTTGTTGTCACCGTTTTGACCATGTGTTTCTACTTCTCAAATTTCTTCTCTCATTGTGTAAATTTTAGGTTGCTAGGTACTAACCACATCCCATATTTTAGTACTGGTAGTAATTCATGTAATATTCCCATATTTTGTTCTTCTTGGAGGTATTTATCTTGTAATTGCCATTAAGGCTTCCACGAGGTTAATAGGAGTGCCATATTTCTATATATGTAGATTAAATTTTCGATACTTAATTTTTTTTACACGTTAATTTAATAGATAATCAGGAAAGTTTATTTATATTTATGCATAGTAACAATTCACTTAATTTTTTGACCATTTGCACTCGATAATTAAATTAGAAGTAAACCAAGTTTTTTCTCCTTTGCCTAATGTAATTGAAGTTAATTCAAATTATATCTTGCTTTTCCTTCTGTGTGGAACGTGTTTGAAATTTGACTTCACTTACGACGTAGAATAGTCGAACATAACATATAATACTAGAAGATTTTCTTAATACATGTAAATAAGAGATGGCCATCCGTTGGTTTCTTTTCAAAAATGCTATAGAAAAAAACACCGTTCAATATTTTTGCTTAATTAGAGGAAGTAATCATTCCGATTAATTGTGGAATATAATTTCAAACGGCTGCCTCGGCTGGCCCTGCAGTAGCCCAACCTGTCTACCTAACATTACAGCACATTTTCGATGGTTTCGGCCCCTATTTTAGCGCATATAAAATTGTGTTTAACTGCCTAAATAGTTTCTGGATTGTCGGCATAGCATCAACCTTTAACGCCACCCCACAAAAAAATTTAACAGTGTCAAATCGCAGCTCCGTGGAGTCCAACTGACATCACCTAAACGGCTGATTACACAGTTATCGGACTTACTGCGCAAAATACCAATTGTTGGACTACCTGTGTGGCACGTAGCGCCATCTTGCTGTGACCAGGTCACCCACATTCAATTCTACAATGTGCTGCCAAAAAAATGGAAAACATGCCTCTATAGCGCTCTCCATTGACCGTAATGTTGTTGCCGTCTTTATTTTCAAAGAAAAATGAGTCACACCCTCAAGATGCATTCGCTTCTTTAGGGCTACGCGTGGGTTTTCTAAGCCCGGAATATGGCAATCTTGCTTGTTATCGTAGCCGTTGAGATGAAAATGCGCCTCATTCAAGAAGATGATTTTTTGAGTCAAATAGCCGTCATTTTCCAGCTACTCCGAAACCGTACAGAGAAGTGATATCGAAGCAGATGGTCATTTACCTTCAATTTTTGAGTTAACTGAATCTTATAAGCGAATAAACCGAGCAGACTAAACGAACACGAGAATAGCTTGTGTTGTCAATTAACATGCCAATTTTTCGAACTTTCTTCACAAATTTACGTATACAATACGTGGTTGATTTTCTTTTTAAAATTCGCATTGTTTCGGCAACACAGCATTCACTTTGTAAGTAAGTTTTCAATATTTCGAAACGTTGTTCAAGCATAAAGCGATCCATTTCTTACCACGGGGATATGATACTGAGTTTCTGTCTCTTTCTGAGCGCGAAATAACTATCGATGTCGAAATAACATGTGATTTAAAAAGAAACCAAGAAATAGCACACTATGTATTTAATGCGAACAGAACTAGACCCAGTTCCGGAAACGATTATTTAATTTTATTTAATTATTTTTAGTAGTCAAATAAATCAGTGACTTTCTTAATTTTATTCAAAATATTCTGTATCTTTACATTTACATTAAAGATTGTAGTCCATACTATTTAATATCATAATAATCTATTTAGTGAGTGGATTCTATTTGTTAATTAAAAAGAGAATTACGTTTACCCAATTGTTTTTTCAAAGTTTTATTTATTTTGTCGTAGAGATATTATCATTTACAAGATATGTGATCACCACAAGGGATATGACAGGAGCTGTGTGTTCCGCGGTGTACGAGGCGTCGTAAAGAGTATGCAGGAGACTGTAAGTGTGCCGCAGACTGATAAAGTATCGGAACCTGTGGGGTACGAGATTCCTGGTTACTCGCCCCGACTTCTTATAAACAGAGCACTGCACTTTTACAAGGCTTTAACAAGGTCGCCATCATATTATTTTCCAATTACTAAGCAACCGATACGATCGGCTAATTAAACATCTTATAATAGCTGTTTTTACAGTTTATCAACTCTTTTTTCCTTTGTCTTTGAATTTTGAAAACGTGGCATAACGGGAACACTGTAAAAACATGTTGGCTCTATGATGAAATGTTTTCAAATCTCCAACTGCCTCCACATGTGTTGTTTCAGACGGTGTTTCAATGACTAAGTGAAATCGTTTCATCTAAGAAGAGGTTATAATACCGGACGACAAAAATCAGCATGTACACCGGTAATAGAAGAAGAAATTTTGAATATTATTGATGAATAACCCGAAATAAGTAATAGAAGAATTTTAACTCAAGTGAGTGTAAGTAGTTATCTTGCTTAAAGATGTCTTCATAAGCAGTTCATATCCGAGGAGTACCAGCCTTTACTGCTCTAGATTATCAAACGAACGTACATTTTGTGAATGGTTTTTGCGAGCAGCTACTGAACGGCTAGTCTTTGCTATTAGCATTCTTTTTACTGATAAAGCTGAAAATGGATTACTTAATTTCAACAACAATCATGTTTGGCATGACGATAATCCTCAAGCTACCATTGAAACCAAACAGCAATATTTTTCTGTAAACATCTGGTTAGGCTGACAGGGACCGATTGTTAGGATCGTTTATTTGACCACAACGCTTAACAGGTCCTGCATACCTCGAGTTCTAAGAAAATACTATAAGAACATTTGGAAAATTTACCTAAATCTGAGACAGAGTCTCTGCTTTATGCAAGATGATGTTCATTGCGTTTTACGCGTACTATTAGAGAATATCTGAAAAACTAATTTACAAAGCCTCCTAATTTAATAATCTGCTATCATCACTATCTGAGGTTATTTGATAAGTTTAGTGTACGAAACACTGGTAAACGATCTTTCACAGTTGACCAAACGAATACAACGCTGTTACCAGATAATTCGCGAAAGACCCAACTTTTGTGAAAGAGTGCGCGTTTCCTTTGAAAAAAGATGTAGATCCTGTGTCGTAAAAAAAGGACGTAATTTTGAACGTTCTCTTTAGTTATAATCCTTTCATGTCAAAATACAATAACACCTTAATAAAAACAATGGAAGCAAATTTAATCTTCTATTGCAATAAAATCTATTATCTCGTAAACGGTTGATTTTTGAGTAAGACTTTTTACCTTATTTTCAACAGTACAACATCCCTTTAAAATCTTTGAACGTTGTCTTAAAACGCCCTGTATTTTATGTGAATGTTAAAAGGAATCATTCTGTTATTAATAACACCGTATCTACTACATATGTTCCACGGATTGACCGATCATCAGGCAGACTTTACGTTATTAATGAACGATTCCTTGATAGCGTTAAATAAAGAATAATCATCATGCCTCCCTCTCTCGTCCACTGTATTGAACGACAAAGCGAAATGTATCGAAATGATATGATAAACGCTATCAAGGAATCATTCATTAATAACACAAAATCTGCCTGATGATCGGCCAATCCGTGAAACATATGTAGTAGATAGGGTGTTATTAATAATAGAATGATTCCTTTTAACATTCTTTTAATTGGCAAATAGCGGTGATGCATTGCGTTTGTCTATACGCTCTAGTAACTTAGTTATCGATATTGCGAGACAGACGCGCTACCGCTTTGTCGTTCAATACAGTGGACGAAAGAGGGAGGCATGATGATTATTCATTATTTTCTGTATCGAAATGACATGATAAACGCTATCAAGGAATCGTTCATTAATTCACAAAATCTGCCTGATGATCGGTCAATCCGTGAAACATATGTAGTAGATAGGGTGTTATTAATAATAGAATGATTCCTTTTAACATTCTTTTAATTGACAAATAGCCGTGATCCATTGTGTCTGTCTATACGCTCTGTAACTTAGCTATCGACATTGCGAGACAGACACGCTCTCGCTTTGTCGTTCAATACAGTGGACGAGAGAGGGAGGCATGATGATTATTCATGTATATTATGTGACAAAAAATGAATCACTCAGTAAAATTATATATTTTTAAACCAAATTTTGTAAAAATGTTTACTGTGTTAAATATAATAAAAAAAGGATCAAGAAGGTAATAAGTTTTTGTTGTTCTTTTGCTGAACGAAAATATCCATTTTTCTTTTATTTATTTAAGCACACATTAGCTTTGTTATTTAGTTTCAACAATCTATACTTGCGAATTAATTTATTAAAATTCCAGAAGTTCAAAAACAGCTAAGCGACTTCCAAAGAAGTCAATTCAGTAAAACACATGAAGCAGGTATTGTATTTCGTGAAATCGTTAGGCGGATACAAAGAGATATTGCTTCGTTGTTGGACATATTGGTCCCAAAATAGATAATAATGTAGAAGAGGCTCTGGACAACCTAGAAGAATCGTCGGACAGGAAGACAAGAAACTAAACTTGCTTGCCCTTAGATATGGGCACTTTTTTGGTAGATATATGCTATAAAATAGCAATGCGTCTTATATATCGCCATACTCCTTCGTTTAGATTTCAATTTCTAGTCGTCCAAAAGTAATACTGTCTTTCACTAGTCGCCATCGTTCCTTTAAATTATAATGGTGTAATATGTGAGCAGATTGGAATGAAAAGTGAAACGATTTCGCTTTTTCAAACAAATGCCGCTTTTGTTTGTGGGCCCATAATGGTCGTAAACGAATCTGACATCCAAGAGGAAAACAACAGTTTTTGAATTTTTCCAAAAAAACGTGAAACTGCACTTACTAGAAGATTGTTAGTTTGGAGTGGAATTTGCATAGGAAGTAGATGTGGAGTATATCTTCGAGGCGATTTAAATGCCCAAGATTTCATTTGCGAAATTTTGAAACCATTCGTTTTACAATATATCCAAGGGTTAAATAATGTCACTTTCCACCAAGATAATGCTCGTCCTCATGATACAGCTGCTTCATTATGATTTCTGCAAAACGTCAACATTAATATTCACGTTTGGCTTGTGCGGTCATCAGACCTATTGGGAAAAGAACATGTCTGACATATGATAGGTCGAAGGATTAATATGTTTCCTAACCCTCCAATGAACTTATAACAATAGCTACACGATGCTCTCCAAGTTACTTGCAATGAGCGTCGACAAGAACCAGCACTACACTAGAGGGAAGAAACTACTTATTGGAAGCATGCTCGGATGAATAGCAGAATGTATTAGCTTACGTGGTGCAGCAACACAAAGATACAAAGTTCGCGCTTGCGAAATAAGCGGTTATTTAGTGTTAAGGCGGGTGAGACAACCAGAAATATCAATTGATCCAATTTTTCGAAAGCGTAAGTGTGGAAAAAAACCTTTCATAAAGGATTCCAGAGCATTTACCAGAAATAGTTTCCTTCAGTATGTCTAGCGGAGTGTCTATCAACGATTTAGTCCTTTACAAGGTTATTATGAAAACTATCTCCTTCGATTCTTAAGAAATCTTGGCCATTTTCTTACCCACTAACTTGTGGGAGAATTAATATAATGTGTTCACTGATGAAATTTTTTGTTAGATTTGGAGACATAGTGGTAAATCAAGGTTTCATCAATCGTAACAAATCTGCACAACAATTCTGCGTAATGTATTCAGTTGATGTAATAATAATATTTTTTTCTTAGCCAACGGATACATCTATTTCCAGGACAAAATATATAAAAATGTGTAAAATATGCTCATGATGCTATACAATATTTATTAGTTTTACGGAAAATTTTCAGAGTCATTGCTGTTTTTGATTGGTTTGCACATGACGTTCGATGCTTATTTCACTTCGTTTAATTTGGACAACCCGGCGACGAATTGTGACGTACGCAAAATTTGACACATATCAAATAAACTTTCAAATCTGTTTAATTCATTAAAAATTAATACTGGATTCCACTATGAATTGCGAGTTTGCGCATTTTAGGATTTTCCGTTTAAGCATTTTAATCATAAAAATCATTAAAAAATGATGAACCATGAAGAAAATGGTAGAATTAGAATAAAGTGTTTTTCCCAAAGATAATGCTAGCGGTCGAGTCTCAGTTTCCGCTAAATCATCTTCGAATAGTATAAAATAAACTCAATCATCGAAATGCGGAATTACAGATTGTTACTATATGCCCTGCGAATTTCCACTATGCATCTTGATCTAATACTTGTTAGTGCTTAATTGACTTTTGTTAGTATTACACCAAACAGTAATGATGTAGAATTTTCTCTAAAACTTTTTACAATCGGATGTAATTGAAATTCTTTTAAAATATTTTAAACAGTCTGCTTAGAACTCTGCAGTTAAAAGTAAATAAAAAAATCGTATGCATAAACAATATGCAAATCGAATACTTGATAAAATTCAAGAAGAAGCATGAAATGTGCTGGAAATAAATTATATCAATTTTCCGTTAATTCTAAAACGATCTCGAATGAAAAATGAGAACATAGTAACTTTTTTATTAAATAAATTAAATTTAAAATTTAGTATTTACTTTTCAAGTAAAATAAAAATTAAATAAATTAATTTAACCTTTATAATATATTTAATCAAAATAAATTCCCTTTTAAATACAAACTGGCTGCGGTTTTTCATTAATTAAGACAATTATTCCTTCCACATCAATGCACTTCCTAAAATCAAGGGTAATTATATAAAATTCTACAAAACACAACTTAAAATATTCCTTTGTATGAATATCCCGGACTAAATTATAATTTAACTAACTTTCATTATTGACTCTCTGCTCAATTGATATAATTTCCTTTAGTTCGATACGTCGCGTTAGATACTTTTAATTATATGTTGTGGTTTGGACTATTTCGCTAATCTATTGAAAAAATAGTTTCTAATATTTCGGTAGGGCTGTATTCAAGCTTTGGCTTATCAGGATACGAAACAGAAAATAACAATTATCAAAAAATAATCGCCTTGTTGACGTACGAGAGTGGTTCCAGAAGTATCCGACCCAACAAAGAAAACACAACAATTTTGGAAAGAATTACATTTATCTTTCAACATAATCTCCTTTCACCTCTATACACTTTTCCCAGCGATGTTCAATAAGTTCGATACCCTTTTTATAATAAGAACTGTCTTTCTCCTCAAAATAGCAATTAACTGGCGACATCACTTCTTCATCGTTGGAAAATCTTTGACCACTGAGCCATTTTTTCAAGTTTGGGAACAGAAAATAATTCCGAAGGGGCTAAATATGGTGAATAGGGTGCATGAGGTAGCAATTCAAAGTCTAATTCATTAATTTTGACCATTGCAATAACGGATTTGTGAGCTGGTGCATTGTCTTGATGAAACAACGCTTTCTTCTTAGCCAAATGCGGCCGTTTTTGCTTGATTTCTTCGCTCAAACGTTGCAATAAGTTCGCATAATATCCGCCGTTGATAGTTTTTCCTTTTTCAAGATAGTCAATGAAAATTATTCCACGCGCATCCCAAAAAACCGATGCCATTACCTTACCTACAGATGAAACGGTCTTCGCCTTCTTTGGAGCAGATTCTCCCTTTTGAATCTATGGTTTTGAATGTTCTTTTGTCTCAGGTGTTTCATCCATGGTTATGAAAAAGCGCAAAAATTCTGCCTTGTTGCTGTGAAACTCGCTAAACCATCTTGCACGCAGCTTTCTCCTGTCTAAATTTTCAGATAATATGTGATGTACCGCCCTTTTTGAAATACCTACTATGTCTGCTAGCCCGCCCACTTTCAGTCGACGATCATCCAGTACCGCTTTGTGGATTTCCTTCATTTCCGGAGTCGTCACCACATTTGGTCGACCACTGCGACGCTCGTCTTGGCAGCTCGTACGGCCTTGTTTAAAATCTGCTACCCAATATTTCACTATTGTAATCAAAGGAGCAGACTCACCCAGAGTAGAATCCAGTTCGGCTTTATTATCGGTTAGGCTGAGGCCTTTCAAATAAAAGTATTGTATCACGTAACGATGACCAATTTTCTCCATTTTTACAAATTCACTGAAAACGTTCACTATTGATGGCTGCCGAACAAATATTAAACAACGTGACGTCTTCAAACTTGAAACATATGTTTTATAGATTGTGTACTTTCTAATAGTGATATTTTTCAAACAACTGCCGCCATCTCTAGGTCAGGCCGGGTACTTATGGGATCACCCTTGTATATTGAAATCGCGGACCGAATAAGTAAAAACTATTTAATTCTCTAGAAACAGACGCTCATTAATCAAAATAATTTCCGTTTATTTGAATATACGTTTGCTATCGACTAAAAAGAACACAAATACCATAAATAATCTGAACGTCTGCAGTTGATAAGGATTTTGATTGTGCTTTTAACTTTTCTTCTTTGGGAAATTATTTTCTCCTTTAGAATGTGTCCAAATATTTAATGATGTGATATATGTCTTAATATAATGGAATCTATAAAATTTGTGATTAAATTTAAAAATAGTTCTTTGCGATTAGAAATATACTTGTTTGCAATTGATATAAGTAAAATATAAACGTGTGAAATACCTGCATTTGTTTCAATTTAATTCTAACAAATCTAATATCGGGTCTTTGTTCAGGTTCTTCATGCCAACAAGACTTTATGCAACGAGTTATGTAATCTTGCGCTCCTAATATGTCAAGAGAGGGCCTAAATGGTAGAGTTTGCTCCCTTTTAACTTCTTTTATTATTTCTGAAATAATAATATTCAAATAAAAGATGTATTCAGAACATAATATTTATTTGAGTTCGAATTCAAGCGTGATTTCCAATTTCAGAAAAGAGAAGGCATTCAATACCTCATATTGAAAGAGTATTTACCTAAAGGATGCCTCGATACAATTATTTCTTTATTTAATCAAAATTATCATTGATAAATAAGAAAATTTGACTATTGGATCACTTATACATAAATCTGTTTACTGTAAAGATTTGCAATCCCTTATTTCTTGATTACTTTAAATATACTGAAGATTTTTGCGACAGAGAATCAGTCGAAACGACACAGATAGGACACACAGCAGATAATAAGAAAAGAAGCAAAGAAAACTAAAAATTTCAAATAAAGAGACAAATATTTTCACAAACAAATGTTTAAAATTCATATTTTGTACATTTACCAAACACAGTACAATACAATTAATGGTCTCTGCAGGAAATATATATAAGTTAATGAAAATCTGGGAAAAATAAATAAATGGGTGGAGAAAATGAGCTTGGTCCTAGCACCGGAGAAGTATTTTTCAAGAGGAAAAAAAAGGAGACTATGTATTTTTTTAACAGTGGATAATAATTTGTAAGAATATTAAATACTGGGCATAATACCTCACTAAAAGCTGTATTTTGGCGATCATTTAAAGTACGTAATAAAAAAGCAAATGAAAAGGTAGCTATTATATCATGACTGATGCTTAACGTTGGTTAGCCTAGTAGCGTAAAGCGGAAAATACTTATTCGATAGTACAATCTATAGTACTGAATGGAGCATTAACCTGGTATGAAAAGTCAAAAAAGATCTACCTCAACATGATACAAGAGTTACCAAAAAAAAAGGTCGATCTATTCTTAACAACCTCAGTGTTTCATACCGCAACAAGAGCTAAAAAATCGTAGTCGACAACCGGTATACTGGTGAAAAGGCAATATTAGCAAGTCACAATGTACAAAGAAGTTAATTCTCGATATCAATCTTTGGATTAATTGCAAATTCAAGATGGTAGATTATTATGTGACACAAGTTCTGATGAGACGTGGCATTTCCACACCATATGCACCGTACTTTAGCCAAAATATAAATAACTGATGTTCCTCTGAAATGGGGTATGCTATGCTACATACCATCTTTGATTGGACACAAATTTTAATCCTAAACATTCTAAACAACAGCTGGAAACAACACCAAGCAACTGGAAAATCATACATAGCATAGTCAATGCAATAACAAAAGAAAAGAAAAAGGAGAGTAAAGAAATATAAGCTGATATTGCCATAAGCAGAAGAAAATATGTTTGAAGAGTGAAAGACAATCTAGCGTACCTGAAGTTATATCGATTTTTATGGCCCCGGGATTGTTAGCGCGATGAAGAAAAGAAAAAAAAAAGGTTTAGTAGATAGATTGGTGCTTGCACAGACCGCATCAAAATCCCACACCGATAAGCACGGGCATATCGGCGTCTTTAGAAGATTACTCCTTGCCAAAAGAATACATTGAAAATACTGATCATGAATCACAAATTATCAAAATAAATTACGACCAATGTCCTTTGCGATCGAGTTAAACACTAACCTTATAACTGGTCCTATAACTCGAACAATGTCACATAAACGACTGGAAATACTACAAATAGCATCGCTGAAAATCTCGTCAAGTAAAATAAAGCAGTGATAAGAATTATGTTTTAAAAATAGCAGCAGCGAGTCTGCTGAAAGTTCGAAGAAAAATAAGTCAATTTACGGAGTGAAGTAATGATGTATGTATATATACATACGTACAAATGATTTAAATACTCTTACTCTGACGTTAAGGTGTAGGGAGATGCGAAGGCATGGATTATTTATTGTTACACTTTATTATCTTATTTGGAGATTATTGTTTTGCCTTAAGTATCTATAATTTTGTTTTTACATCGCTTTCCCGCTAACTAATTTAATTAAATACTTCAGCCAATATAAGAAATTTTTCTGCGATCTTCACTTCCTTCATGATCTTTCCACCACTTTTTAAGTTGAAAATCACTCTACCTTATATAGCTTGGATAGAGTGAAATATTTTGGGCCTAAACAAGAAATACTTGTATTTCCAAAGTATCTATGTTTCTATATGGACGTTATATCTACGCTCTTGGTCCAGTGGTGTTCAAGATTATTCGACGCTCTCGAAGTCGGTATTAGTTTCAAACATTGTCTTTTTATTTTAATCTCTTTTCAAAAGAATTTTTGTCGAATTTGTCGCAAGAAGGTAAGACCAGCGAATAAAATACTTCTGAGAGCAATTTGCTAATATCAGTGAATATGTTTAGAATGTTCACTACTCGCACATCTTAATATGATAGTCATTTAGTACTACATTACAAATTTTTTAAATAATATTTAAATAAATATAATTTGCCGATTTTTGCAATCAAGAACGCTCATCACCCACATTGGTATTCTACCACGTCTGATACTTGTTTTTGATTGTTGAGAATGAAAGAGCATCTTTTTTAAGAGCTAATTTCATCCTAGTTTTTATTTCAGTTGATGCTAAACCTTTCCAATCGATGTATTTAGTTAGTTTCTCTTTTAACAAATGGGCTGAAGTTTATTATATTCGGATGAAAACGTTTGTAATATATGTGTACATTAAAAAATGACAATCGCCAGATCAAATGGTCGCTTCTAAAAATAAACGCTATTTGATTCTCTTGCCACTTCCCTGTTAGGCCGGTAACCTATGAGCGCACGCGCTCATTGGGTCGAATTTGTGAACCAGAAAATTTCCTCAATTCAGAAAATATTTTTTTTAAACCTCCATTTTAATTAATGGAATATAACAAATTGTTAGATAGTAATACTATGACAAATTTTAATAACAATAATTCAAGCCTTAACATCTCCTTACTGCTAAGCATTGATAGGCCAAGGGTTTTCATTACGCCTATGTTAGTGATGCAACTGAAGACCTTTGACTGTCAGCATTCACTTAAATGAAATGAAAACCACGAAAAGACGTTCAAGGATAGGAAGCCGCCGGAGCTAGTCCTGAGATCTTCGTCGTAATAAGCCAGTGATTTACTGCTGAGCTGTCAGCCAATTACACATTTTTTCCTTAAAAGCTTCACATAATGTTTAATATATAAGTTAATTAATATAAAATAAGATAAATAAATAATGTAGATATAAGCGATTAACGCCCAAACTTCTAATACTAACTTCTTATATATTTGTATATGTACATATATAAAAAAAGAAATACTAATCTTTCTTTTATATTTAAACATTATTCTTTGACATACTTATATACATATGTATGTAGTCGTTCCAAAGAACCATCTAAATCAATTGCTTATATTAAACATTGAAAAATACACACACATTCTCACCAGCTGGACACATATCTACTGGGCCCCAAGGCCCGGCTCTTCCCAAAATCTCATATAAAACTATCCCGAAGGAATAAACATCTCCTTTTTGAGTTCCTCTAGATGATGTCGATATAGATCTGAGCAACTCTGGAGCCCTATAGAGACAACGTCTCTCTTCTTTAACTTCGAAATCCGGATCGTCCTGTCCAGCTATGCAAAGTTATTAATTTTAATTAAGAATGAGGCATCAAATTAAATTTTATTTCTTATACCTCTAAATTCATTTAATCCAAAGTCGGCAATTTGTAAAACCCATCTGCTGTCTATTAAGCAGTTGCTAGATCTGAAGTTTCCGTGCGAAATGATTTCACTGTCATGCAAATATATCAAACCCTGTAATTTTTATGTACTTTTCATGAAAATACACCTGCAAGTAGAGGATGTTGACCAATTCGGGACCCGTCGCCACCGACAATATCAATCACGTCATATGACGGGTTATATACGAGGTACGATAAAAAAATCTAATGAAATTAAATATACGAGCAAAAGAAAAATATAAAAATCGTGATGGTGTTTCGGCAAAAGGGCATTAATATAAATTTAAAAGTCAAGACGTCGCGTCGCCAAAAAGCCAGTAACAAATATTATATAAATTTAAAAATCTAGATAGCGCTTCTCCAATGAAGCATTAATAAAAATTTATCTCTAATGTATATGCGGCTTCCATAAATGCTTTGTATTTGTCTAATCCGCGTGAACTTTACAGAATACTTCAAAAGTTATTCATAGGGTAGCGTCTAAAAGAATTATCCGTCGCACAGGTGTTCAGGCGCTATTTGTAATACGAGCGCGCGGCGTTCATTACTTTCTAATATATGATATCTTACATACCTTAAGATCAAAGAGAATTATTACGATAAAACCTTTTCTTAAATTAAAAAAAAATAAGGTTTTTTTATAGAAGGTTTATAGTTATTAACTATTATTTGTAAACAAAGAAATGAGCAATACGTTCAAGTAAGTGATTTTACTAAGACAGAAATAAAAGTGGTAAAATTTGATGCAGAATATGTGAAGAAAGTATTAGATGCGGTTCAGTGTGTACATGAAAACAATGGAGACTGGTTAAACGTGGATCCAAACTTAATTCAATACATTTTATTAAAACTATTTAAAACGAAGGTGAAGGCATTCTCAATAACGAACTTCTGACACCTTATCCCACTTAAGAGACAAACTGAATTAGAGAAATCATATACGAACCATTACAATATTGGTGAAGAACAAACAAATGGTCCTCCACTATCTAAAATACATTACACCGCATCGTATAAAGAAAACGAATGATTTAATGGAACACGTTTAAGAATTTTGATGAATTTTTATTTTGTGATTACACTTTTTATATGTTGATAAGATATCTGCATAAAACAAAAAAACGGCTTGTGGTTCCATTTCCTTTAATAAGATATTCAAAATAAAACAGAAATTAATAACTACAATACTGTCTTGTATTGCATATACATAGGTACATGCTTACGTATTAATAATTTATTAGTACACACATTTTAATAATATACATATGGTATACATATACAAATTAATAGTATATAAATAATATTACACAACGCTTTTTACATATACCAACGAATTGTTAGATTTATCTTACCACAACCACTTCACGTATACTCAACACTTTTTTTACGCAATATCTTCTCAACAAGGTTAACATCTTTCTGTTTAGGCTTCTATAATTCTAATTCGTAGAAACTGTCAAGTACTAGCCGACCAGATATCTCCTCTAGGTATATATGTCACGGGATTTATAATGTACACTTTAACAATTTTAAATAATTCAGTAGATCAGTTTGGCGTATATCCCTTTGTATTTACATATACCCACATCACTTAAGTGAAATTTTTATCCACCAATTTTTATATTATTGGAAACGCTTTTCAGTAATTGCTTTTCATTTCTCTTGGTAACGTCACAAAATCGCAATTTAATCGTACGATATCTAGTTCCGTTGTAGTTATCAGTTACTGTTGATAATATATTGATCCATTTATATTTGCCTCGCATACTAAATCTATATATAATATATAAAAATAAATGTTTGTCTGTATGTCCTGTTATAGAATTGTAAACTATGAATTTGATCATGTGATGATCTTTAGCAAAGTTGTTGTGCATGAGCCCACGAAGGTTTCTAAGTTGGTACGACCAATTTTCGACAGATGGCGCCACTGCCATTCCAATGAATTTCATATATTGCCTTGACAGTTCATGCTGATTTGCATGCAATCCAACATGGGATGAAATTAAAGAACTTCTGTTAACTGGACAATCATCTTCGGACCGCCATGACATTACCGCACGCGTATTTAAACAAAAATTGAAAACTTTAATCGATTTCATTATCAAGCATCACGTTTTTGGGGAGACACGCTACTGGATGTATTCCATTGAATGGCAGAAAAGAGGATTGCCACATGCACATATTTTGGTTTGGTTAATCAACAAAATTACGCCAAATCAAATTGACCAAATCATCTCAGCAGAAATACCAGATAAGGTCATTGATCCAGAGTTATTCGACGTCGTTACCAAAAATATAATTCATGGATCATGTGGCGCATTCAACAACAATTCACCATGCATGTCTGATGGGAACTGCACGAAACGATACCCAAGAAACTTGGTTTCTGATACCATCACTGGCAATGACGGATACCCACTGTATCGTCGACGATCAGTTGAGGATGACGGCAAATCCATCGTTCTGAAAGTACGAAACATTGATGTCGAAGTCGACAATCGTTGGGTTGTGCGATATTCACCGTTGCTTTCAAAAACCTCCAAAGCACACATTAATGTTGAGTATTGCAATTCAGTGAAGTCGATCAAATACATTTGCAAATATGTCAACAAAGGAAGCGAAACATCAACTTCACCATTCAGAATTGAATACCCGGCGAAACGACAACATATAAGTCCATCGATACTGTGATGAATCAAGACGAAGTTGTCAACTATCCAACTGAATTCTTGAATTCGCTTGATTTGCCAGGCATACCACCGCACGTTCTTACATTGAAAATTGGCGTACCCATCATTCTTTTTCGAAACATAAATCCACCACGACTTTGCAACGGAACCAGACTCTCAGTCAAGAAAATGATGAACAATGTTATCGAGGCAACAATTTTGACTGGAAAATTCAAAGGCGAAGACGTACTGTTGCCATGTATCCCAATGATCCCGACATATATGCCATTCGAATTCAAACGTTTGCAGTTCCCGGTACGACTCGCTTTCGCAATGACTATCAACAAAGCACATGGACAATCGTTGCAAGTGTGTGGATTAAATTTGAAAAAACCATGCTTCTCACATGGGCAACTCTATGTGGCCTGTTCACGCGTCGGAAAACCTTCTGATTTATTCGTTTACGAGCCAGATGGAAAAACAAGAAATATTGTGTATCCCACAGCAAAACTTAAAAGACATCCCACGTATAACATATATATATATATATATATATATATATATATATATATATATATATATATATGTATATATAGGTTTATCCGTTTTAGAACTATGAAAATTGTTAATGTACGATTTTTATTATGATTATTTGAAATGTGTGTCTATTGAAGAAGTAAACCTGCCTTATATGGATACTAATAGTTTCATTTTAGAAATTATCACCGATGATATATATGTATTGCGACATGAAACTAAATCTTTCCAAATTAGATACTTTTAACTTTTCGACCGACAATTTTTACAACACGCCTTTCCAAAACAAGGCAGTTCTCGGTTTAAAAAAATATGAGAACGAAGGCAAGATGAAGAGTAAATTTGTTGGATTACGCACTAAAGTTTATCCTATTCAGATTGAAGGTAGACAAATAAAAAAATCGAAGGGTATCAAAAAAGAATGAGGTTAGAGATGAAATTACTTTGGCGGATTATAAAAGTTGTTTATTTGTACGCAATTAGTATATAGATGACAAAATATATTTAAATCGAAATTACATGCGATTCCTTCCGTTGAACAAAATTATTCGGCTCTATCAACCTTTGACAATAAACGGTGGATTGATGGGGATATGGTACATACCCTAAGTTTTTTGGTCATCATAGCATCAATGAATGGACGGATGGCATGTTAAAAAGGTAATTATCTATTTCATTCATATAAATTAATAATACTAAGTTTAGTTTTAATCTCGTGAATGCGTTGAGAATACTTTCCCAATCACATTAATAGCAAACTATTAGGTGGCCCCTCTAGTATTCATAAATAGACTGTAGTTTGCTAAAACACAATTAGTTTTAAATTTTTATTTGTGCAGTCAAGTTGTATATAGATATTTTTATGCTTTAATTTTTTTTTGTTACAGTTAATAATGAGAATGATGTCACTAGTAACAACGAATTTATCGATAAAGACTTAAAAATAAATGAAGAAGCGATCGTTAGATAGAAGCAACTTCTCGGGCAATCGTTGTATTTACTTAATAACAGCGATAGTAAATAGATTGTCATAAGTCTAAGTCCAACTGCTAGCTATATGCCCATCATCCAAATTCGTTCATCGAGTATAGATTTCTCCGTTTTTTCTTCGCAATGGATTGTAGCGGGAAGAATTTTCTAAAACTGAGGGATGTAGCCCTAATCATTAAATAGAATCTAGCACGTATGAAGACATACGGGTGATTCGTCTTAAAAGTCGTCATATTAATTATTTAAAGGCTTTGTATATTGTATGAAGTTTTATATTTGCATTACGTTTTAACAGAGAAGTAATGAGATTAGGATATTGAATTAAATATATGTATATATATATATATATATATATATATATATACTAATATATTTTCGGTTTGAATATATTTATAAAAACCAATGTGAAATTTCCGTTAATAAATAATATTATGTATACATGTACATACACAGTTTTAAAAATAAATTTATTATAATCAATTTCTCTTTTATTTTAGTTATACGAATTTTTTTAAAATAATTTATTTCATAATATTACTCAATTATTAATTTAAATACATATCTAGTCAGTGACAATACAAAGAGTACTGGGAAAATTTTGCAGCTTTGTTTATTTAATTTGTTCAAAGCAAGTTAATCTACACTCAATACACCTCTCCATCCTCCGAAACCAATCTTTAAACCAGTTCTGCTAAGTTTCACTAGGAAGTAAAGCACAATCGTTATCCCAAGCCCGCAGGAGGTCCTCATCACTGGAAAACCGCCTCCCTTTCAGCTTCATTTTCACATGAGGGAACAGTGCAAGTCACAGGGAGCAAGATCTGGACTGTAGGGAGGGTGCTCGAGAAGTTTCAATCCTGTCGTGGTCAAATATTCGGTGCAGGCTTTGGCGCGGTGAGCTAGAGCATTATTTTGATGGAGGAACCAGGTGTCCATTCTTGACTTTGACTGCAGGTTTTTCATAGATCCAATGACTTTAGACAGGCACTGTTCAGTATACCACTTAGCTATCTATGACTGTCTTCTGTGTGTCCAAAACGACGCGTTCCACAATTCCGTTCGATTTGAAAAATACAGATGTCATTTTCTGACAACTACGGGTGTGTCCTCATCATCAAAGACCCAAACTTTGTTTTAAGCTTTGATCGACGCATCGTAATAGTACAGTCAAGTCTCGTCACCTGTCATGATGTTGTTCACATACCGAGATTGTCCCTTATTAAACTTTTTTAGCATCTCCCGGTCCCAAGTCAGACAAATATCACCTAGTGCAAGAGTCATTTCTTCGAAACACTGGTCTATATTTAAACCACGCACGAAATTATAACGCAAAGCTGCCCTTATCTCATTTCGTGACCACGATGCCATCGCAAGCACTTTACACTCTCACTGCTAGTGAATAACTGAACCCATCGACATGGCGCGGCGGCTATTATGCACATACGTGCATAGTAGCCGCATAGTGCCTAGTAGCCGCCGTTCATACGAACATGTCTCAACATGCAGCAACAAGCAACTTCCTACGATTCATTGTTGCGTCATATTGCAAAACTTGCCTAGTACCCTTTGTATTGACGTTTATTAACCGCCGTCTTGAATTTATATTAATATGCACTTTTAGCAAAGCATCATCGTGATTTTTAAATTTATATTACAATAATATACTTTTGGCGAAGCGCCATCCTGATTTTCAATTTATTTTCTCGTATATTTAATTTCATCAAACTTTTTAACCGTACTTCGTATATAACGCGTTATATGAAGCATTTGTCCTCATCAACGCTGGCAGTGGGTCCCGAATCGACCAAGATTCTCTACTCCTATAAACTAACTACCGACCTTTAATATGTCAGACACTAATGAGGATACGAACATATTATCCAGACGAAGGTCATCGTTCATCAAAACGTCTTCTAAGCTACCTCTTGCACAGTATGCTGTTAGAATAGTTATGTTCCCGTGCTCTACGGTTGCTCCAATAAAGGGTATGAGGTTTTCATGCCTTACTTCTCTAATCTACAAAGGATTGATTCATATAGATAACATGATTTAAGTGCTCTTATAATTTAATGCAAAAATAACAAGATCAGAAAAAAAGGTAACAAAAATAACATAACAAAATAGAAGAGGACTTTTATGTATATAAATCTAATAGTTTGATGACAGATTTGCATACGGAAATATACTATGAAACAAAACGAATCGCCCAGAAAAAGTATATACTAAAACCAAATGTTTTTTATTGAAAAACGCGTACCCTATACAGAGAAAATTTAATAATAAATTGCCGTTCAATTTGAACGAATACATTCATCTATTCTTCGGTCATGCTTCTAATACGATGTTCTATAGATTTTTGTGGAATCTCATTCCAAGCAAATTGTAGATCATCATGTAGCTGTTATAAGTTCGTTGGAGGGTTGTAAAGCATACCAATTCTTTAACCTGTTATATTCTAGACATGTTTTATTGGTGATAGGTCTAGCGACTGTGCACGCGAGATGAGTTTATTAATGTAGGCCTGTTGCAAAAATCTTTACATGAGGGGTCACTGTCTTACTGAAATGTGGCGTTATTTAGCTCTTGGATATATAGTAAAACAAATAGTTCCAGAACTTCATAGATATCCTTTTTATATATTTATATTTGGTCTCGAAGGAATAGGGGATAGGCCACAGAATTAACGATGCGTTCCATGTATCTCCATATTCGTTCGTTTGAGTTGATTTTTCATCATCCAGCACTAATATTAGCATTAGAATGGTGTAATATATGGTCAAATTGGGATGAATAATATCGTTTTATCAGACGAATTTCGTTTTCGTAAGTGGACTCATGATGGTCGTAGACGAGTCCAACATCGAAGAGGTGAAAGGTAGTTTTTGAATTGTTTCATAAAGAGTGAGACACGTTAAAGAAGTAATGGTTTGAGGCGAAATTATTATAGAAAGTAGGAGTCCTCTAATATTCCTTCGACGTTAATGTATCAAAGGTACATTTACGAAGTTCTGAAACCATTCACTTTACCATATACCATATGCCATACTCCTGTAAGACGATGCCTATCCTCATTTTGCAGCTGTTACATACGATTTCTGCAACAAGCCAACATCACTTTTCTCAATTGACCTGCGCGGTGGTCTGACCTATCACTTATAAGGGTTCTGGGATATGGCAGGTGGAAGGATCGGTATGCTTTGTAACCCGCCAACGAATCACGACAACTACATGATATCCTAAAAGTCGCTTGAAAGGAGTTTCCATAGAACATCTTATTAAAAGCATAGCCGGCCAATAGCAGATATATTCGTTTCCATGGAGCGGCAGCTTCTTATTACATTTTCTTTATTAAAGGTATCCATTTTTCAATAAATATATAATCATTTATTATTCTCAAGACAGTAAATATTTATACAAAATTTGGTTTAAAAATATATACTTTTAATGCTTTGCAATTTACTTGCCGTATTTGTAGATGCTAGGCTGACTTGTATAGATAAAATAAATATCTATTCTGTTGATGAGTATGTTTTAATAGCACAAAATAATAACCAGTAAAATACAGCTTTTTTACACTTCTAAAGTAAAGTTTGATACAAGATTGCCATACGCGAATACACTGCATATAAGCTGGTTTGAGTTTCGTCATGGAGTTGGGTAAATCTATATTAAATCTAGAGAAAACTCGCATGCAGTTTAAATAAATATTAACAATGTCTCAATACTATCGCATCTTTGCGCAACAGAAATAGTGAAAAAGTTGAACTCTCTTGAGAAAACTAATTAAGTCAATAAAAAAGATGTTTTCAAATTTAGCAGTGTTAAAGATTCTTTGAGAAGAATAAATCGAAGGCGTGGTCGCAATATTCAATTACAGAGACTGAAATGATTTTAATTAAGAAAAAATTGTCTCTAGAAACTAAAAATTTAAATCCGACATTACACATGCACATGGAAAAATACTTAATAGTTTCAAGTCAGGATACGTACACTAAATGAAGAGGATTTCCAACAAACGAAAGGAAAGAAAATACAAGATAAATTTATTTATTAGCATTTTGAACTACGTGAAATTGGGAAGAGGGAATGTTTGAAGAAAAAGCATTCAACTGTTTTCAAATACAGTAAAACCTGTCAATAATGGCCACCCAAAAAGCAAAATATATTGGCCGTTATATAAAGGTGTCTGTAATTGACAGGTTTTTCGTCTCACAAATAAAATACATAATTAATTTTAGGATTTGCTTTCTTTATTTTATTAATTAAAGTAAATAGTATATAAATACAAATATGTGTAAGAAAAACTGAAATTTTAATGTATTTACATATTATAGATAATATGACATCTAATAAATTATTTATATGTACATATTATTACAATATATTCATACGAAAAAACACAATTTATTAGGATTTTTTAAAGTATGTTTCAATATTTGTTTGCTTCACATTTTTTAGCTTCGATTTAAAAACTGCAGCTTCACATGTAAGTAAAATTTTAGAAACATCCATATAAATGTCACCATTGTTATTGCACAATAAATAATTTTGTATGTCTCTTAATTTTGCACACACTTCATTCATACTAGATAAACTAGATTTTGGAGTTTCACATTCGTCCAGGTCACTATTATCAGAGTTATGTTCTTCATCATTATTGCACAAATCTTCAACAATTTCTGGAATACTGAAGTTAGAGCTCTCTGTAGGCACATGACGATCAATAGAAGCATATTCATCTAAATCCATCAAAAATTCGTTACGAACTGCAGGATATAGCTGGGCAAGGGGTATTTCGTCTTCTTCATCAAACATTGTGTCCTCCTGGATAACATCAGAGAATCCGGCCTTGGAAAAACATTTTTTAACTGTAGCAGGAGATACCTTTTTCCAAGCAGTTGTAATCCATACAAGTGCATTGGCTAAATTTATGTTTTTTCAAAAATTTCAAAATCACATTCATTGTCAATAAACGTTAGAAGCTTTTTAATCAAAAAATTTCGGTAAATCAATTTGAAATTCTGAATTATTCCTTGATCCAAGGGCTGACAATACGAAGTGGTGTTTGGCGGCAGGAAGACTAGTTTAACATTTTCTAATGGAACTTTAGAATGTGAAGTGGCATTATCCAAGAAAAGAAGTACTTTTCTATTTTGTTTTTTCATTTTATTGTCAAATTTATGCAGCCATCTTGTCATAATTTCCATTGTCATCCATGCCTTTTTGTTAGAAACTCATTCTAAGGGTAATTTGTCCACATGACTACCCTTAAAACAGCGAGGATTTTTACTTTTTCCAATTATTAATGGATCTTCCTTCTCACCTTCCATATTTGCACATAGTAAAACAGTCAAACGTTGTTTTGCTGCCTTATTCCCTGCACAATTTTCACTTTTTAATGCAAATGTCTTATTTGGCATAGCGCGGTAATAAAGACCTGTTTCGTCGGCATTAAACACATCTCGAGGGGAATAATTTATTAAAATCAACGGTAACTTGGTTTTCCAGTCTTTTATATCGTCCAAATTAACCTCTGCGGAATCACCACAAATTGATTTAAAAGTTATACTGTGTCGCCGACGGAAACTTTCCAACCATCCATTAGATGCTGCGAAATTTTCCATCTTTAAGCTGCTTGCTGTCTCCAGTGCTTTTTGTTCAAGTAGCGGCCCAGATATTGGAATTGCTTTATTTCTGGCTTTGCAAAACCAATTGTAGATGACTTGATCCACTGCCAATTCTTCCGACTTCGGAAATTTTCGTTTTAGCTCCATGTTAACACCTTCCTCGACTATCTTTTTTAATTCACCTTTATTTTTCATAATATCGTTAATTTGTGTTTTTCCAACCCCATATTTTTCGGCCAACTTTCGCGAACTTAACGCATACTTTTCACTTTCCGCGATTATATTTATTTTGTCTTTTAGCGACAAACGTTTTCTTTTTTGCGACATACTTAATTAAGAACCTTTCGAATACGGAGACAACTTTAAACTGAATTGTTTCCTTTAGAATAATAAAGTTTAAATCGAAAAGGGTGAATTACTACCAGGTAATAGGAAACCCCGATAATTTGTATTAGGTATTTCCGTCAATAAAGATATACATGTCATAAATAGTCCGGCCGACATTGGCAGGTAAATTTCTATGAAAATAGGCCGTAAAAGTTTGGGTTATTTGGCCGCGGCCGTTTTACAAAGGTGGCCGTAATTAACTGGTATTTGTGTATGGGAATTTCCTTATAGTCGATTCGGGGAAAACTCAGGTGGCCGCTTTAGTCAGGTGGCCGTTAACACAGGTTTTACTGTAACATGTAATAACAGAGAAGAAGGAAGAAAAACAAAAATCAAGGAAGAAATTACAATAGAATCTAGATAAAATAATGAAAATTATATATGATGTATTTAGATGAAAAACCATTTAAAGTCATTCATTTAAAAATATAAAGGGATTCCTTTAATTTAGCTCGCAACAATTAAAGATATGCTCAAATATTAAATAAGAAAAAAAATAGTTGCCAAAAATTATATATTCTTCGGCGAGAAACGTCAGCAGGTGATTTAAATTTTCCCCTAAGCGAATTACAAAATTTACTACACCATAATTATATCAATTTCTGTTTTTAAATTACTGAAATAAAGTATATTTAAAGTAAATTTGTAACTTATATTTTTAAAACTTACTTGCTTTAATTCCTTTCTAATAGATCTCGTCAAATCGACCGATTTTTTATGCAATTGTTTGATTGCCACTATATTTCCTTTATATAGACCAATTTTGGTGTAGGCTCTCTTTGGGCTAGTCTCTGCCTTATCGGCATTGCTACCTGTAGATGGTTGATAAACACTATTTCTACAAACTTGTATCTGTAACATATGCAAAATAATTTAAAATAACTTGTAATTATTATCTTTCTTCACTTAATCCAAGCAGTCTCGGAAATCGTAAATTGTGAATCATATTGGCTAAATTAGGTCACAAAACAAAGATCAGAGAAAGCTTTTATTATATAGTTTTCTTCCGAGTAATCTAATTCTAAGATAATCAACCTACAATATCGTTTGGTAGTCCACTATAGGTAAATTTTCTCAGATTTTCTCTTGTCAAACTTTCATTATTATTATTACTATTATTTATTACGAAAAGATAATATAGCTTAAAGCCAGCCCTATGGTCTCAGATCAAAGTACAGCGTGTTTCAAAAAGAATATGCGTATAACAAAGTATTATTTTGTCCAGACTGTCGACCGCTGCGTCTCGACTCGGCTACTGGATAAACGAATACATAGTCTAGTTTATTTAATAGCCGCTAGATGTCAGGTATCTTCTGTTTTTCTTGGTAACCGTCATATGTTTAAAATGGCTACTCCGCAGCAGAAATCATTTTTGTTCTCGAGTTTGCCAAGTGCAATTCCGCGATTACAGTGCAAAGACGTTTCAGGTTGAGCTACCAAACTGATCCTTCGAATGGGTGGAACATTCGCAGATGGTATCGACAGTTTGTAGATATAGGATGTGTATGTAAACGAAAGAGTTCTGACCGCCCTCGTGTTTCTGAAGAAAATGTTGCACGAATTCAAACTGCTTTCCAACGTAATCCTTCAAAATCAACTCGTCGCACCAGTTGGGAGTTACAACTGTCGACGACAACAATTTATCGTGTTTTGAAACGTCGGTTGGTTATGAAGCCGTACAAGTTACAGTTGTTGCAAGCTCTGCGTCCTGATGACAAACGGAAACGTGTGGGATTTTGTAACAAGATTCATGATGCTGTTGACAATGATAACACTTTCGCACAACGCATCGTGTTCAGTGATGAAGCGACTTTCCATGTTAGTAGTCTGGTAAACAAACACAATGTTCGAATTTGGAATCTACAAAACGCACATACAACCATTGAACATGTACGAGATTCGTTTAAAATCAATGTGTTTTGTGCGATATCCTGATCATCTGCTTACGGCCCATTCTTTGATGGAAACACGGTTAACGGTCAGCAGTATCGCGCTATGTTACAAAACTGGTTGTTTCCGAGGCTGCACGAAGACAACTTCATTTTTCAACAAGATGCGGCACCTCACTGGAGTCGCCAAGTGCGTGAATATCTGATTGAAACTCTACCGAACTGTTGGATTGGTCGTCAAGGAGCTGGCGACTTAGCCTATCTCAGCTGGGCTCCATGGTCACCAGATTTGACACTCTGTGACTTATTACTGTGAGGTTTCGTCAAAGACAACGTTTATGTACCACCACTCCCACAGAACCTGGAAGAGTTGAAGAACCGGATCCGTACTGCCATAACATCAGTGACGAAGAACATGCTTGTCCGAGTATGGGAGCAATTTGAGTATCGATGTGATATTGTTCGTGTCGCTGATGGAGGACATATTGAACATCTGTAATCTGAACTTGAGAGGTTCGTAAATACGTGTGTAAAGTTTCACATTAGTATGTCTTAAAGTTTAATAAATATATGCATTCGAAATACGTATATTCTTTTTGAAACACCCTGTATATCGTTAATAGACACTTAAATATGGAAGTAAAAATATAAATAAATGTTTTTTTATCTTATTGTGAATAAATTAATAAATAGTGCTAAAATTAATGTGTTATAAAACACTAAGTTTGCATTTTAAGTTAATTGATTTTCAGGAACCTGTAAAAGTTTAATATAAAAGAATTATAATGACATTATTAGGAATAAAAGTTACTGTATTATGGCCGCTAAAATTTCTGTACAGTATAAATAAAATAGAAATAAAGTAAACGATTATGAAATCATTAAGTTTAAAGGACTAAATTTTCTACGAAGTAAAATACTAAGCCATAATGTAAGAAAAATAGAAAATTTTCTAGATGTAATACGGAAAGAGTAACAACTTATTTTCGGAATTGAATCTTTAATCCTAAGATTCATACATATCGCAAGCAATATTGACATTCACATAATTAAATTGAGAAAAAAAAATATTAATAGGCAATAGGAGCAATTCAATGAAATAGAAATATATATTTAATAATATATATTGCAACAGAATTTAATACACTAAACTTTATGTTACAATAACAACGTAAAACGTATTCGTAAAGGATTTGTCTATGAGGTTCATAGGCCCGGTTTAGGTAAAAGTAATGTAGTGACGAAAAAAACATTATTTTTCCAATTCTTAAAACTATTAAAAGATTTCGACTAAAAGGATGAATGTGCATATATATAACTGTTTAAGGCATACTAAAACACTAAATGAAATTAAAAATATTCTAAACAAACTACTAGTATAATTTACATCCACTTATGCATAATTCCGAGCCGGGAGGGGGGGTTATGCATACAAGTATTAGAGAACCTACATTTGACATACTAAAAAATACCATCTCCTTCAAAGTATTCATCTTGTACATCTACACATTTTACTATATGCTGCTTGTAACAATTATAGATTACAATCAATTAATTACTAGCTAGCTTCTACTGCGACCTTTCCGAGTCCATTGTAATCCTCATGCGTCCCGTTAGAGCATTTTCTCTCGACTCTTTCCCTCAACTAAGTGTAACAGCTCAGAGAGTGGATTTCTATATACATTTATGATCAGGATAATATCATCTCCTATTTATGCAAACTGCTTGCTTGCCAAGCCCTTGCATTGGCATAGTACGTGATTGTTAGTAGTCCTAATATTTATCTAACAGGCATTTTGTTCCCACTCGCTAAATCGCTTGTAAATTTGAACGAACATATTGTCTGAGGAACTGTTTCCCTGATCTTCGACCTGTTTTCAGCTCACAATTCTGTGATTGCTTTCGTATTTGTTTTTGCAATGCTGCTTCTATGAAATCCATTGACAAGGCTTGTCGAATCAGTTCGCTGGCTTTAGCATTGGTCTTACAACATCCATAGAATCCAAACTACTGTTACTTTTTGCGACTACCGAGATCATTCAGAACACGCGTACAATACTCCCCTGAGTCTATGAGATCTATCATACATCGTTCATTAATTTTTTATAAGCAGTGACGTAATGTGGCTATTCCCCCTTGAAATATCGTAGTGCTTAAACTCACAACATCCATAAATGCCGATTCCCGCTCCTTTCTCTGTACCAGATAAATTCTGTCAGTACAGGTGGACCTTTTTTCCATTTCTCTCTTCCAGATCTAATTATTATATAATTCTTATTAAAGTTGATTTTCTGGGCTAATGGCTTCACTCGGGATCGAAATAAAAGAATCTGCCATCAATTCTTCTTCTGTCGGCTTGTAATGATTAGTGCCGTGAATTTGACTTATACATAGTTTGCATTACATTAGTCCATAAACTACTGACCTTTCTTCGCATTGTATGTAATTGTCTAGAGGTGGTAAATTCAATATCTCCCCCAAGGCAACTGTAGGAGTTGTTCTCATAGCTGCAGTAATACTTAATTAACACGCTTTAAATGTCACTTAGTATACTACCGAACCTTTTTTGGTTAATTTTTGGAACTAAGTCCGCAATTTCTTCCACATATTCACTTACGCCTACCCAAAGCCAAGGTAGCTTTATTAGTGACTTTCAGAACATGAAAATTCCTTGTGAGCTTTTGATGAAACAGTTCTTTCTGTTTGCATCGCTAGCAAATGCTCAAATTTTTAATACTAGTAGCTGCAATCCTTGTAGCGCTCTCCTTTTGCTAAGCACAATTTTCACCAGTTATCTGCTATATTTAGACCTGTTTACACTTGTTCCGAGATCATTACAACAAAAAGGTCCCGGACGACGATCGCTAAGTAAGAGAGCCTTCATTGGATAATCTTTTGAAGATAATCCAATGAAGGATAATCTTTTGGAGAGATCGTCCACTAGCGTACCCTCCTGCATACAATACCCCTGCCTTGGCTTCGATGATGATTTCGCCTTTGGACAACATTATTATTCTTCTTTCTAAGCTACTTCTTATCAACCTGTTTAAGATAAGCATGGCCCCTCTTCTTACCAAATCCATACATACAGAGTTTGTAGTTACACTATGAAATGTTCACTCTACATCAAAGATAATGGCTACCACTATTTGTTTTTCCTCAATTGTCTTCAAAAGTAACAGTCCGTTAATATTCCCGATTGGTACGTCTATTGCCTATTACTTTTGTTAGGAATCTTTACAATTACTGTATGTGCCTGTAGGAACACATGCTTTGAAGATTATTTTACACATATGTAGTATTAATACCTGCTACACTTTGTAGGAGATATCAATACACTTCAAATTATGTTCTATCCATTCCCGAAGTTCGTGAATGGTTGGCCTGCTTAGCGCCCATCTTTTTCTATTTGATCTCATTACCTCTACCTAACAACTAACTCTACCAGCTTCAAAGTGACGTGTCTCTTAGCTTAAGCACTTTGAAATTTAAATACTCACCTGGTTTCAATACAATTGCATGTGTAACGGGCGTTACTACTGAGCCATTCCTAAATTATCACACCCACGATCCATTGCCACGATGTAGTACAATATTACGCAATATTTGGAAGTATCTGTTGTGTTATTAGTCTAGTTATATAGTCTATTGTCCAAATCTATGAACAGTTCTGAAATGGAGACTACGAAGAAGTTTCTTCATATTAACAACTAAGTCGTAGTAATAAGGGTATGCTGAAGTCATTTACAAAGGGGTACTTTCCTTACAAATGACAGAATATCTGGTCAAATATGTTTGACATATTTGATCGTCACAATGATTTTTTTACCCTCCTTATTATTGTTCTATTAGACACTACAGAATTCTAGTAAATTACATTACTTTATATTCAACTCTGCGAGACCGACTTCTCAAATTGACATTTATAATTAAGTTAACATCTATTATAAACAAAATTAAATTAACAATTGCATAAATTCACAATACAACATTACCGGAAGAATTTAATATGAAAAATATGAAATGATTGCATGAATAGAATGATAATGAAGTAAACAAAATCAAACGGAAAATCATCCACGCAAAACACAAACAATGAAAACATTCTGAAGAGAATCTTCGTGAAATAATGACATGAGAAAAACTAAAACAAATAAAATATAAAATAAACAAAATAAATATTCTACAAATTGCTGAAAGCTGAAAGTTATATATACATATATGTATATATATATATATATATATATATATATATATAATATAATATAATAATATACGAATATATATATATATATATATATATATATATATATATATATATATATATATATATGTATATATTCGTATATTGCCTATACAAACTCTATAATACAAATTTTTCCAAGACTTTTACACGAATATTTATCTTTCGTTTGCAAAAAAAATATATAATATTCATATTTAAATTTAATTATGTTCCAAAAATGGTTTAGCTCCCATTAATCTCTCATATGTAGTTAGTAATAGATATAAATTATTATAAAAAATAAGAATATAATTCCTTAATAAATATCTACTTTATTATGAAAAATAAGAATATAGTTCCTTATCATCTTTCAATTTAACGATTGAATGACTTTGCTCCTATTTGATATTTTCAACTTCTTGTGAAAATAAACTATTTTCATTTCTACTTGGTTTTTAAACATGCATTTATAACGTATTTTAATAAAAATAATTTAGTTATTTGATTTTTTTAATAATCCTAATAAGAACGCCTTTTATAACAATTACATAAATAATACAAACGAGGCATAAAGGTGTCGGATTTACAAAAGAAAATTATAGACAAACATCATTTCACAAAAAAACGAATGCGCAAAAGAAAGAAAATATTGCGCCAGTCAAAAATAAACAAAAACCGCACTCGAAGAGACGTTTATTTAAAGGAAAAATAACTTGAAACTGCAATGAATAAAAACTGCATGGATATAATTTAATCCTACCATGCTTCTATTACATGTCGTTGCCTCAGACGTTTCAGTGGGTATTGTTATAACCTCTTTCATGTCAATTTTCCACAGAAGACATGCCAATTTTTGTTCGTATCGGTAGTGTCTGTAATACATAATTTAAATCATTTTATATCAAATAAATTAAAATTAACGTTTCGTACTTCACAGCGAATAAAGCAATTATGGCTAAAATTAGAGATATGAAAAATAGGAAGCCAGTAAATCTCCAATCAGTTTTGTAAACACATTTCTCTCCATGAAAGCCGCATTCGGGTTCAGCACTAGGCAATTTACCTCCGATCCATTGAATAGGCCTAGACATGTCCAAATATTTAAATTCCTGAAATATGAGAATAATATAAAATAACAATAACAATACGAGTACTAGCAGATTAGCAAATATATATAGACCATATAAATAAAAAGTTGAATGGCAATTATTACGTAAAATATAGGCTGCTCGAAGGTAAATAATTCAATCTCTGTGGATAGGCTCAAATATGCAGGTGGCGCTATAATTCCCGATTCAACTAGTAAATAGAAAACAGTTCGTACTTTTAAGTATAATATCCTCCGATTTCAACTTCAACTTAATATCAAAGTGGTTCATAACGGCAGTTGTTGACCAGAGGTATTCATCCTATGCTAACTGTGTTCATCTTCAAATTATTGCGAAGAATTCTAATTCTCGTATCCCATAACTGCGAAATCACTGATTATAAAGCTTTATTCGATGATCATAAGAAATTCATATACTAGAATTTATTAATTACGGAATAGCCACAATTTAAGCCTAACTTAACAGTGAGCAGTATAATGAAATATCGGGTATATTTAAGATTATTGTTTTTCTTTATTCAAGTGTTTATCAAAAAGCAAAGTCAAAGTAATCCGTGCGAATTTGAAATTGTGTCTGAGTTAGCTTCATAAATTATCTAACCCATTTCTGCGGATTATTATATACTTACCAAGGGTGCCAGGAAAGTTTTGCGATATGACGCAACAATGAATCATAGGAAGCTGCTTGTTGCTGCATGTTGAGACATGTTCATATGTGCATAGTAGCCGCCGCGCCAAGTTGATGGGCTCAGTTATACATTAGCAGTGAGAGTATAAAATGCTTGCTATGGCGTCGTGGTCACGAAATGAGATAAGGGCAGTTTTTCGCTATAATTTCATGCGTGGTTTAAACATAGACCAGGGCTTCGAAGAAATAACTCTTGCACTAGAAGATGTTTGTCCACATCGCACAACGCCATTCAGCTGGTATAGAGAATTCCAAAGCGAAAATTTAACTGTGGAGAATGCTAAGAGGCCGGAAAGGTCACAAACGTGAGGAAAATGCATGGCGAGGATAGGCGAGTGACCTACCAACAGATAGAGGGTACTTCAGGCCTAAATGCACCAGCAATTCGTTCGATTCTGCATGATCATTTGCATGTGTGAAGAAACTTTGTTGTCTCTGGGTGCCGCATCGACTAACTGATGAGCAGATAACACGACGTGTAACTTGGTGCCGGGAGATGCTAAAAAAATTCAATAAGGGACAATCTCTTGGCTGTACTATTTCGATGTGCCGATCAAAGCTCAAAACAAAGTTTCGGTCTTTGATGATGAGGACACACTCGTAGTTGTCAGAAAATTCCAATCCGTAAAGAAGAAAATGATAACTGTATTTTTAAATCGATTGTGAAACGCGTCGTTTTGGACACACAAAAAACAGTCACGGCTAAGTGATATACTGAACAGTGCCTGCCTAAAGTCATTGAATCTATGAAGAACCTGCTGCCAAAGTCAAGAATAGACACCTGGTTCCTCCATTCCGATAATGCTCCAGCTCATCGCGCCAAAGCCTGCACCGAATATTTGACCACGACAGGATTGAAGCTTCTCGAACACTCTCCCTAGAATCCAGATCTTACTCTTTGCGACTTTATACTGTTCCCGAATGTGAAAATGAAGCTAAAAGCGAGGCGGTTTTCCAGTGATGAGGACTTTCTGCTAGCTTGGGACAACGAGTGTGCTTTACTCTCTAGCGAAACTTGGCGGAACTGGTTTAAAGATTGGTTTCGGAGGATGGAGAGGTGTATTGAGTGTAGAGGAAATTACTTTGAAAAAATTAAATATACAAAGCTGTATTGCAAAACTTTCCTAGTACCCTTTGTATATGTCACAATATTTTGTCGATTTACAGTTGTGTTTATGATTCACAACTTACGTTTGAATTTTAAAATTAAATGTTTTAAGTTAGTACGTACAATTTTAGTCTTAGGTCACTCTGCTTCTTAATGCACACGCTTATAATAATTTTATAAATAACACTTTTAACAATACATTGCAAAAATTAATTAATCAAAACTACTATATTATTAATAAGAGAATTGAGGAAAAATGGGACGTTAATCATAATTTTTAAATGATCATTTACGAACAATAAAAGCAATAGCAAATTGAATCGCTTTGTAAAATTAGTAAAAAATTTAATTCTGATGAACTTATTGTTTTAAATTCCACAACTTCAAGTAAGGAAACTTTAAATATCGTGTGATCGAAATTTAAGAATGAAATTTGCGTTTAAACAGAAAGTATATTCAAAAATTATAAAATAAATACGATCTTTTAAAATGAGGTTAATTGTATTCGATCAGTAGTCATATTTCTTTATTCCGGTAGAAAATATGGAGGTATGCCTTGTCCTTTTATTAAGATAAGGCTTCAATATATAGGGTACCCACGATACAGCACTTTTCTTACACCATCAGTTTTAGAATTATTGAATCATTTTCCACATACTTTGCACCTTGCGATTTTAAGCTTTTCTCGTATGTGAAAAATCATCTGAAAGGTCGAAGTTTTACCAATTTTAGTGAGTCATTGGTGAATTGATTTTGTCATATAAAAAAATATATTGAACACTGGGAAAAGTATTGGGTTGGCAACTAAGTACTTTCGGTTTTTACTGATAGAGAGCGTTGCTTTATTTTTTGTATAACGTATGTTAGTGCAGTACTTTACCGTTTGTCGCGTGATACTAGTCACATTGACGTAACTTCAGAAGCAAGTAGTGCGTGATTTTTATTAAAGCTATTAGTTGTGGGTTAATTTTAAATGGAGTGCAGAAACGAACATTTTCGACATATTTTACTATTTTATTTCCGTAAAGGAAAGAAAGCTGCTGCGGCTCACGAAAAGATATGTGAAGTTTATGGTGCTAATTGCTTAACAGAGCGCACGTGTCAGAATTGGTATAAAAAATTCCGTTCTGGAGATTTTTCCCTCAAAGATGAGCAACGTTCTGGTCGGCCTACTGAAGTCGATGATGACCAACTCAAAGTCATAATTGAAGAGGATCCTCATATAACTGTTCGAAAGATTGCAGAGAGGCTACATGTATCGCACACAACAATTGAAAAACATTTAAAATGTCTTGGGATAGTTAAGAAGCTTGATATTTGGGTACTTCACGAATTGAAAGAAATTCATTTAACACAAAGAATCAACTTTTGCGATATGCACCTTAGACGAAATGAAACCGACCTTTTCTTAAAAAGAATGGTGATGAAAAATGGGTCCTGTACAGTAACATAGTTCGAAAACGATCATGGAGCAAACACGATAAACCAGCTCAAACCACATCGAAAGTTGAATTACATCCAAAAAAGATCATGCTGTCAGTTTGATAGGATTACAAAGGTGTTGTGTTTTTTGAGCTGCTTCCAAGGAACCAAACGATCAATTCTGATGTTTACTGTCAACAATTAATAAAACTGGATGAAGCAATCAAAGAAAAACGGCCAGAATTGTCAAATCGGAAAGGTGTAGTTTTCCACCAAGATAATGCAAGGCCTCACACATCTTTGGCAACTCGTGGGAAACTATTGGAGCTTGGCTAGGAAGTGATGCCACATCCTCCATACAGCCCTGATCTAGCACCATCTGATTACCATTTATTTCGAAGTTTGCAGAATTCTTTGAATGGTAAGACTTTCACAAATGACGATGACCTTCGCTCGCACCTGGTTCAGTTTTTTGCTGATAAGGACCAGAAATTTTATGAGAACGGAATCATGCAGCTGAAAGAAAGATGGCAAAAGGGCATTGAGCAAAATGGAAAATATATAATTGATTAAAAACTATTCTTTGTTTAAAAAAAAAAGTGTTTTATTTTTTACTACAAAACCGAAAGTATTTAGTTGCCAACCCAATATTTTGAAAATGTAAAAACATTTAACATATGTTTTATTTATTATGATCTTTCAAAAAGAAGTATATGCAAAGGAAAATATTCAGAGAAGCTGCTGCCTTAAGAAGTTGTACATTTATTCTTTTAAACAACAGATCATCTGCAATTATAATAAAGGTCTACAAAGAAATTTATTAGACCCAACACCAGCAAGACAATGAAAGACCAAAAATGTGAAGAATGTATGATTAGGTATATAACGTCTGTTTAATTATAAAAGCGTATAACTCCATTTATCGAGAACCAGGTAGTACAGGCATCTATTGATTATTAGTCGAAGTACATTCTGTAAAAACTTCGTAGCACTTGAACTTCTCTTCTTGAAAATCATATACCAGACATAATTGTTATGTAACTACGCGTACTTAACATCCTTTCTGTTTCAATATGAATTGGCTATAAGCTTAAACTCAGAGAAAAATATTCAATTACTCAACTTTCAAAAATACTGTTTATACCATAGCTAGTAATTCCGTAAATCTTTTGTAAACAAGTTCAACATCTCGTAGTTAAATAAAATACTAAATTGACCCCTTGCAATAGACGTTCGAATTAGTTCAGATGAAACATGTAATACTATTAATAATAACGTTGATATAAACAGAAGTAATGATGATAGAATACACGTAATCTTTCTATGAATCATAAAAACGTACAATAGAGTAGTCCCTACAGTGATTCAAGTGAATTTAATTATATAAAGGCTGAAATTAATGATACTAAAAGGAAAAGGATATGTTGTAAGCAATATTAAGTAAAGAGACGTAGACGGGATAAGATTGGCAGAAAAAAAAGTTTGAATATAAAGGTAACAAAAATCCAGGGATCCTAAAAACACAATGTAGATAAAGAACAAAGGAAGTTAAAAAATACATGCAAATGTAGTTTCAGAGAAAATTCCAGTTTAAAATATTCCATCACGGACGAAGACATGAAAATAATATTGCAGTACTTCTAGAAGTAGAAAGAAAAGAATATATATATATATATATATATATATATATATAATTTAGATATTCTTCAAAACCTACAATAAGGACAAAAGACAGAAAAATAAGAATAAATCTAGAATATAAACTTGTTTGAGTTGTTTTTTAAAATAACAAAAAAATGGTAAGAGTATGTAAAATTATATTTAACACACTCTCTTTGAAGAACTGAGTAATTTTAAATTCGAAGAAAGGATTTGATTGTGCTAAGAAAAAATATTCAAACAAAAAAAAACAAATAGACAAAAACATACTTTAAGGCAAGCACCATTTATCGAACGAATTCAATATTTAGATTTTGACTCCTTTACCAAAAATGGAGTCACACTGCTGCAGGACTTCATCATACAAACCTTATTTAGAAACTTTGCGAATGTCAAAAAAATGAGTTTTATGATTTTTATGCAAAAACTTTCCATGTGACTAATAATATGAAACCGATTTTCTTTTCTTTCTTTGCAAAACTTTGAAAGACATCACCTACGTTTATTCCATCCTAAGAAGGAGGAGTACGACATTTCCGAAACTCATCAAATAGGAAATCTTCATAAAGATAAATATTAACAACATTAAGTGAAGAAAGAGGAAGCAAGGATCTTAAAACAAAATGATGAAGAAAATCAAGATAATATTGTTTCATTAAGAATTTGCAATCAATATTATTGTGTCCCACGTAAAATGTACGTACTAGAATACTACCACCAAACAAAATTGATGATACACAGTTTTACTTATAATAGAAAGAACGAGGATATTTTCTTTTTTTTTATGAAACAAGAATGAAGGTATATGTCTCCATTGATAACAACTCGGAAACCGCAAAATATCTTTGTAGATTACGTGGATGTATGTTAAAATGCACTTAAAAATCCTGTGATATGACATACATACATATATTACTTGGAGCATGATTTTTTTCTGCATTTTGAAGACAGTTTTATAAGGCTAGGTAAAAACAATTAGTGACTCTGTCGTTACAAATATCGCATTAAGGTATTCTCCTAGGTATAAAATTTTATATAAGTTGAGACGGACAAAATTTAAAATGAGAATGAACAAGAATTTTACACCGCATCATACCTATTATGATAATCTTCTACACTAGTCATTCACGTTATTGTAGCTGTGGTTTTTGAAGTATTTTTTACATTTTTGCTATATTTTCTACACAGTGTCATTTTAACTAATCGAAGGTGTATTTTTTATTTTTCCTCGATAGATTCTATTGTGGCGATATTATGAGAGTTAATGAGCTTTTCATTTACTTTAAAATTCGAAAACGATAAAACATGTAAAACTATAAAACCCGTAGCGATATCTTGTGAGTGAAAGATACGAAAAAACTTGCAACTCCTTTAAGTATTATAAAATTGGGGCAAATAACAAAAATTGTTCGAAAATCAGTTCTTATAAACTGAAAACTTAGCACGAATTTCTAATAATATCGCTATTATTAATATAATATTCGATGTTCTTGTAAAATTCACCTAAACGGAGTGGCAAGTAATTTACAATTAAGTCGATGTTAAACATCACTAAAACACTCTATGGAACTTTACGCTGACGCCCAAAAGAATACTACCACCGTCATTGACTGGTGAAGTATTGCAATTAAATAAACTGGAAATTTAATATTCCCATTGCAGTCGTGGTCACTACTGCAGATCACTCTTTCGAAAAAAACAAATTTAGGCAGCATTTAAATGTATACTTATAATCAACTCGATCTTAAACAAGTTATCAATTATTCGTTTTTATAATTCCATCTATTAATTATAATCCAGACCAATAAAATTTTAAACTTAAATTTTTTACTTACAGGTAATTCCAGAAGTTGGTTACTGCCATTAATAGCATACTGAAAATAGCCAACAGGCTGCATACTCATTCTTAAAGTTGTGTTCATCTCTTGATCATCCAATAGTGCCACTACAGTAAAATTTCCTTCAGCATCTCCGTTTTTATCAATAAAAACCTTTAATAAATCATTGTAATTAGTTTACTCTAATGAAATATTAATGACTGTCTACAATTTCGAAACTAACTTACGTCGTATCCTTGAATGGAGTGATACGATCTATTTAGAATTTTTTGCAAAATTGCCGTGCCATTTCTAGGATCTTCATTATTTTCAAACACTTCAGTCAATGCCCTAGCGTAGATCATAACAGCATCATAAAGATAAGCTGCTTGTATAGGTACCTAAAGGGAAAAGAATAAAAAATTTTTCAAGTATAAAAACAAAATAAATTCATGAAAAACATTGTTGCAAGTTACTATGATAATAAGTAAGCCCACTTATTTAATGTACAATTTACTCTTTAACATATTTCGCGATAACTTAAAAATTATAACAAATATATAATTGTATTTATTTAAGACAATGTATCATCTTCGAGTAGTTACTAGTTCTTTCTCCCATTCGTGTTTCATGGAAACACATATGTATCTGTAATATATCTGACAAATATAGTTACGTTTTCGAAGCAAATACATGTGTATGTGACTTAAAAAGGGTTTTAATACTAATATTGTCTCTGTTTAGTAAAAACAAACATACTGTGTTTTAGTCTAGTGCACTTTAGTTTTTTCAAGAGTGGTTGATTGAGATTTCATATAAAATTCAAACGTCACAAAATGTGAAGTGAACTCTCATATGCATGTATGGTCAACTAAACATCAAATAATCGCAAATGGTACAACATAGAATATGCTACAATGGTTTTATTATATTTCAAAATTACCATTGAAAATATTTATGCGTTTCCTTGAAAATTGTACGGAATTTATATTACATTTATAACGTTCTCCTTTCTCAAATGATAAGAAATATATTATATTAAAAGAAAAAAAACAAAAAACAAGAAGAATTAAAATTTGAGGATATATTAAAAGAGATGCTTTACCGTGGGCCCAGGTTCAACATTGATTAGTTTTTGCTCATGACGACAACTTAATTGTCGAATAACATGTTTATGTACATGATTAAATTTTACAGTTGCGCGTCATGTCAAAAAATTAGATAATTATTAACATTAAAAAATAAAGCTTAAAATGTTTAGATTGTCATACATTTATTCATTTTATGTTCTTTACAAATTCCTTAAATACTTTTTACATATTTTTAAAATAGCAATTCTTCTAACAATAGTTTCCAGGTTGGCAAAAACGAATAAAAAAATGTCAAAGATACTACCAATTTTGAATTTGCGCTACTACAGTTATGCATAACTGATTTGGTGGCTTTAGGTTCTATTCTTGGCGTATATTATACCTATGTATATGTTACACTTAGACATAGCAATTATGTGTTGGTTAGCAAGGAATGATGCCTAAATAAATTGAAACTCATTTAAGCGTCAATATACCTTCAGAACTTTTCTTCCATACATAAACAGTACTACAGACTACAAACTACTACAAACCAATTGAATGCTAAGGTATAACATCGGCAATATTTTCAACGCATACTAAAAACAATCGTCAAAGTACCAAATCCGGAAGAAAGAATTCCCTTAGATTATCAGGACGAATGTGAGACATCATCTTGGAAAAATATGGTAGAGGGAAAAAGGAGAATACCATTAGGAAGAGTATATGGGTCAATCCTATTTACAATTTAATGAAATAATGTAAATACTCTTAGCAGTTGAAAAAACCACACACTATCTAATAATTATTATAAATCTATACAAAAACATAACTTACAGATATGCTATCGAAGATCTTACGGTGGTATGGCACGCAAAATGGTGGCATTGCTGAAGTAGCCTTAATTTGTTCGCAAACATCTCTGAAAAAATATTATATTAATAAATCTAAAGGTATTCTTGGAAAAGCCGAATCTTTATATTTTGTTTTTATATAAATAATAACTATTAAACTATTTAAACTGGCTAATATCAAATAACATTATTTAGGTAGATAATTCTAACTTTAGAATACAGATTTACAACTCCGAGACTCGATGTGTAATTTATTTCTTATTGCCTATAAAATAGAAAGTGAAATTATTTCGAAAATGGTTAATAGTAGTATATAGAATGTTACTTCTGGATCAGAGTAATTTTTCACCTCAAACACAGGACTGAATCCTTTTTAGGTGTTTTTCCGAAGGTAAACAACCGAAAAGGAGCTAAAATCCTTAAAAATTACTAATTTTTATGCACTCCAAAAGTAGCCAAATATCTGTAGACCACGAGAAATTGGGCACACAAAAAAAAATCATTTAAAAACGACCGAAAAAGAGCGAAAAATCTTACTTAAATTTCTCAGTTACCGACACTTCAAAATGCATTTTTGTTTCTAGTCAGGGCATTCCGGCACTTAAATCTAATAAAAATCATGGAAATTAGTCCTAAAAAGTTAATAAAACTATTGTAAACAAAGTGAAAGTTCCTCATTTTTGGATGCCCCAAAATGGCTTTTCATCAATGGATAAATAATTGGTAAAATAAAAAAGTTATCGGCAGTCTTCTTGTCTGAATATTTCATGGGTTACAGATGAAACCGCTGCAGAATCAGAAAATCCAATATCTATTATTACTTTTCAAGACAAAATATTAGTTCTAGACCAGGACAAGTAGGCACTTTAAAGACCTAGTAAAGCAACCCAAAAAGGCAATAAAATAACTGGAAAAAGTGCCAAAATTCTTATTCAAATTCCTCAGTTTTCAGCACCCCAATGTTTACTGAGTTAATAAAAATTGTGCAAAACGTTCCGCGTTTTCGGTCCAACTACAATCCGATCTATTCTTCAGTATCTTTTTTTTCACGACAACTTATACCGTTTATAGATATGTATCTATCGAGAAGATTTTGAAGGATTTTATAAAAACGCTTCCGTATTCAACATACGAGGGAGCGTTTTTATATTCGCGGAATGGGGGACAAGGGGTGGAAATAAAAAAACCAAATTATTTTTCTTTTTCAATATATTCACCTGCAAGACGGATACATTTTTCACATCTTTCAATTAATTTATTTATACCCTCATAAAAAAATGATTTCTCTTTATCTGTAAAATACGCCGAAACTGCCTCCTTGACTTCATCATCGGCAGTAAATTTTTTACCCCGCAGCTCTTTTTTCATTTTCGGAAACAGGTAATAATCACTCGGGGCCAGGTCTGGGCTGTCGGGTGGGTAATTCACAATTTCGAAGCCCACCTTATGCAGGGCAGCTAACGCAACGCGGCTCTTGTGGACAGGCGCGTCGTCGTGCAAAAGCAGAACACCTTTTGTCAATTTTCCCCGTCTTTTCTCTTTAATAGCTTCTTTTAGTCGCTCTAATATTGAAGCGTAATATTATCCGGTTATAGAAACACCTTTATCTTTATAATCAATCAACAATATTCCTTCCGAGTCCCAAAATACCGTTGCCATGAATTTCCCAGCTGATTGTGACACTTTAAATTTCTTGGGAGGTGCTGTGCCCTTTTTATGCCACTGCATGGAGTCTTGTTTGGACTCAGGTACATAATGATGAACCCAAGTTTCGTCTTCAGTAACAATTCCACTCAATACACCATCCTTGTCTTCATTACAGAGGTCCAAAAATGCACGCGAACACTCTACGCGCTGTTGTTTTTGCGGCGGCGTGAGCATTCTCGGCACCCATCTTGCGCTGACCTTAGACATGCCGAGATGATCGTGTAGGATTTTAAAAATTGTTGTATCGGATACTCCAACCATTTCTGCGAGTTGTTTCTTCTTTAGTCGAGCATCTTCGAATACAATTTGTTCAACTTTTTGGATAAGTGCTGGCGTGGTCACCTCAATGCTCCTGCCCGGCCTCGGGTCGTCTTCAAGGGATTCCCTTCCTTGTTTAAATAAACTATGCCACTTGTACACCATGGTTTTTCCTGGACAAGAGTCGCCGTAAACCAATGACATCTCATTCATTATGGTCACGACTGATTTTCCTTGCCTGGTAAGGAACTTTATAACGGCACGATATTCGATTTTTTCCATATTTCACTTTTCACTCCTGATTATGTTACTTGGTTGACGATAGTTCAAAGACTAACTGTCTAATAACAATGAAACTTCGTATTTATACTAATCATGAGTCGCTGCACAGGCCACGCCCCCAATGCGCCCACTCGCCCCTCTACAACCCGCTCATTCCGCGAATATAAAAACGCTCCCTCGTAAGTATATTATCTATTCTAATTTTTGAAAAATCGTTATTTATTAAAAAAATTTGTTCACCATTTATCTAATACAATAACATTTTCCTGAACGTATACATAAAACGTTATTATAAACATTAAAAAGAAATTGTAATGCGCTCAATCGTGCGGCGTTTAATTTATTAACGAATAAGGTACGTCACTTACATTTTGACTTTTGAGCGTTTTAGTTAAACGGTAAGATGGTCGATTTCTAACGTTTATATAGTTTATAAACATCCCTTAAATATACATTAAAATTTAAGTTTCTTATTAAAAATCGAATTTACTAAAACAAAAGACTCGCATCGATTGGTGCCAAGAAATGCACAAAAAATACAGTGGCAGTGTTTCAAAGAACATTATAAAATCGTCACAAGTGATGAATCTTAGATCTATACGTATGAGCCCGATAGTAAACAGCAGTCGACTGTGTGGGTATTCCAAGATGAGCCAAAATTTACAAAAGTTGTTCGCTCTCGAAGCACATCAAATCAAATGTTCGCCTGTTTTTTCGAAAAAACCTGTCACGGTCCAACCGTGACAGGTTTTAACCGTGAGTTGTAGAACGGTGAATTCCGAACGGTACACAACTATTTGTTTGCCAAAAGTTTTTGAAGAAATAAGGAAAACAAACCGAAAACGACAGATCATTCTCCACCATGACAATGAGAGCACTCAGAGGTTGGTTCCAACAATTGAATATTTAACCGGGCAGAACATTGAATTGATGAGTCATCTGCCATCTAGCCCTAATCTAGCACCCTGTGATTTCTTTTTGTTCCCACACGTGAAAAATAAATTTCTTGCCAACGGTTTTTTATGCCGGTAGAGGCAGTTGAGGCATTCAAAACCCATATTTTGGAGATACTGCCTTCACAGTGGCAGCAATGCTTTTCAGATTGGTTTAAACGAATGCAAAAGTGAATTGATTTTCAAAGAGAATATTTTGAAAAGCATTAGAACTATTTTGGATAATAAAAAATTTCTTTTTGTTTGCTATTCCCGAAATATAAACGGCTACCGTCATACAACTTCGGGGTTAGCTTACAAATACCCTTCGTTGAAGTTGGAATCATTAACTGATTATGAAATGTATTTGTTTTTCGAAAACGAAATTGCAAGAGATACTTCACAATATAGTAACAGGTATTCGCAAGCAGAATAAAATACTTTATTATTTTTATTGATGCCAATAATCTTCCCGGATGGGCTTTAAATCAGAAATTGCCATAAAAGGACTTTAAATAGTTGACTTGAGATGAAACTAAAAATGTTGATGGTACATTATTTTCTGATAAGGAAACGGATTATGTTATAGAAGTAGATTTAGCATTGCTGGGAGACTTAACTATTCATAACAAATTCAATTATCTTCCCTTAGCTCCGGAAAATAGAATTCTTGCGTATGGAAAAGTAGAAAAACTATTTCGTCATTTCTATGATAAGAAAAATTATGTAAGTACTTTACAAAACATTTTATTTTACAAAGGTTTACCGTATGAGATATAAAATTTGCTCAGTCAAATTTCATAGCACCATATGTAAAATTTAATACTGAAGAAAGACGAAAAGCAAAAAATTATTTGAAAAAGATTTCTGGAAACTAATGGCTAAGAAAAGTTACAAAGAACGATAAACAAACCTAATTTTAAACACATATGTAACTATATTGAGCAATCACCTTGTGGCAATTCATAACTATATAACTGTTTAATAAATCAATTTACATTGGGCAAGCTGTATTGGATTTTCAAAATTGTTAATGTATGACTTCCACATGTGAGATTAAAACGGCTGATTTCTACGAATTTATGAAAAACAATCCCAACTATTTTGATAGACGTCATTATTCGAAAGATCATTCGTTATATTCTGATAAAAATAAGAAAGTAATCAGAAAATTAAAAGATGATTTGAATGGTATTAAGATGTTAAAATACATAGGTTTAAGGTCAAAAATGTACAGTTACAGAACCAAAAAATCTGTTTCGAAAAATTGAAAGGGCATCAAAAATGCAGTATTGAAAAAAAATAAATTTCGAAGATTACGAAAATTTCTTATGTAATCAAAAAGAATACTTCCCATAGGCAGAAAGTGATCAGAAGACATAGACATGATATTTTTACTGAAGAAGTAAAGAAAAAGTCGCGTAAGTTGGAAAGACGACAAAAGATACCTTTTATCTAATTCTACAGATACATTAGCATATGGATATATATTAGTTTATGGATATTGTTGAATAAATGGTTACATTTTGTATTAGTGTTGAAGTAGTAAATTAAGAAAACAGTAGTAACAATTACGATAATAAACGTAAGAATAAAAATAATAATTTGGAATTTATTATTCTATCTGCTTCTGAGTTTCCGGGCTGGAACCGCGTCACTTGTATATCTCCCGACGTTTCGCACCTATTTGTATGGGACATCTGCAGGGCTGAACTACTACACTGAAACGTCGGCAGATATACAAGTGACGGGGTTCCAGCCCGAAAATCCAGAAGCAGATAGCATGGACCACGACCGCGGAAGTCTATGTACCTGCAATTTATTAATTTGTTGAATAATACTTGAAAGCCTTTTTCGAAATTTTGGATATTCTTGATCAAGTACATACAAAACCTGAAAACAGTACTTTCCTTACAATTTTTGCATCTTTTAATTTATTGCTCAAATATTTTCAGTATGTGTTTCAAATATTTTCGGAGTTCTTTTCTTTACATTATCAATGTTTGGTGGTATCACTACTGTTTTGTGTCTTAATTCTAATTTCGATCATAATTATGATAGTTCGCTAATTTATATTTCAGTTCATCTAGTTTATTATTAGCAGACTCTAGTTCACAGTCAGTCATAATTAGTTGTTCAAGGAATAAATTAGCAGCTTTCCTTGGAGTATATTTATCTACTACTTCTTGTTTGAAACCAGCTATTTTTGTTCAATCTTCTAATCTATCTATTTCAATATTAATCAGTTTTAAATCTTGCTTCCTTTTTGGTTTCTCATCATTGTATGAAACGAATTTGTACATTTATGATTGAAAGGTGTTATTTAATAATTAATTCATCTGCTTCTGCATCTAAACGTATATTTTTACGATTACCTGCTTTATGTTCTTCATTACTGAATAGTTTTTTATTTTGTTTTTCTTCTCTTTTGTTCCGATTTGTTCTATTTTGTTCCGAATTGTTCCCGTTTGTTCTCGTTTTATATGCAGTCTTAATGCCAACTGAATTTAGACCCATGTTTAGGGAATTTCTAGAAATACCTTTAGAATTGCAAAAATCTGTCTTTGTTAGCTTTTTATTTACTGTCAAATTAAGATATTCACTGGCAAAATTACGATGTCTTATTTGACTTACTTCAATAATATTTTTAGGTATATTATACTTTGTTTTTTATCTTAAGTAGAAGATTTGTAACTATTTTTGAATTGCTGGAGTTCAGATTATTGCCTGATTTTTAATGCTGTATACTATTCTACTTTTCTAGTATTGATCATTTTTTTAATTTATTGTAAACAATTTTATTTAATTCAAGTTTAGTGTTCTACAAGATTTGATATTTTTTTCTACTTATCATATTTGATTCAAGTAAAACAATACAAAGCTTAAATAATCTGTTAATAATTTGCTAAAAATTACAGATCTTGATCCACGCTATCGATCTGTTGAAATTATATAGTTAATCAATAATTAAAAAATTTGAAAAGTGATAAACATGGAAGTCAAAAACTGTTTTACATATTTCTAAAAGCTATGGAGAATGGAAAGAAACATACAGTTAAATATATGAAAAATAAAAATGGAAAAATAATACACGACGACGAAGAAATTAGAGAGAAGTGGAAGGAGTATTTTGAGGAAATCCTGAATACAAACCAAATACTTCAAATTGAAGACAAAGGCGGAGAAGAAGAAGTGAATCAGTGACAAACACAAGAAAATCAAGAAATACTATTAGAGGAAGTCAATGACGCGATCAATTTACTTAAAAGAGTCAATGCATCGGAGCACAACATCATTGCAGAGATGGTAAAGAACACTGGCTACAAGGGCCGAGAAATCTTGAGGAAACTATTTAATGAAATAATGACAAACAGAAAAATACCGAAAGATCGGGAAATGGGAATAATCGTACCATTGTATAAGAAAGGATTATGCCAACTATCGCGGAGTATTAATACTTAGTAAGTCAAAAAAACTATAGAATCTGAATTAGAGGAACCCAAAGCGCGTTTAGGAAGGGAAGAGGGGTACAGAATAATACTTTTACGATTAAGAATTTAATAAAGAAAAGTAATAATAACAAGATATACATATGTCACATTTCTAGACTTTGAACAAGCCTTTGATAAATAGCTTTAGAGCAAGAAGGAAAAATTCACATTTATGTAGAGCCATTCAAAGTTTATACCAGAACACAAGATACTATGTAGGAATTGGAAAATATGTTTCCGAGGAGTCTAGAACAAGAGAGGGACATAGACAAGGGGGAGTCTTAAACCTAACCTTGTTTAACATAATAAAGGATGATGTAATAGAAGAGGCTAAAACAAAAGTAAAGAAATACAGGGTCGGCTATAGAAACATGAGATTAACAGAAATGTCTGAAAGCTCCTATGCAGATAATCTAGCCAAGAGTGGGAGAGAGTTACAGTATAATATAGAAGTATAGAAAGCAGCTCTGCAAAAAAGAGAAGTCTATTATATCAAATAGCTAACCATGGTGTCAAATGAACGCATCAAGTTCATGATGAAGAAAACGTTATTAATACGAGAACTAACTAATAAAATAAAACAATGATACGAATTTTATTCGACCACATCAAACAAGTATCAATCAACGTTTTATCAACGACGATCTTAAATTTTGTTAAAATAGTAGAAAATATTGTGAAAAGTTTAATTTTAAACGATTAAATCATCAATTGAGTATATGGTGTTACTATAGTAACTGTTTCTAATTGTCAATCAACGCTACCAAAAGCAATTTCAAGCTATTTAAAAAAGTACAAGATAGGCTATTAGTTCGTGTTTACTCCATGGTCGAACATTTAATAATTTGTTAATAAAGAATAATTTCCCTTTTGCTTCTTAGGTTTTGGGGCAAAATTTGCTGCGTTGATTATCACATGATTCTTGTTTCATTATGAAATCCATAATGGCTTTTCTTCGATTTAAAGTTTCATAATAACACTCATAAACGTCAAATAAAGTAACTAGTGTCAATGATCATCAGCCATTTTGTCCCCAGAACCCATTTACGCTTACGAAATTTTGAAAATTTACGCTAGAGGGTGGTCATATGCTACTGCCGTTAACTATAAAAATGGTGGTATTACGTACAATTGACAGAACTCAAACAAAAGCATCAGAGCGAAATCATCCCAATTAAAAGAACTCGAAACAAAAACAGTAGAGCGAAATTATATCTCAATTGAAATAACTCGAACAGAAACAGCAGAACGTAATCATATCCCAATTGAAACAACCCGAAACAAAAACAGTAGAGCGAAATCATATCCCAATTGAAAGAACTCAAACAACAACAGCAGAGCAAAATCATATTCCAATTCAAAGAACTCAAATAAGAAATAAGAGTGATAGTACGACAAGGGGTTTCTTCGCCAATACAAACCGAAACAAAAAAAACATTTGAAAGATTTATTCTTAAAAGTAGTACAAGATAATTTGTAAATTTGTATGTAAATTTTAATATATTTTAAATAAATGTAATAGTCTTCAGCTTATTTTCCAAATTATTCATCCGGATGTGGAGTAGGTAGTTGAATTTACATACACATAAATTACAATTTTCTTGTAATTACCAACGCTTAAAATTTTTTCAGAAAAAAATGTCAGTCTCGGTAGGATTTGAACCTACACCTTCTCCCTAACCGGAGAAACGTCGTCATTACATCACGGGACCATGTAAGTTCAAATCACTTTTAATACCTAGATGTCCTAATGTCTGGTAGACATATTATAATATCTCAGCAGACATAATGTTATTTTTAAGCAAGTTCTTTTTAATTAAAAAAAAACTTAAACGTTGGTAATTACAACGAAATTGTAATTTATCATTACAAAAAAATCAACAAAAGCTCCATATTTAATGAATTTAATAAATTTACGTACAATATAAAAATATAATATCTTTAAAACAGTGTGTTTAACTTGATTGCGTTTAATGAAATGTTTTAAAATTAAAAAAACCAAATTTTTTTTTCTGAATTGAGTACTGCCAAATATTCTCAAAACATTTCTCAGTTTCTTCTTCTCAGGATTCTTCCATCTATTCAGAATTTACAGTAATATCGAACAATAATGTGTTTAACAGTAATACACATTAAAGACAGACCTGTCCTGTTACTTCAGGATTGATGATCGTGCCGATTATTCTCCTCGATAGACTCATTTCTATAAACGAAATAAGCTCTCGTGACAGAGGAGATGCTGTAAGAATAGATTGGATTGTAGTCGGAACGAAAACGGAGGATGTTCTGCACTTTCTTTATTAATTTGGTAAATATTGTAAAGTTAAAAACCGAGAGATTTGAAAAAGAATTTTGGCTTTTTTTCGGCCATCATTGCCTTTTTGAGTAGTTTTACCAGATTTTTAAAGTGCCTACTTGTCCTGGATCAGAACTAATTTGTCTTGAAAAATAATAGTAGATATAGGATCTTCTACTTTTGCAACGGTTCCATCTGAAACCGGTAAAATATTCAAACAAGATTATTGATACATTTTTTATTTTACCAATTACTACCCTGGCCCATTAATAAAAAGCCATTTTGGAGTATCTAAAAATGAGGAACTTTGACCTCCCTTTCAATAATTTTAATAGCTTTTTAGGTTTAATTTCCATGATGTTTTAAGTGCCCAAATGCCCTGACCCAGAAATAAAAATGCATGTTGGGGTGTCGCAAACCAATAGATTTGAATAAAATTTTTGGCTTTTTTTTCGATCGTTGACTTGGTCCTGAAATGAAAAGTTATGTTGGGGTGCCTAAAAACGAGATTTTCTAAAGTTTCTGGTTACTTTTAAGCTAACTTTTGGTGTTTTTCAATTATTTTTTCATGTGTCCAATTTTCGGTAGTCTACAGATATTTGCCAACTTAAAAATTAGTGATTTTTGAAGGATTTTATCTCCTTTTCGGTTGTTTAATTACCAATAGAATAAATTTTATACATTTAGATATACATATATAAGGGTCTTTGACCAAAGACTACGAGTGAAATTATTACTGTCTTGCACTAAAGTACTAAAAAGTAGAAATTCAGTTATATTCCATTTTGCAAAACTATTGTAGCAAATTGTTTAAGTTTGAAGAAGCTCGAAAATTTTGATATGGTTATTACACCTGTCTCAAGGCGATTCAAATGCTTCGCTTAATAGGTTAACTGAGAAAATCATTACCGAAGAGCAGAAATTATTCTCACAGACTAACATTTAATTGCCAAATGCAAACATGCAACTCTTGTTTAAATATTTGTTGGAAGTGTTCATATTCTCTTGCATAAACGTTTATACACGTCTAGAAATTGTGCTTGCTGAATTCCACGTTTGCTATCACCGGATCAAGAAGCAAATAGAATAACAATTTGTGAGTACTGAAAATAATATTTACGTATGAAACTTTCATCAACTATTTTCATTGAGCGCGTAATTGGTAAAAAAAAAGAATCATTAGCACAAAAATCTCGGATAAAGCTATGATCGTAATATTTTTTAGTTACTGGATGTTGTGTATATTTGTAGGAGGCCACATAATACTCTGGTAATCGCCAATTATTATAAAGAAGTCTTGCGTTATAAAACAATTGGAGCTGATTGACAAATGCCCCACAATAATGCTCATCCAAATGTGATTATTGTTTCTTTACAGGATTTTTGACCAGCGTGGACACACAGCACATATTTTTGCTTTAGCGTGCAGATTTTATTTTCAAAAATGTTTCGACGAGTACAAAGGGTACTGGAAAGTTTTGCAATATGACGCAACAATGAATCGTAGGAAACTGCTTGCTGCTGCATGCTGAGACATGTTCATACATGCATAGTAGCCGCGCGCTGTCTCGATGGGCTCAGTTATTCATTAGCAGTGAGAGTGTAAAGTTCTTGCGAAGGCATCGTGGTCACGAAATGAGATAAGGGCAGTTTTGCGTTATAACTTCGTGCGTAGTTTAAACATAGACCAGTGCTTCGAATAAATGACTCTTGCACTAGGTGATGCTTATTCACATCGCACACCAATATTCAGGTGGTATAGAGAATTCCAAAGGGGAAATTTAACTGTGGCGGATACTGAGAAGCCGGGAAGGCCACGAACGTCAGTTACGGAGGAAAACGTTACTACTGTGAGGAAACTGCTTGGCGAGGACAGGCGAGTGACCTACCAACAGATAGAGGATACTTTATGCCTAAATGCACTAGCAATTCGTTCGATTCTGCATGATCATTTGCACGTGAAGAAACTTTGTTCTCTCTGGGTGCCGCATCGACTGACTGAAGAGCAGATGACACAACGTGTGAGTTGGTGCCAGGAGATGCTAAAAAAGTTTAATAAGGGACAATCTCGATATGTAAACAACATCGAGACAGGTGATGAGACTTGGCTGTACTATTACGATGTGCCGACCAAAGCTCAAAACAAAGTTTGGGCCTTTGGTGCACACACCCGTAGTTGTCGGAAAATCCCGATCTGTAAAGAAGAAAATGATAGCTTTATTTTTCAAATCGAGTGGAATTGTGGAACGCTTCGTTTTGGACACACAGAAGACAGTCACAGCTAAGTGGTATACTGAACAGTGCCTGCCTAAAGTCATTGGATCTATGAAGAACGTGCGGCCAAAGTCTAGAATGGACACCTGGTTCCTCCATCACGATCATGCTCCAGCTCATCGCGCCAAACACACCGAATATTTGACCACGACAAGACTGAAACTTCTCGAGCGGGAGGATGCTTGGCGGTTTTCCAGTGATAAGGACCTTCTGCGGGCTTGGGACAACGAGTGTGCTTTACTCCCTACTGAAACTTGGCAGAACTGGTTTAAAGATTGGTTTTGGAGGATAGAGAGGTGTATTGAGTGTAGTAGAAATTACTTTGAAAAAATTAAATAAACAAAGCTGTATTGCAAAACTTTCCTAGTACCCTTTGTATGCGTGGTAGAAATTGACCTATTGAAGATTATGAGCATATTTCGTAATTTATTGTAAACTAGATAAACATCGTGCAACATAATTAGATAGACTCTATAACACCATTGGCATGTATCGGATAGAAGGTTGCGAAATGAACGGAAATCCCATAATGTACAATAGACAAGAAATTTTCATGTATCCGTCCGAATCGGTGGACGCCTACCTTTACTATATGTGGACACAATTTTGCTAATCGCAATGCATGGCACTGTAACAAATATAAATTGACAATACTTTCAATCATATTAATAGGAATGTGTAGTAACAACTAGTAAATAATATGGTATGTTAGATCATACAGAAAATATATCTAGATCAAGATCAGAAAAGAAACCGAAGGATACTCTAGAAGATATGAAAAAAAGCAATTTGCTAACTATAGAAATATTAGAAGTACAGAGCGTGCATTCAATATACGAGAACCGTACAAATTTAATCATAATTCATAAAAAAGTATTACAAAGGAAGATGTTATTTATTAATACAGTATGCTTAAATAGAAATACATCATCAGTCTGAAAGCTTTCTTATATTTCGCTAAAAGAAGTCTTTGATTTAGTTGTATATCCACACCTGAAGAACTTCTACAACTTAATTAGAATGAAATGTTTTTCAGTCTAAAAATTATTTTAATGGATTATAGAAACAAAATTAAAGGAATATAACTCAGAATTTTACGGTGCTTGAGAAACATATCTTACTGAATTTTGATTATGGTTTAAAGTAACTAAATTAAATAAGTTAATTTTGATAAAGAATTAAATATAATGAAGCAGACTGTAAAAAATAAGGGTTATAATCTCCAAATAATAAATAATATTCGAGCTAATAAATTAAATGATACGACTATTTCAATGGTTTACTAAAAAACGAAAACAATAAATACAAAGTAATTACTTACTTTGGATTATTAAAATCTCTTAAAACAAAATATACTATTAGCATTTAGAACTAATAATTCTTATCAACAAAAACAGAACGAGCCCACAATAGCAGTAAATTAGGAGCCTATAAGTTAATATGTGATACATGTGCAAGTGTTTGTGTTTGTGTTGATAAAACAGAAAGAACTTCTGACAAACGTAAATCAGAATACATAGATGAATATACAGAACCGACTCTTCTAAACATTTAAGTAATAATAAACATAGGTCCAATTTTGATTATTAAGTAATGCATATACGAGTAGAAAACAACAGACAAGCTAAACTTATTAGAACGTTTAGAAATTAATAAACTTTAAAAATTAATAATTTAATAAATGAACAAACTGAAGTAAACGGTTCACCGTTATTAAATTTGTTTGGATAATAAATTATTTAATACCTCTGAATAACGTACCTTTCCCAACTTTTATGACTGTAATTTTAGTTTATTAGATATTGTATAAAATATCGTTCGCTTCTACAGAGTACACTTCACATTAAAATTCAGTTTACTTTAGGCATCTGAAGACGTCACTGTGTGGTGAAACAATCGTCATGCACAATTACTACCATAAAAAGGTTTACGATCTAAATCGCAATTCTTGCTTTATAATTTTAAGTCTAGCCGTAGCGATATCAAACTAGAAGGAGGGCGTTAATAACTCTTGACAACAAAAAATTTCAAACAACTGCATTTTTCTCTCTTATCATTTGGATAATATTAAAGAAAATGTATACATTAACTTCACTCCACAAAATAGCGAATAATTGTGGAACTGCAGTTTGCACTCTATTTTTTATAGAATATTTAATTTTGTTAACATAATTTTAATTCCGGGATTTAATATTTTAAGTAAAAGTTTCTGTGGCATACCTTTCAGTTTTTAAGTTAAGGTCAATGATGAAAACCTAAGGTAATATGATGGTTTGGTGCAAAACTTTGTATATCAATCATATTAATAGATCAGACACAACATTAATAACACCACACCTATATATATATATATATATATATATATATATATATATATATAAATATAGATGTGTGTGTGTATAGGAATAATTAAAATCAAAGGAAAGAATTATTCGTAAATTACGCACATTACTACACGAATATCTACCTTCGAAAAATTATATGTTTTTGTATTATTATGACAAGTTTTGTTTACATAACAAGTTATAAAGGCCTGAATTCGGCAGATGTGTTTTCGTGTACATCGCAAACCTTTTGTGGTAGTAATGGTAGATTAATTAAAACAAGGATAAAATTAGTAGATATTACAACACCGTGTATTTATTAATTTAATCGTTTTGTTTTAATTTAATTAATTTGTTTTATTCTTCACGATTAACTTAAATTGAGTTTTGTCGTAGATGTGATTCATTTTCTACACACATTTTCCCATTTCTAATATTTTAAGCACTCGAATATCTGAGTTCAAGTAATACATTAATTGTCACATTGTGTTTAAAATTAGTCAAATTAATATATTCATTCATAGTAAGACTGAATTTTTACATACTTTCTGAATGTTGTTCTGATAGTCTTATTAAATTTGAGGTTTTATCACATTTAAAAGCGATAAACAAATTATAATGAATAATTAAAAATAAATCTATAGAAAAGGACCAACGAAAGAGTTAGTACATGTGAGTGAAAGAGAATCGGAGAGGTTCTAAATTACAAATACAGTAGTATAGTCCATTACTATTTATCTAAGTTCAGGATCAATTATTAAAATAATATAGAGAGAACAGATAAGGAGTAAGAATATTTAGCTTACATAGATGATATAAAAGAGCGGAGTGAGAAGTCTGCTGAAAATGAGAAAAGAAGTAGTTTATTTGGACAAAAACATATTTTTTAAATGAATCGTATTTTACGTCAATACAATTAATCCAATGGTTTTCTTTAGTGTGTGTTTGGCTTTCGACGATGTAAGTCTAGTACGGACTTTGCGATTGTGCAGTTTTTGCCATGGTTCCAGGTGCGACACTGATTAATTATCTGCTGATGATGACAACACGTATAGAGAATACGAAAGTTATTGCAGATACGGGTTACATTAACCTCAATTAATCAACGGTTTTCTAATTTTTCAATCATTTTCAAATAATATTTCTCTCTTATTTTTCTATTTGTTGCATCGATAATCTCCTCAGGAATAGTCTCTAAAGACTGGAGCACATGACAGATGGAGAAGCAATTCGAAGCCTAATTCATGAATTTTGGTCAGGGCAGCTGCACAGATCTTGTCAGTCTTGATAACGAGAACTTTTATCATTTTAAAGGTAATCGATGCGGATTACGCCGAATGCATTATAAAAAATTGTGCCCATGACCATGTTATGGCAATTATTTCTTAATCTCCGATGTATAATGAAAGATTTACGTTGCATTATTTCATCCCAAATATTCATGTTACCTACTAACAAATATCGTCTTGGAATTTGAAAATGTCGCGTCCTCTGTTGAGTTTTTACCAGCTTGCCACTTCTCCTTCGCAATATTATTAATGAAATTGATACAATAACAATGGACGAAAAAGAGAAATAATTGAGAGAAGAATGAAAGCGATAAATCCCGTATAAAAATTAATAAAAAGTATTCTTCTCTCTGGACGCATTATAAAGATATAAGTATGATAGAACAAACAAACAAAAGAATGTAAAAACAAAATCACTGAGTAGAAGATATGTATAAGAGAAGATATGACGGAAAAGAATAGAAAAATTGATCTTACAAGAAAAGTAAATGAACAAGGAAGTTTCCTGGAATAATGGAATAGACTCAAGACACTTCCTATAATACTATAGTTTGATGTTCGTAGGTATCTACGAACATCAAACTCGTTAAGAGGGCTTAGAACAATAACATATCATAAACAAAACTTTAATCGTGCTTGATAAAACTATTCTTTAAGATAGTAAAAACAACATATTTTCTAACTTTCAAAACTTACTTATATCTCGGGTTTCGTGGATGAGACGGTGTCAACTTTAGCACCGATCTGAAACCAATATAATCGCTGACGTTACCCCAAGTTTCGTTCAAAAAAGGGTCTAAATAATCTGAAAAAAAGAAGAAATTGTAGCACATTTTTAAAAGAAATATAATTTTAATTAACAATATTCATTTTTCATAAAATTTTAAATTGAATGCAAAATAGATAAAAGGGAGAAATTTGTATTTATATCTAATATATAAAAACTTTTTCATAAGGTTTTCATAGTATCGTATTTTCAACAGGAACCAATATTATTAGTTTAAAATTCCAAGTGATTACAAAGACGAACTTACGCTCCACTTTCAGCTGGACAAATTCTCTGTATACGATATTAAGCTAATATTAATAGCAAATACATTTATAAGACTAATTCTATGGAATTACGAGTACATGTATTCTTAAATGTTCTACAGAAAACTTTTCAAATTAACTAATAAACATATTTAATCATGATAGTGACCTACATTGTACTATAATGCACGAAAATGAATTGCGAAACTATTGAAACAGACATTTTAATCTGTCAATAGAATCTTTCTTTGACGATAGTTTTGGAATAAATTTTGAATAAGTAGCCGTCTGACAAGTTTAAGGGAAAAAGTAAGTATGGTTACAATTTATGACCATATCTACTAATTTTGTATGTATCTGAATTAATGCTTTCATGGTACGAAGACAACGTATTAACCCCCCCCCCCCTCCCCCAGTAACATAATGGTCATCATCAATGTATTTCAAATAATTGATTGTTGATGTCTTTATTTTGCGAAATTTCTTATTAGGTTCTATAATGTCCTAACAGGCGAAACTAGTCGCAGTTAAAGTATAATATAGTGTGAAATTTAGACAAAGTGTTTTATTTATTCCTTAGGAGAATATATTTCTAGAAAATACAAACTGTACTAGGAAAGTTTTGCAATACAGCTTTGTTTATTTAATTTTTTCAAAGTAAGTTTCTCTACACTCTATATCCTCCGAAACCAATCTTTAAACCAGTTCTGCTAAGTTTCACTAGGGAGTAAAGCACAATCGTTATCCCAAGCCCGCAGAAGGTCCTCATCACTGGAAAACCGCCTCCTTTTCAGCTTCATTTTCACATGCGGGAACAGTGCAAAGTCGCAGGGAGCAAGATCTAGACTGTAGGGAGGGTGCTCGAGAAGTTTCAATTCTGTCATGGTCAAATATTCGGTGCAGGCTTTGGCACGGTGAGCTGGAGCATTATCGTGATGGAGAAACCAGGTGTCCATTCTTGACTTTGGGCGCAGGTTCTTCATACATCCAATGACTTTAGGCAAACACTGTTCAGTATATTATTAGAAACATGGAAGATGATGCGAAATGGGAACGGGCAGCTCAAATGGACACGCGCGCACGTAGGAACCGCAGAGAACGAAAGAGCAGACGAAATCGCGATAGCGCGGAAGTGCGAAAACGAATGGCAACAAAGATGGGAGGACGCAGAGAACGGACGCTGGACCAAGTGATTTATAGGCAGCGTGGAGAAGTTTAAAGAAATAAAGGTCGCCCTGTCGTACCAAGCAGTGCAGTTGATAACCGGGCACGGGAACTGCAAAGCATAACCGCACAAGATCGGAAAGAGAGATAACCCAAATTGTCATTGTAGTGCGATCGATATAGCGGAACACGTCCTCTTCGAGTGCCCAGAAGCCGAAGACTGGCGCGAAGTCACAGCGAGGGCCGCTACTGTGGCCGGTCACAGATGGCCGCTTCGTGCCGAAGATATAAAGGACGAGGAACACGAAGGATGGTGGCGATTTTTCAGCATCACGGCTGAAAAATTTCAGCAGCTTAAGCATGACCACCGTTAGAAGAAAATAAAGTGATAGTGAGTTCGCGAACGCGGAATGGGCGAACGAACTTATATTGTAAGGCGTCACGGGTGGTTCTCCGTAAGTAAGGATCGAAACGTTCGTACATGAATACACATCACCAGCGCGCCAGCACATAATACACACAGAGGCGCGCCCGCACTTACACTAAAAGACGGGCATGCAAACAATACACACGTACACGCTTGCCCGCACGGATACAAAGCCACAATTGTTGGAAGGATTAGAACGACGACCACGGAGTAAGTTGCATATATGTTGCATAGAGGATTCGGCATTCTAACTGGAAGCGCGATAGCGGCGTGATTCCACAGCATGAGCACGCCAGCACACACTATACACAGAAAAGCATGCTTGAAATCACACTCATGGGCACGTAAGTCAGGAGGACGACCACGATGACCAACCATGGCCAAAGTGGGATAAGTTAAGTATAATTCTTTTTTTCTATTTTTGGGCGAACACGAATGAATGAGAGAGATGCCCACACACACACACACGCGAGCGCGCACGCACATCGACAACACAGGTACACACGGCACAAACACGAGTACGAGCGACACACTAACACGCTCAAACACTTGCGCGACGTATAGAAGGTGAACATTTGTAGATAAACGGAATGAATGTCCGAATGAACGCATTGAGTGGAGAAGCCACCGGGTTCTCTGTTGTTACAGGGGCCCAAAATCCCAAAAGGAGAAGAAGTGGCGGAGAAATTCCACCGGGAAGGGGAAGGCCAAGACTGTAGAGCGGAGACAAGACGACGGTAAACAACGATTCATCGGCCTCTTGACCTGAAAGATGTGTATGATAGAATATTGGACATTTTAGTGAATCAGATTTATAAGTAGCGGACTACTTCCGCAGGGTGGGAGCGGAATTGTGAATAATATTTAAGCAGGATGCGGGCTAGGCCCCACTTAGAACTCTAGATAAGACTAGTTTAGATTTAGATAGTTAGCTTTGTAGTAACTAAAGATTAAGGTTAGGTTACATCCGGTGTGGTGTCACAGGCGGAACAGCGGATTCTAGGGTAATTATTGTTAATTATCTAAGTTTCTTTTTCTAAATAAAGACTGTTCAGCATACCACTCAGCTGTGACTGTCTTCTGTATGTCCATAACGACGCCTTTCACAATTCCACTCGATTTGGAAAATACAGCTATCATTTTCTTCTTTACGGATCGAGATTTTCTGACAATTACGGGTGTATCCTCATCATCAAAGACCCAAACTTTGTTTTGAGCTTTGCTCGGCACATCGTAATAGTACAGCCAGAGAGATTGTCCCTTATTAAACTTTTTAGCATCTGCCGGCACCAAGTCGTACGTCTTGTCATCTGCTCTTCAGTCAGTCGATGTGGCACCCAGAGAGGACAAAGTTTCTTCACATGCAAATGGTCATTCAGCATCGAACGAATTGCTACTGCATTTAGGCCTAAAGTACCCTCTATTTGTTGGTAGGTCACTCGCCTGTCCTCGCCAAGCATTTTCCTCACAGTAGTAACGTTTTCCTCCGTAACTGATGTTCGCGGCCTTTCCGGCCCCTCAGCATCCTCCACAGTAAAATTTCCCCTTTGGAATTGACTATACCACCTGGATATCGTTGTGCAATGTGGATAAACATCACCTAGTGCAAGAGTCATTTCTTCGAAGCACTGGTCTATGTTTAAACCACGCACGAAATTATAACACAAAACTGCCCTTATCTCATTTCGTGATCACGATGCCATCGCAAGCACTTTACGCTCTCACTGCTAATGAATAACAGAGCCCATCGACATGGCGCGGCGGCTACTATGCGGGTATGAACATGTGTCAACATGCAGCAACAAGCAGCTTCCTACGATTCATTGTTGCGTCATATTGCAAAACTTTCCTAATACCCTTTGTAACTAAGCTCGTGAAATGGTCGAAGGCAGTCCATTCGAATGTTTTCAATTTTATCGGTACTAGATATGTTTATTTCGATTTCGATTTAATAAAGAATTGCTTGTCAGCCATCCTATTAAAAAATTGCAAAACGTACGTGATTCATCTTTTCGCTCAACATATGAATGATCCATTTATTCATCTTTGAAATATAGTTAAATTTCTTAATATACCAATAAGCCGTTCATATTAGAGCTTTAGTAATTTATTTTGACGTTTTCAGTATATTGGCGTGAAATATCGCTTTGGCAACTTATCAAATAAATCGAATACGTTAACTTGAAATTTTGAAAACACTGTAATTTCCACAGTTCCTTAATGTTTTCGTTACATTTATAGGAACGACTGAATTTAGCCGACATTCACAGTGTTGAAGATGTTGGAAATATAAGATATTCGCATTTTGTATCTCATACATTTCTCTTTGAATTAACGTATGTAAATAACATGCGTAATATCGTTTCCATCTATTTTTTTTAAACAGTCGCACCCTGAATACGATGGTATGAATACTTGCAACAACTCAATATTATTGTTAATATTTCAAAATAATAATTATATCTCATTTACGTTATACACAATAAATATGAAAGTAAATAAAATTATTATAGAATAAAATTAAATTTTAACGAAAAGTCTAATGGCAACTGATAACATTATTTAATTTAACTAGTAAATAAAGGTAAATGTTGATCTCTTATCTTTTATCTCTTAGGATGCATGCGGCATAATCCGCATCGATTACTTTGAAAATAACAAAAGTTCCCTTCCATATATAACTTGATAAACGACATAGACATACGGGATCAGAATTTAGAAAATAAAGTAATTTTACTTCTTAGAACATATGATCATATGAATTCTGATGCTTCAATCGTTACGTTAAACTGCATTTTAATATTAGATATTATATCTAGTTAGCCTTGATTGGTTATTTACATAAACAAGGTTTTGTAACAACGAGCAGAACGTTCACCGAAATCTTAAGCCATTATTGAATATCTTTATTTGAAAGGATTAAAAGGTAAGCAGACTTAAAAGGATATCCTCTTATTGATAATTGTTTGTAGTAAAATAGTATTATACGTTTCTGTATCCGTTCTCGAACAAAAACGAATATCTGAAGCATTAAAAAATGCATAATCATATTAATTTGGACATGCAAAAAAATTTTGCGAAATGAATTCTTAAATGTCCGAATGTTGATAATAACTTCTTAACAAGTTCCCTGTTCAAAGATCTGCTGAAAAGAATTTTGAGTTTTGTAGTAGGATAATCATGATAGTCTGGATAAAAGTAAAACAATCACTGGAATATATTATTCGACATCACTACTAATTATACGAAACAGATTATGGAAACTCGATGTTGTCTAAAGTTTTTGCGGGACAAGTCATTACTTCTGTACACAATTGACATATTGCCATGAAAGAAATTTCGTGATTTTTGGTTAGAACTACTTGAATGCCCCTCCTATTTACTTGATCTCCCATTAACTGAAAGAAGCTGAAAAGTTGTAAATTTTCTTCCAACGGAAAGGTAATAGAAGTTGTAAATACCTGGTTTTCAAACCAAGATGCTTTTTTTTGATAGAGCTAGAGGTGTTGCAGGTTCGTTCTAATAAATAATATTAATATTACTATATTACAATATATAGAAGATATTATAGTGAATAATAAAATATTTCAAATTTTATTTGCTTTGTTAAAACAGTATCAAAGATAATGTTTATAACGATAACTAAATATCAAGATATACTGCTATTTTTAGAATTTTTTACTATAATTTCATATGCAGATTACTTTTTGATTTCAAAACCGTCAGAATTTTTTTTCTTTTTAATAATTTGATTTCAAAGCCGTTAATTATAGTATAACGTTATAATGAGTGACTCATTATGATTTACTTTTTCCAATAGCGATTTTTTGACAGATAAAGCTTGAGTTGTGTCAAACTCTCACGCTCTTTTAGTTAAGTATTCTATAACAGTTTGTTATGAGAAGACTCAGCCCGGAACAGCGTCTACAAATTAGACAGCTGTATTACGAAATCAAAGTTCTACGAAAAATGTGTTTCGTGCGCTTAGAGTAACTTATGGTCTACGTAATCGGCCCACCGAATCCACAAATTTGAAATGCAATTTTCATTATTGGATAATGCGCGACCAAATAGACCAGCACGTAGTGATGAAAATATAGCTGTGGGAGCTGAGAGTGTACGCGATGACCGTAAAGAATCGATTCGACGTAGATTTCTTGCCATATGCTACAACTTGACGTATTTTACGTAAGAATCTTAGTTTAAAAGCACACAAATTTCAACTTGTTCAAGAATTAAAAGCGGCAGACCTTTAGAATCGTCACCCCTTCAGTCTTTCACCTCTTGAAAAACTTGAAGAATATCCACTGCTTTCGACCAAAACTTTATTCAGCGATGAGCACCATTTCTGGCTTAATGGCTACATCAGTAAACACGATTGCCGTCTTTGGAGTGAAGAGCAATCCGAAGAGGTTCAAAAGCTGCCATTACATCAATTTATAGACAAGTGGAATCATCGGTTCACATTTCTTCAAAAATGAAGACTGCCGCAACGTTGAAATTAAAGCCTGTGATCTCGATGACATTTGGTTCCAACAAGACGGCGCTACTAGCCACACCGCCTATGAAAATATGGCTTTATTGCGAGAACAAGTTGGTGAACATTTAATTTCACGTAATCAACCTGCGCAATAGCCGCCTAGATAAAGTGATATCATACTTTTAGACTTTTTCCTTTGGAGCTACGCAAAATCCAAAGTCTACATGGATAAGCCAGTGAGTGACCGTGGAGGACAGGCTGTTTAAAAGGGCGCGGCACTTAACGGTGTCTATTTGTGAAATGGTGCTTACCAAGGCGGAAGCTCTGAGGGTCGAGGATTGGAAAAACTGCGGGACATGGTAGCAGAAATGCTGTAAATAGTTGGGGAGTAGCATGGGATCTTGAAGGAGATCCGCGATAGCCGCGGAAAAAAGGGAGCGAAAGAACATCGTAGTGATATGTGCAGCCGGGAAACCGGAGTGCATGTCATACGCTGACAAATTAAGGGCTGAATCGGCGACGGTGCAATTCAGCCGTAAAACAAGATACAGACTGTAGAACATACGAAGAAGGAGCTGGCGCAGAAGTTGGACGTCGTCAGTAACAAAATAGGGATGCGCGACGTACGTAAGGGAAAAGAGGGCGCAGTTTTCGTGGAATGTAGTACGAAAAAGGACGCCAAAAAGCTAAAACTTTCGGTCGCGGAAGAAATGATATCGGCGAAAGCCTAAGAGCTGAAGAAAAACGACCCCGCGATTTGTATTTTTGAAATCGACTAGGGCTTAAAAGATGCCGAGGTACTGGACTGTTTGCGCCAACAAAACGACGCGATAGAAGCAAACTATGGTAGCGCGGAACAATTATTCAGTGACGTAAGGTTGGTGAGATTCTTTTCAAGTAAGAGGGATACGGAGAGCGGTGTTAGGAACGCAATTTGTGTTGTGGGTGGCAAATTTAAGCAGCTTGTCGTTGACAAGAAAGTAAAGATCATGTGTCGGATTTGTAACGTGCGCGATTATATCAATGTCTACTATTGCTACAAGTGCCTAAAGCCGGGGCACAAAGCGAAGGACTGCAAAGGGTAGTTGACGTGTAAGAATTGCGGCGGGGACAACGATAGGTCTAAGTGCGCTTCGAAAATTATCAAATGCGTGGTGTGCGAGCGCACGCGAATTCCGGGTCTCGACACTAAGCACGAGGCCTATTCCAAGGGCTGTGCATCTTTGAAGCGTCTCCTGGAGGAGGAGAAGAAACGTACGAACTTCAACGGATAATACGCCGAGTACCGCGCAAATGCAAAAGGTCAATAACAACGTCGGCTTTAATTCGTGCGTCCAAATAAATTTAGGACGTGGCAGACGGGCCACGGAGTGTCTAGTTAAAAAAATAATTCGGGATAAAATTAGCATCGCGATAGTATCGGAAACGTATGCAATTAAGGGATGTGGATTTACCGCGCGGTTTAAAGTACAGTACGTAAACAACACAAGTGATGAGGGCAATCTAGAGAGACCCAGGGCGGCCGTAGTAATCGCGAATAATGACCTTAAAGGCATTACGCTTAGAGATAAAAGTAGTTCGGACGTTGTTAGTGTCGGTATTTCAAACGGTAAGGGGTTAAACGTCATTGTCGTTTCAGCCTACTTACCGTCCAAGGATGGGAACCCAGGCGCGTTTAGAATAAAATTTAGAAAATTCCGTGAATTTATAACGCGACTTAATTTAAACGAGAGTAAAGTAATCAACGGACTGGACGGGAATAGTGAAAGCCGTTTATGGAAAAGTCCGATCGAGGACCTACGCGGGCGCAAATTTGAACAGTTTTTGGACAGTAATTCGCTTTCGGTTTTGAATAATAACGATGAGCCCACATTTGTGGGACATAGCGGGTCCAGTTTCATTGATTTCACCACGGCAAACGATAGCGTGTACAGAATCGTGAGTGACTGGCAGCTTTCTAACGAGAAAATGTTGACAGATCACAAATTGATTAGTTTTTTTAATAAATAATGAAAGGGTTAGGCGCGAGCAAGTAGCTAAAAAAGGTTTCTGCGCTAAAAAAGTTGATTGGGATGTTTTTAAAGACGCGTTTAATAAGGCAACGGGAATGGTTATATCGGATTAAATAAACAGCACGAACCGCGAAGAGGTAGAGGCGATCGCGAGTAAAGTTAACGAAGCGATAGTTAGTGCGAGCGCGTAATTCATGCCGCGACAACGGGAATTTAGGAGTTTAGGTTTCTTAGTGGACGCCGCAGCTTACAACCGCAAGGAAAGAAGTTAATCATCTGCGATGCCGATTCCAGATATATAGGAATGCGAACGAACGTCACGATCGCGAAATCGTATATAGGACGAAGTGCGCGGATTATAAAGAATTAATTAGGACAATCCGGATCGGGAAATGGCGGGAGTTTTGCACGAAACTGGATGGAAAAGACCCCTGGAGACTCGCGAATCGCATAGTTAGGATGAAAAAAGCGAGCGCCGGCGCAAGCGTGACGTTAAAACATTTACTCAAAACGCGAAAGAGACCGTAGAATTTCTCCCGTCTTCCGGAAACTTTCTTTTCGGAAAACGACGTAAACACAGACGAGGAAATCCACACGGGAATTAGGAATTTAGCCACAGCGGACGTGGAGACTCGAGACGATGTGCCCTTCGCGAGGCGCGAAATATACAATTCAATGAGCGCAAAAAAGGCGCCTAGGACGGACGGGATCATGGCGGACATCGCGAGCAAGACGTATGAGGCGAACCCGGAGGTATTTCAAATTCTGTTCAACAAATGTCTCGAGAGTTTTTCCGGAGTGCTAGAAGAAACAATTAGTAAAGGTTACACCGAAAACAGGCAAGTCGGACATGAGTGATGTAAAAAATTACCGCTTGATAAGCCTGTTACCGGTTGTAGAAAGGCGTTAGACAGCCTCTTGATAAATCGAATTGAATACCACATTTACGCGAACGGACTGATGAACGAAAATCAGTTCGGGTTTTAAAAGTGCACGTCGACCGTCGACGCAATAGAAGCGTTAGTTAACTTCGTGCGAAACGCGAAATCAATTTTTAGAACGAGTGTTGAAACAAAATACATATGTATACAACACCAATACTATTGGGTTGGCAACTAAGTACTTTCGGTTTTTACTGATAGAGAGCGTTGCTTTATTTTTTGTATAACGTATGTTAGTGCTGTACTTTACCGTTTGTCGCGTGATACTAGTCACATTGACGTAACTTCACAAGCAAGTAGTGCGTGATTTTTATTAAAGTTATTAGTTGTGGGTTAATTTTAAATGGAGTGCAGAAACGAACATTCGACATGTTTTACTATTTTATTTCCGTAAAGGAAAGAAATCTGCTGCGGCTCACAAAAAGATATGTGAAGTTTATGGTGCTAATTGCTTAACAGAGCGCAAGTGTCAGAATTGGTATCAGAAATTCCGTTCTGGAGATTTTTCCCTCAAAGATGAGCACGTTCGTTCTGGTCGGCCTAGTGAAGTTGATGATGACCAAATCAAAGTCATAATTGAAGAGGATCATCATATAACTGTTCGAGAGGTTGCGGAGAGGCTATATGTATCTATCGCACACAACAATTGAAAAACATTTAAAATGTCTTGGGCTAGTTAAGAAGCTTAATATTTGGGTACCTCACGAATTGAAAGAAATCATTTAACACAAAGAATCAACTTTTGCGATATGCACCTTAGACGAAATGAAACCGACCCTTTCTTAAAAAGAATCATCACTGGTGATGAAAAATGGGTCCTGTACAGTAACATAGTTCGAAAACGATCATGGAGCAAACAGGATAAATCAGCTCAAACCACATCGAAAGCTGAATTGCATCCAAAAAAGATCATGCTGTCAGTTTGGTGGAATTACAAAGGTGTCGTGTTTTTTGAGCTGCTTCCAAGGAACCAAACGATCAATTCTGATGTTTACTGCCAACAATTAATAAAACTGGAAGAAGCAATCAAAGAAAAATGGCCAGAATTGTCAAATCGGAAAGGTGTAGTTTTCCACCAAGATAATGCAAGGTCCCACACATTTTTGGCAACTCGTGGGAAACTATTGGAGCTTGGCTGGGAAGTGATGCCACATCCCCCATACAGCCCTGATCTAGCACCATCTGATTAACATTTATTTCGAAGTTTGCAGAATTCTTTGAATGGTAAAACTTTCACAAATGACGATGACCTTCATTCGCACCTGGTTCAGTTTTTTGCTAATAAGGACCAGAAATTTTATGAGCGCGGAATCATGCAGCTGACAGAAAGATGGCAAAAGGTCATTGAGCAAAATGGAAAATATATAATTGATTAAAGACTATTCTTTGTTAAAAAAAAAGTGTTTTATTTTATACTACAAAACCGAATGTACTTAGTTGCCAACCCAATAAAATGGATTCACTACAGTAATCGTGTAAGAAAATGAACATATGTACGTGAGTAGTCTTTTAAGTTTTGCATAGTGCAACATTGAGGGCGTCACTAATTAAATGTTAGAACTAAAAGTTAACCTTTATCTTTAGTTAACCTAAATCCAAAGCTTCAGTGCGATACGTGTAATATTGTAGCTACAACAAACTATCAAAATTGACAAGTTAGTTGAAAAAGTTAAAATTCAGGAAAACGTCGATGCTGTCCACAAAATCATCAACGAAGATCGACATGTGACATATCGCCAGATTGAAGCATTATTAGAGATTTCCAAGACCTTGTTGGATACCGCATCTGTTGACCGAACGGAAAGCAGATAGTGTCAAAAAACTCTTGATCACTTCAACGCCGGAAACTCGAAAAACATGTACAACATTTTCAGTGGAAATGAATCTTGGATTTACTCATATGAGCCAAAAAATAAACGTCAGTCGTCTGTTTGGGTGTTCCAAGTTGAAGAAAATCCGACAAAAATCATCCGATCTTGAACTGTCTCCAAAAATATGGTCGCGACATTTGTCTCCTAAGCAAGTCATGTAGCAGAAATTCCTCTACAAGATCAAAGAACTATTACTGCGGATTGGTATACAACTATTTGTTTGCCACAAATCATCACTGACCTTCGAAAAACCAACCCCGAACGACGAATCATCCTCCACAAAGAGAATGCAAATTCGCACACAGCACCCAAGACAATTAAATTTTTAATGCAACAGAACATCGAATTTTTGGACCATCCTCCGTACAGTCCTAAGTCCCAACGATTTCTTTACCTTTCCGAAAATCAAGAACGGACTGCGTGGTCAAAGATTCCAATCGTCAGAAGGGGCAGTCGATGCCTTCAAAAACGCAATTTTGACTGTACCAACAGACGAGGGAAACAACTGCTTCCAGAGTTGGTTCGAGCGCATTTAAAAGTACATTAATCTTCGCGGAGAATATTTCGCAAAACAACGATGTCTTTAAAAGCTATCTACTGTTTTATTCCAGTTTCATATACAAAACTTAAAAGGCAACCCACGTATAAACCCAATGATCTATTCCGATAATTGCAAGATCATATTCGTATTAGTAAAAGGATATCACAGAGTTGGCAGAACTAGGAGAGAAATATTATCAAATCCACCGTATTCTTCAGATACAATGATTTTATGTTTTATTTTTTTCAATTACAAATTTTTTTATCCACATATCTTTATACCTAAAACTACGGTGAAGTGGTTTAAGCGAATATTTCAATTACAAATGAGTGACAATATAGGCTTAATATTAAACCATCCAAAAATATGAAAGTTTAAACAGTTATGAAACTAATTTCCATGAAAGTATAGACATAAATTAGAAAAAGAGGAAAACAAAAATTTTGAAAATATGTTTAAACATTTGAATGTTTAAACATATTTTCATATTTAAAACTTGCTTTTGAAAGCAAGTTTTAAATTTAAAATTAGTCTCAACCTATTAATAAGCAAATACAGACACTTTCGATAATGATATTTGTCCGTTTCGATATCTTCCTATATATTCTTTGAGTTCATCCCTAATAAAAAATATATCAGTAAACACATTTGATTTCATATACATATATCGCGCTAGGAAAGTATTTGTATATATCATAAACAGCTGTATAACAGCATATATAAGTCGTTTTAGATGTATTTTGGCAAAGGCAGTAGTTCAAGCTAGATACGACTTTCTCTCTAGAAAATATAAGGTATTAATCTGGTAAAAATGTTTGTTACTAATTTGGTACGTAGACTTCCGCGGTTGTGGTCCATACTATCTGCTTCTGGACTTCCGGGCTGGAACCGGCTCACTGGTATAACTGCCGACGTTTCGTACCCACTCGTATGGAACGTCTTCAGGGCTCAACTACTGCTACTGTCTGTCACACTAAAACTAGTGTAAGTCGATGGTGGACGGGTTTATATATCGGTAATGGGTTATGGGTCAATGGAGCGTTACGGTTGCGGTTGGGTTGTTTAGAGATGCAGGATTGCCAGGCGTTATGTAGGGGGCAGCCATCATCACGGTTACTGGGGTGCTTAGAGATCTGTATCGATCCGCGGATTTTGCGACTATAGATTACTATAGTACTAACCATTAGGTTAGTACGGAATAGGATCTTGATAGAATTAAATTGGATATGGTGCCCGGTTTCCAGCCTATGCTTGGCAAGTGCAGAACCAGCTACGCACAGCAACCTAGTACAACGCTCATGCTCAGAAACACAAGTGCCAACAGACCGCTTTGTTTCACCAATATATACACTGCCGCACGAGCAAGGAATCCTGTACACACCAGGTGATTCTAAAGAAACAGGGTCTTTTACGGAAAAAGAGTCAGATAATTTAGAATGGGATTTGAAGATGGTTTTGATGTTATTTTTGAGAAGTACCCTACTGATGCGGTCAGTAACATCTTGTATATAGCGTAGATGGGCTTTAGAGAGGGGGAGAGATGATGTATATGATGTATGCTGTGTATTGAGTGCGGGTCTTTGGGATTAAGATGTCGATCTATGGTTTGTTGAATATTATGGTTGGGAAAATTGTTGTTTATAAGAGCTTTGGTAACATGACTTAATTCCTGGGATAGAGAATGCTGGTCAAATATGTTTAAAGCCCTTTGGAATAAGGAGTTGATAACACCCTGTTTCTGGGCGGGATGATGATGGGAGAGGGCGTTAAGATACCGGCAGTGTGTGTGGGTTTGCGGTAAACTGAATGTCCTAGTGAACCATCCAGCCGAAGATTCACCAAGAAATCAAGGGAAGGAAGGGATCCTTCTGATTCAATCGCCATGATGAAACTTATGGAATCGTGTTGGGAATTTAGGAAAACAGGGCAGTTGTTCAAGAAATTCTGACCATGCGGCCAAATAACGAAGGTGTCGTCTACGTATATGAACCAACATTTCAGTTTTTGGTTACAGGAGTGTAGGATTTGTTGTTCGAATATATCCATAAACGTCAGCAGTTATACCAGTGACGCGGTTTCAGCCCGGAAGGGCTTCCGGGCTGAAACCGCTTCTGGGCAGAAGCAGATATGAGGTATTAGTTTATACTCGTTTCCACATATTCCATAAATATTCACTTAAACATTACGTTTTTATTTAAAATGATGTCAATAGTATCAGATATTCTAGCTGCGTCATACGGAAGGGGAACTTTTATTTTCCCTCCAGAATATTACGAACTTTTCCATTTCAATTTTTATAATAGACGTGATAGTTAATATGTCTTTACTATACCAATGCTTCGATGTATTGAAATAAATATTTCTTCTTTGTTCAAAAGAGTTCATAAGTCTATTTGCGGTGACATTCTAAAGTTGGAGGCAGTATAGAAGCAGTGTATTTCTAAGAGCCGTAATTCCTTCCAAAAAAGCAAGAATAGTCTTAAATATTTTCAATTCTTCTGTAAAATATCGTTCGGTTTATTATATATTTACAACATTTATTCAAAGAAGACATGATATAATTACTAAACTACCGCAATAAGCAAGTGAGAGTCAAAATTACTATCTAGCTTCGTGTAATCGATCTTTAGATTGTGAAATATCTTGTATGTAAATTTGAAAATAAATAGATTATTGCTACTTTCGTTGCATCTATTAATATAATAATATAATAACAATAATATTAATTATATACGGACGAAGTGACCAATGATATATGTCCGCAGTTGACAACACAATACTTAAATTGGCATCAACGTAAGATTTTCTCTACTTCTTAATTTTCATGCTTCTTATGGGTAACTATAACTAAATTACTTAAAATGTATTTGACATACGAAAAAATCACCAATGTACAAAGATAAAAATGTTCCAACTTAGAGATTTTTATGTTGGCAACTACAAATAGATCAAATTCTTCACGATATACATAGTCGCCCTGTAATAAAAAAAATAAATTTAACATGACAAGAAACAAAAATACTTTCTACATCATATTAGTTTAAACTTCCCATATTTGAAATTCTTTAACATCTCCTTTCAGTTAAAGTGCGTTATTTATTTATTAATTACGTCGTTTCGCGTACAAAATTTCCATATTTTAAACTTACGCCCACCATCAACAATAACGCCGCAAAATCAATATCACCTGTACAACATATGTATTTGCAAGAAGTTCATTTATTTCAATAAGCAACGTACAAAGTCGACGCTTATAAGTCTAGCGAACTTCACAACGGATAATCTAAAAAAAAAATAAAAAGAAAAGCCATATAAAGGCTATAACATACGATCTGGACTCGGAACGTTGGACGTTTGTTGTGCATTTTATTGTTTATTTATTTCTTCCGAGAATACTTAAGGAATTAATACCATCTTCTTTTCTAAAGCGCACACTAATGTAGACCGAAACTATGAATCATATAGATTAAATTATCTTTACATTATAAGCGAATTCATACAAAAAATGTTCTAAATATACGTACATACATACATAGGATGTCTTTTAGGTTTTCCATAGTGGGATATAGATCAAATGTCAGTACTAAAAAATAAACTCCAACCTTAGTTTACTTAAATCCAAAGTTTGACAAGTTTGTTGAAAAATGGAATACAACCGAGAACATTCTCACGGAATATTTTTTTATAATTTTCGAAGACAATTATCTTAACAAGAAGGCCTCGCCGAGTTCGTTTCCGTTTTCGGCAATTAAGCACCACATCAGTCAACAATTTCTCGTTGGATCTGTTAACCGAAGAACAGAAAGCAGCTAAGATGAATTTGTGTAAAAACTGTAGATCGCTTCAACACCGGAAATTCTAAAAACGTGTACAACATCTTTGATTTACTCATACGAGCCAGAAAATAAACGCTAGTCATCTGTTTGGGTGTTCCAAGGTGAAGAAAATCCAATCCCGTTTTCGAAATGTCTCCAAAAAGTTGTCTCGAAAGCAAGATCAAAGAATTGTTACTTCCGATTGGTATACAACTATTTGTTTGTCGCAAGTTATGGCTCAGTTTCGAAAAACCAACCCCGAACGACGAATCATCCTCCACCAAGGCCATGTAAATTCGCACACAGTACGCAAGGCAATTAAATTTTTAACGCAACAAAACTTCGAATTGTTGGACCATCCTCGGTACAGTCGGGACATAAGTCCCAACGATTTCTTTACCTCTCCGATAATTAAGAACGGACTGCCTGGTCAAAGGTTCCAGTCGTCAGAATGAGCAGTCGATGCCTTCAAAAATGCAATTTTGACTGTACCATCAAACGAGTGGAATAAATGCTTCCAGAGTTGGTTCGAGCGCATGGAAAAGTGCATTAATCTTCGTGGAGAATACTCTGAAAAACAATGAAGTCTTTAAAAGTTTAATATGCAAAACTTAAAAGTCAACCCACGCATGTTTGTAGATATAAATACCGGAATTCACTTTATTAAATTTATAGTTTTTTTACAGTTAGACGTTTTCGATCCTAGTAGAGTCGGTCGCAAGCATATTTTTGTCTATTTATTAGTACAGACGATAGAAACGTATGCATTATTTTCATATCTGTAGGATCTTTCATACTGTACATAATTAAAACTGGTAAATTATACGCGTCGAAATCAGCAAAAATGGATATATGCACATATTGACAAAAATGTGCATAAAATATTGACAAATATGCCCCAATATAGTAAAATTTGCAACATTGTTTACAAAGTTATAACAAAAACAAATCCGATTAATGAAAATAAAGCTTTATTTTATATTTTAGGTCTATTACATTTCATGATATTTGTAAAACGTTATTAACAATATGATTACAAAAACTTAAATATACTAGGACATTATAATATTCTATTAAAAAGAAAGTTAATTAATATAACTATTAATTAATAATACCTATATATGTATGTATGTACTTACAACTATTTTCTTATAATCTATCTACTTATTCTTATCTTCCTTTTCGATTTTAAATGAATGCCGTCTGTCATGTTGTACATCGAAAAAAAAACGAGGGAAGTAATAAGAGTATCTGATAGTTGACAAAGGGTTATGGCATTTGTTTATTGAATTTATAGATTCCGTAAAAAAACTAAACAAAATTATTTCTAATACTACAGACAAATCTGCTGCAATAAATGGCGACTGATTTGGTATTACATCATTATTTAAAAACTGTTTACCTCTCTTATAGAACTGTATCGTCAGAAAATTCTGAAATAAAATTCTTAATATTCTGATAGTTTTTTTAAATAAAAAGTTTCGGAATTTAACCATGTAACCTGGTTGTTGAAGTATCGGCTGATCGGAAAATGATTCTTTGTATAACTGAACCAGCGGCGCTTTTAAAAAATGTTTGTTACCAATCTGGTACGTAGACTTTCGCGATCGTGGTCCATACTATCTGCTTCTGGGCTTCCGGGCTGGTACCGCGTCACTGGTATAACTGCCGACGTTTCGTACCCACTCATATGGGACATCTTCAGGGCTCAACTACTGCTACTGTCTGTCGCACTGAAAACTATGCTAAATGGCGGTTGGTAAATTTACAAAACAAAAACTTAGCTGTCACGAAGGCAAAGACATTGTTTCAGCGATGGCTCAGCCTAAACTATGTGGTAACACACAAGATGTAATTTATAAGGTACTTAAAATCCGTACTTAATTAGTACTTACAATTCTTACTTGACTAGTACTTAAAATTCATACTTGATTAGTACTTACAAGGACAACAAAAGGAGAAATTAGCAAAATCGTAAAACATGTTCAAAATAGAGATGGACAAAAACGTACTTTCTATTTGAAGGGCATAAAGAGACCATCACTGTTATTCGTACATTTAAAACCAATTTCGGTAATTAATCCACAATACTTGAACGTATTACTTATTAATAGCAATTCATAAAAACGTTAAAGATCCAGAATTATTTCGATAACACAAAACACAAAAGCATGTACTCTATGTCCGGATCTTGATAAAAACGTATCTATGACTTGACAGATTTATAAGTGCAAAATCAAGACATGCGCATATATGTGCAAAATAAAGTAGAACACTCGTTACGAAACCAAAGGAAGGAATAAATTCAACCATCTGAAAACAATCAAAGAAAAGTACAATAATAAACTCACGAAAGAGATAATTAAACCAACGAGATTCAAATCTTATCTATAAAAAACACAAAAATGAAACACCAGCTAAAAAATACTTCACGAATGTACCCTAATGCGAGGGTGATCTCAGAAGTACTCGACCCAACAAAGAAAACACACAAATTTTGGAAAGAAATATATTTATTTTTCAGCATAATCTCCTTTCAGCTCTATACACTTTTCCCAGCGATGTTCAATAAGTTCGTTACCTTTTTATAATAAGAACTGTCTTGCTCCTCAAAATAGCCATTAACTGCCGACATCACTTCTTCATCATTAGAAAATCTTTGACCACTGAGCCATTTTTTCAAGTATGAGAATAGAAAATATTCCAAGGGAGCTAAATCAGGCGAATAGTGCATGAGGTAGCAATTCAAACTTTAAATCATTAATTTTGGCCATTGCAATAACGGATTTGTGATCTCCTGCATTGTCTTGGTGAAACGACACACGCAGCCCAATGCGGCCGCTTTTGCTTGATTTATTCGCTCAAACTTTGGAAAGTTCGCATAATACTCGCCGTTGATAGTTTTTCAAGATAGTCGATGAAAATTATTCCACGTGCATCTCCAAAAAACCGATGCCATGACTTTGCCTGCAGATGAAAGGGTCTTCGCCTTCTTTGGAGCCGGTTCTCTCTTTTGAATCCATTGTTTTGATTGCTCTTTGTCTTGGGTATGAAACGATGAACCCATATTGCATTCATGCTTATGAAACAGCGCAAAAATTCTGCTTTGTTGCTCTGAAACTTCGCGAAACACTCAATTGAAACATCTTCGTAACACTGCTTTTGCTCGAGTTTGCGTAAACGCGGCACCCATCTTGCACACAGCTTTCTAATGTACAAATTTTCAGATAATATGCGATGTACCGCAGTTTTCGAAATGCCTACTATGTCTGCTAACTCGCGCACTTTCAGTCGACGATCATCCAGTACCGCTTTTTTGGATTTTCCCCACCATTTCTGAAGTCACCTCATTTGGTCAATCACTGCGATGCTCGTCTTGGCAGCTCGTACGGCCGCGTTTAAATTCTGCTACCCAATATTTCACTGTTGCAAACGAAGTAGCAGACTCACCCAGAGTAGAATCCAGTTCAGCTTTTATATCGGTTGGGCTAAGGCTTTTTAAATAAAAGTATTGTATCACGTAACGATGACCAATTTTCTCCATTTTTACAAATTCACTGGAAACGTTCACTATTTATGGCTGCCGAATAAATACTAAACAACGTGGCGTCTTCAAACTTGAAACATATGCTTTATAGATCGTGTACTTTCTAATACAGTGATATTTTTCAAACAATCACCGCCATCTCTAGGTCAGGCCGGGTACTTATAGGACCACCCTCGTACAAGACGTCTTAAACGATGTGCGAGAATTCAAATGAAATTTGACATCAATAGGTAACCCTCAAAACGACAACAATAATCACAATAACACGTATATTAAAAAGAAAAATTATTACTTTTAACAACAAAAAAGAAATAAACTCAATTAAAACGTAAGCTTTAAATCGATAAATTAAAGCAACTATAGTAACGACACAGTTATGGCATATATATTTGTGGAAAAGCTATAAATAAAAATGCATTTACGGGAGTAATTAAGTGAGACATAATGGGATTTACAAAGGGTACTAGGAAAGCTTTGCAGTACAGCTTTTTTTATTTAATATTTTCAAAGTAATTTCCTCTACACTCAATACACCTCTCCATCCATCGAAACTAATCTTTAAACCAGTTCTGTCAAGTTTCACTAGGGAGTAAAGCACACTCATTGTCCCAAGCCCACAGAAGATCCTCATCACTGGAAAACCGCCTCCCTTTTCGCTTTATTTTCACAGAAACAGTGCAAAGTCGCAGGGAGCAAGATCTGGACTGTATGGAGGGTGCTCGAGAAGTTTCAATCCCGGCGTGGTCAAATATTCGGTGCAGGCTTTGGCGCGGTGAGCTGGAGCATTATCGTGATGGAGGAACCAGGTGTCTATTCTTGACTTTGGCCTGAATATCGTTGTGCGATGTGGATAAACATCACCTAGTGCAAGAGTCATTTCTTCGAAGCACTGGTCTATGTTTAAACCACGCACGAAATTATAACGCAAAACTGCCCTTATCTCATTTCGTGACCACGATACCATCGCAAGCACTTTACACTCTCACTGCTAATGAATAACTGAGACCATCGACATGGCGCGGCGGCTACTATGCACGTATGAACATGTCTCAACATACAGCAACAAGCAGCTTTCTACGATTCATATTGCAAAACTTTCCTAGTACCCTTTGTGGAGGAATTTCTTAATACACAACTTATAATCAAATGATTAAAAAATATAGATAGGACAACACAGTAACAAAAGTATTACACCCATACGATTAACTAAAAAAATTGAATGGAATTATGATTAGCAAAAGAAACAAATTGTTAAATACAATGAACATATTTTGCACCAGGTAATTAATATTACACAGTTTTTCCACTATAGTAACGTTATCTGTTAGGTAAACAAAACGTAACAATGTATTATAATACAAGATTCCTTGTGCTTGTGAGAATATTGATATATAAAAAATTTAATGGTCGTGTAATGTAATTTCACGAAATCCATCATATAATATTTAACAGCTACACATATGTAACACAGATGTGTATTTGTATGAAACAAAATGTATCATTGACATATTAATGGTTGTGTATTAGCAAAAATATGAACAACTCAACATCAAATTATCTGAAGTTAAATTTACTAAAAGTTAAATAAACATAAAGAAAAGGAGGCGTGTTACCTAAATACTAAATTTTTACTTCTTTGCCGTCCTTTGGAATGTTTATGAGGAAAAAAGGTATTCACAAAATGCAATATTTAAGAAAATATGCATAGCGAAATTATACAAAATATGCTTTTTTTGCTTCTCTTAATTAAAAAATATTACATAGACTCAAAAACAATTTTGTTGATATGTGTACTTTTAACAACAAATATGGATTTTGCATATACTTTGAGCTTCACACATAATATATTAATTCTTTTGTTCATGTTTATCTTACATTTTCGTGTTTTTTAATTTTTTCTCTTTGGATTTTTATTTTACTGTAAAATATTTGTTAGAATTTACCTAATATGTTCATTTTCCCTGTTATTAAAAATTCATTTAAAAGAGAGGTAAATTTTCTAAATTATTAATTTTCTAAGTAACTTTTCTCCTTTTTTTTCAAAATTTTAGCATTACAGGGATCACATTAGGCTGCGCCACAATTTGCAAGCTTATGACTTTTAGGATATTCTATTTACATGCTGTATTCGCACTGGTATAATTTACAAATTAAATGTCAGAAGTTAATCAAATTAAAGTAAAAAGATGACAAAATTAGATAATGCTATTTCTTTATAAGGAGGGCACTAATAAATATTTGGATCTCATTTCGCGTCAAATCGTCATCGTAGACCACTGGGTGAAATGTAAAACGATGTGCAAAGAATATAAACTATAAAATAAGCTTTATTTTTACAATAAATAGAAGTGAAACCAGCTAAATAATGAAGATAGTAAAGAAGCAATGAACGATTCGTCTTAGAATTTATTTCTTTCATTATCTTCGGCGATCGGTTAAGGAAGAAAAGAATTCCTACAATTACTGTAACATATGTATATATATTATTAGAATGTCTCTAACAGAAAATATGAAATTTTTTGGCTAAATTTTTTAAAATTTAAAAATGTAATAACTCATACCTTAAACCAAACTCTCTCAATTATCAGCCTATGTAGCATTCATAATCAACTCTGTTGGCCACCAGATCCTTTAAATTTGACTTTATTGGATTATGATTAATGGATGCCATTGATAATCAATGTTTTCGAAAATTACTTATATACTAAGTACTACATGAAAGGGATTGATTGCTCATACTTTATATGTCACTATCCATATAATTATAAAAACCAATATCTGTTGTAAACCTGACACAAACACTACCACTCATGGAAGTTTGGGTACTTACTAAGCTTCTATAAAAACACAAATTACAAAGTGGTGCATCTGTTAAAAAAATCATATTATTAATATTGTTACGCTTCATATATATAGTAATTTTGTTTATATTATGTTTTTAAATTAATTTATTTGAATTTAAATACAATTCGATTTTCAATTCATAAATTATTATTTGTACATTCTTTGTGCTATATTCAGATGCGAAATCTCCTTGTTTTCGTCACGTACGGTCAGGCTGCATAAAACAAACCGTTGTCGTTTTCCAGGAAGTCAAGTACCTAGAACTTTTCAAACATTTTCTCGGAATAGTCTTAATAACTTTCCATTAACTCACATTCGATATTCTATTTTGTTAATTTCTAAATGCAATTAGAGATTCAAATATTAATCATTTTCTCGTACAGAATACAAGTCTATTATTCTGCTTAGATATCTACCTGCCTGGTACTTACATATATTGATATCGCACTTTTAATTTATGCTATTTTTGGCGCGCCTAATTTTTCTCTCGTTTCATTGGTTAATTCAAATATGACGAGGCCCTGCCCTTCAGTTTACCGCTTCTTTTTTAAAAGCCTCGGCTTGTAAAAAAAACAGAGACTTCTACTCTAGCCATGACCAAGGCTACACATATTCTTTCTACGAGCTTGTGCAGTTAAGTTTTACTCGCACATGCAGTGTCCTCGTGTTTATTTTGCTACCGCAGAATACACATAGCATCCTGACCCAGGATATATATATATGTACACGCGCGCAAGTACCTAACGTATCATTCGATACATATTTCAATTTAATCCTTTTAATATTTTATTCCGCAGTTTTGTATCACTCGAATTACTTTTATTACAGCATTGCGATTACGTATATTTTGTTTTATTTGTTGCGCTCGCTTTTACTAATTGTTTTTATTTTCATATACTCAAGTTTTAAGAATTAGTTTAAATTAGTGAATAAAATTTTAAGGGTAATTCTGTTGTTGGATTTTCACTAATAATCTTTCTTTCAGTGTGGTACACATCCTGGAGTTTTGATGCTTATTATAAACATTTATTAATTATGAACTCCAGCAACTTATTTTCTAATATGGAACAATGGGACTGTAAATGTACTGTAAGTATAGTTCAGTTGTTCGTCGGGTACAGGATATATAAGTAGATTATTGCTGACGTGATTGTCCGTGTTTGTAAGGGTTAAAGAGTTTCTTTTAATATTAACCAATCGCATTTTAAAATGTTGAAAAGTAAACCAATAAGTATACAAAATCGATCCGCTATAATTGCGCTTCAGGAAGAGGGTTATTTAAGACGTGCATTTGTTGAAATACATCATGTAAAGAATATCAATGGTACGTTACACACTCCAGCGGTATCGTACGATAGGGTCTGTTGAAGATCGTAATCGATCAGGTTCTTCTCGGGTAGCAATAAGTGGTGAAGATATACGAATTTAACTACTTAGCAAACTAAATCGAGACAATCAGCGACCGAAATTATAGCAGAAATTAATTAATTAATCTAAAAGAAGCCGAACTTGACGGACGCATCACATTGAAAAAAGCATTCTTATGACTAGGAAATCAATGGGCACAAAGCTATCACAATTGATGATAATTGGACTAAGAAGCTTTGACAGACGAGCCCAAATTAGAGGTCTTCAGGCAAAGGTCTTAGTCTAAAGAGCGAAGCATGAGAAAATGCTACACGAATGCATTGTTCCTACGGTCAAACTCGGTAATGGTTCACTTATGTACTGGGGATGTTTCTGTGCAACAAAAACAGGCGACTTGGTAAAAATGAGCGGCATTATGGGTAAGGAGAACTATAGAAGAATTTTCAAACATTTACTATTTTCTCAGGACTGTATTTAATAGACAAAAACTTCACGTTTCTCCATGATAATGACCCAAAAATTTGAAAAAATTATTTAAGCTCTCAGGCAGAAGTTAATACTATGCAAATTATGCTATGGCCACCTTAGAGCCCAGATCTGAATATTGAAGTTGCAATGGAACGAAGTCGATAGAAAAATAAGAAATTACTGTCCAACTTCAAAGGACCATCTTTAGCGGCTTCTTTAATTCGAATGGAATAATATTTCTATAGACACCCTTACAAAAATAACTGATAGAATGCCGCGCGTGGTGAAAGCTGTGGTAAATGTAAATAGAGGATCTTTCTTTTCTTTATTAGATGTTTGTTAATAGAAGCAGAATCAATACATTATATTTTATGTTATTTTCTTTCCATTTTCTTTATGTCGTGAAAATTTTATTGAGTGCCCAATCTTCAGTGAACGGTGGTGTATGCGGCATATTATTATTCCATACATTTTTTAGAATTTAAGCTATAGAGAGTAAAAGCTTTATTTAAATAAATTTTTCTGTATTTTCGATACAAACTATTGTTTCACAAATATATCATTGCTTTCCTGGCAGCAAGTATGTACATATAATTAAAGGAATGAGTTCTTAACTTAAGAAAGTATAAGTAACAAAATGTATAAAAAGAACAGGCAATTATGAAGACAGCGTTCAAATGTTGAAAACTTTAGTTATAATATATTAAAAAGTTAAACTTTGAATATGGCAAGATGTACCGATGTAAAAAAACAACCTATTATTTAAAAAAGATTAAAACGAACTTTCAAATTTTGCTTTAGATATACTACGTAAATTAAATAAGCTTTAGCTTTTTCAAAGTTGTTATAAATGTAGTTTTTTGGAATTATTTTTATTAGTTTTGTAATCGTCACTCTAAAATCTCGAAAAGTACCTATCAGTAACAAAGAACATAAGAAAATCTAAAACTTTTAATACATATTAAACTACCACTTTTTATTAGTTTGTATATATATTCTTATTCTTTCAATCTACGCACAAAACTGTTTCTTCCACTTACTTCTAACGAACATAAATAATTACATTTATATTAGTTTTAATTATAACTCTTAAGAAACAAAATGTTAAATACGTAAATTTGATATCCAATTCTGCTACTTAAAAAACATCAGTGGCATAATATTTAACTAATTACACGTCAAGATTTGTTAGTCCGTTTTCGTTTTACCTTCTAAAACGTGTCTTGGAATGAATAAATTTAATGAATTGAAATGAACGGTTAAAGAAAATTGGCTCTAATTCGCGCCATATTAATCTTGGAAGTTTAATTTAAGTTATACTAGAAGGACACCGCCAAGTTTTTATGAAACTTTGCATCGTTGAAAACATCGAAAACAGTTGTGCTTTTAAATGGATATATTGCCAAGATAAAACGTAATTAATAAAAAAAAACGTTCTTATGTAGATTTCATCTGGATACAAATAAGAACGTTTTTACAACTTTTAGTATTTTTACAGGACATCTCCAATAAACACTGTTAATATAATCAACATATTCGTAAAATATTTAAGTTTTATTTTACCATTTTACAAGAGAAAAAAATGTAGAATCTTTTTTCTCAACAATTAAGTGTAACTAGAAATAGAACACGTTCCTGTGAAAAAATGAATTCTTGCATATTACTCCGTCCGGAATTCAAAGTTCTTCATCTCTCATAATATGAGAGCTTATGAACTAGTTAAGTACCTGACTCATATACTATATGAATCAGACACTCAACTACTGAGTTTTCCAGTCATCATGCGATTAAAAGTTATTATTAGAGCTCTTAATGAAAATGTATTATTATTTCTTCTACAGCAAATATTTCGTCTTCAATTACAAAATACGACCTTAGAATTTCTGTTGCTTCTGGTGTTGCTGATAATTTAGTTGACCGGATGTTAATTTAAACCATAAACGATAATCATTTTTTACCTCTAGTATATGGATCAAATCAATCAAAATAAAGTGTAATAAACACGTACACAGAAAATAATGAACTATTTTAATTCGCGTCTCTATTAATTTGGAAAGCATTTATGCGAATGTAATAGTTATAGATAATGGGCGTGGAATACGGCTAAAGAGACATAAAAGTCATTGTCTAATACAAGACGTAAAAATAATGATTCTGAACATTTGGATTGACGATAACATATTTGATAAACGCCAGATAACAACGAATATGTTGTATTCTACACAATATTTATATTGCTAACGGCAGCCTAAGCCTCATGGCTAAAAATTCCCACTATTATAAAACAAATAGTAGAGTATGTCAAAATTGCAAGTATTATCAAACTTCGACAAAAAGTCAGAAGTGCCCTATCGACTAAGAAAGTTATAGCTCCTATCTTTGAAACACGAAAAGATTTACTTAGAATCGAGAAATTGCAATCAATTCTTCTCTATTAAACAAAAAAAATAACAGAAAGAAAACTAGTTTGTTTTTATTATATAATAAAACTTCCACCTGTTTTGACCGTGTTTGACCGTGATCACAACATCACTTTCGAAATAACGAAACTCTAGAATAAATAAAGGGTACAATAAAAACTAACAGAATAATAATTGTCGCCACACGCTCTTGTTTAATAACCATCAATACTATTAAAGAGCAAAAAAATTATTCATGTATTGTAGAATTCCGAATACGAAAATTTTACTCTTTTAATTAAATATTCGAGAGTGAAGTAAAATTCTCTCAAAATAAGTAACTAATTTTCAACGTAGTCCCTTCTCAACTCTACATATTTTACGCAGAAATGTTCATGCTTCTTTATATCATATGTACAGTAAAATAACCCTAGTTTCAGATATGTAATGAAAGAGAATTTTTTCTCTGCAAAATATAATGACTTACTTTTTTAAGTGTCCAACTTTTGCAATAGTTCTCTATAACTATTCCGCAACGACTCTCCCTTTTGCAAGATAGTCGACAAATGCTACGTTACGTGTGTCCCAAAGAGCAATAGCCATTGTCTTCCTGTTCAGTGGAATTGCTTCGAAACACTTGAATCATCTTCTACTCATTATCTGAACTCTTAATTTATATCGGGTGTGAAGTAATAGTTTCAAGTATTATCGGCAATTATGAAGCAATGTACAAATTCAGAAAGACTATGTTGAATATTCTCCAAACTCTGTTTTAAAATGTTCAATTTTTGATGTTAGCAATCACGGTACCCATCAGTCTGACAGTTATTTCATATATAAATACTAATAAAAATATGTTATTCATTCATTTGAGATCTTTTTGATATCTATGTACTTGCTCCCGCAGCTTAATATGATGATCATTCATCACCATATTATGAACTTCTTTTCACAGTCCACGGCGCTCATCTTGTATAATTTAAAAGTATGTAGTCATTCATCAATTAATGACTACGTTTAAATTCTGCTAGTTTAAATTCTGTTATCCACTATTGTATTGTTGGCGTTAAGCTTTTCAAAATGAATCATCCGTTGCTCTAGTTTTTCCATTTTAACAAATGTACAAGAATTGTTTACTTCAATTTGGATAGAAATTTATTGAATCTACATCAGCGAATCTATATGCAATTTTTAAATAGTAATAGTATTCAGCAAATTAATAGATCAAAAAAGCAGTAATTTTATATTTTCGTTTCATTCAGAAATATATAATAGACGAGTTGAACCGAATATCAAGAAGAATCAACAGAAGAAATAAATTTAGTTAAATAAATCATAATCATGATTGAGGCTTTAGGAACTTACGATTGTTTAAGAATTACATGTGTATGGAAATAGCATGAAAAAAATTATAATTATGATTTTCCAAGTACTAACATTCTTTAAAAAAAAATTATAATGTCGATACTATGCTAAACATGTATATTTGGGGAAGGTAAATTACAAGCTATTCACCTACTCAATTCTGCATGACATGTTTAGAAACAATGTTTGCTTTTGCTAGAGTATATAGAGAGAGTGTATACCAAATATCCAATACACACGAATCTCTCGTTTGTAATACAAGCTAAGCACTTACGTATTATCATTCTAACTAGTTGATGGATATTTTGGGATAAACGCAAATACACTCCTTCAACTGACTCTGTATTTTGACTATGGACGGTATTTAACAGATATTTACATTTTTATACGTTTAGTATAAAATATAAATATATAAAAATAAGTTAAAGTAAGGACTATAAAATTGACGAAGGTCACCGAAATCAAATTTAAGAAAATTTTAATTATATACGAGGGTAGCCGTTCATATTTCGGGAACTGGAAACACTGTTAGTGTTGCCTCCGATCTGATGATTGCATCGTGAAGCTTGTCATTTTTGACAATATATTTACATTGACAGTTTTATTATCCGGTTGCTATTTCTATTGTTGAGAGTAACTTGAAAATTTTATGTCAGCGAAAAAATGTAATTAACTAGCAAACATTTTCGTGCAATTATTTTTCATAACTTTCGGCGTGGATTATCTCAACAAGAATGCATCGACAAGCTAAATTCTTTACATAGTGATGAAGCACTATCGAAAACTGCAGTCTATCGTTGATATAGTAAATTCAAACTTGATGGCGTTCTTTGGACGATGAATTTCGTGAAAGTCGTCCCAGAAATGTTGTTGTGTCGGAAAACATTAATGCAATGTCTGAATTGATAATGCAAGATCATCATATGACATACCATGAGATCGCGGCATCTCTAGGTATTAGTAACACCAGCGTGTATAAGATCTTGCATGAATATTTAGCCGTTAAGAAGCTATGTTCACGTTGGGTACCACATAATTTGACAACCGCTCAAAAAAGGACTCGTGTCGATTGATGCCAAGAAATGCACCAAAATACAATTGCGGTGCTTCAAAGAACATTTATAAAGTCGTTTCAGGTGAAGAATCTTGGATGTATACGTATGAGCCCGATAGTAAACAACAATCGACTGTGCGAGTACTCCAACATGAGCCAAAACCAACAAAAGTTGTTGGTGCAGATATAACTAAATCTAATACCGCCATTATGTTGTATTAAAACACCTCTATTTACCATAAATCTAACGCTGGCAAGCGAACTTTAGTTCTTACTGAATAATGTTTAACAGTAACATCAAAATAATTCACTAATGGGTGACGACCAAGTGAGTTATATCGCGTGCTCTTTCGAATTAAAGTATTTGTTGTCATTACAGCTCTTTTTAGTTTCTGTCATATTTTTCTTAATCTAATTATTATTTAAATAGGTAGTTTTTAGAAATACTGTTTACCTGGATACAATAATGTAAATAATGTTTGCAGAAATATCCCGTATACGAAGAAGATGTATGAATGTTTCTTATTCTTTCCAATACGAATACTACACTGTATAAATTAGTGGTAATATTTACATATAATAACTTGTGTTAATTTATTTTGCTTTCTTTATAAACTAGATTAGAACCTATTCCACTCATATCTTTCCAAGGCTTTTGTGATCTTCATGTCTCAGTAGAGCACGTTTTCTTGTTTAATTCTTTTAATTAGACTTAGCAGCTTCGAGATTAATGTTTCTATATAGATTTCCGCTTCAGAATTTTCATCTCTCATTTGTAAAATTCGCATTCTTGCTGACCTCTTACATTGCCATAGTACAGAATTGACAGAATCTACGTGCAATTTCATCTGTCAATCTCATATTATTCATATGGTTTTGGACTTTCACTGCCGACTTTCTAATCCTACTCAATATATAGCGCCTAAAAATAAAAATTATATTTAATAGTTTTAAATTAATATTCTTTTTATTGTAGATGGATAAATACTTAACTGTAATAGTAATCTCAAATCTAGAATTGTTGAATTTTTCATTTGGATGAATGTACATGTAAGCCTATTAATGACCAACAACAGCCATTGTGTTTTGTCTTTATTATTTTCACCGCCGGTAGTATGAACCTAATAAACTAAAAAATACATGGAGAGCACTTTAGCAAGCCAAAAGAAAGTTTCCAGAGAAACAAATATTTTCAAGAAACAAACAAAACTTTAAAGTCCATGTCCATACAAGTTTTCCCACAGAATTTTCAAATATAAAAACCTCATTCGATAGGAGAATCCATAGTACTACCCGTGGCCATAGACATATTCAGCACATTAAAATAACTCCATTTGCAGATGATATGGTGGGAGGAAGAAAATTCGATAAGTTTAACGTCCTGTATCCTGTCAATTAATAATAAAACTAAAACCAACTTATTTCACTTTACAAATGCGTGAAGTAATAGCTCTAGTTAACGATGCTCAATCGATTACATATCTTAGATATGTTGTAGAAACCGATGTTAGAAAAGATTAGTATTCCGCAAGCATATTGAAGATAATACTACCGATAGAGAAATTTCTAATATGATTAATAATTTTTTAACAACAATAACATTTTTTGAGAGAACTATTGTTGATAGAAGGCTTTTCGCAAAATTATGTGACGATATAGGTACAAAACGTATAGCACTCCTACATTATTTTGAGGCAACGAAAGCAGTTCGTACTTTATTTTAAAGATCTGGACATGTAATACGAATGGATAAGAAACCCATTTGCGATTGAAAAATTTGATGCTTTTGGCCTTCCAACGACCAAATAAGAAATGATAATTAACTTATCTTATGACAGTACATTTAAGTAGATATTCGAACAAGCCAATAATATTTTTACGTTTTGGCACGAGTTAAGAAAGATTTTCCTATTTTAACAAACAAACGTTTAGAAAGTTTATTGCCATTTGTAACAACCTACTTATGTGAGACTAATTTTTTTGCTGCAGCTGTTTTACAGACAGTACTGATCTCATTTGATGATTGAAAAGGAATGTGAATAACGACATCTTCAATGATGCCACGGTTTTCAATAATTTGTACTAAAAAATCTATTGAACATATAGTATTTATTTATATAAGATAAATATGGTGCATTGTTTTATACTTCACTAAATACATCACTATTATATTTAAAAAATTGGAATTTATTTTAACCTCTCGAAAAAATGCAAAAAAAATATAAAAATATTATTAAAACCTCCTAATATTGGTATCTTGCAAGTAACGTGATTTTGTGATTTAAGTGCTAAAAATTCCAAAAATACATATACATAAACATATGAAGGGGTAACCGGAATTTCTCTATAAAAACCTGTATTTTATTTTTTTTACAAAACAACCTCAACGTATTCAATATATTTTCCATCTAAATTTATACACTTATCTAATCGATGATTCCATTGTTGGAAACATTGTTCGAACTCGTTTTCCTGTATGGTTGCGAACTGCTGTATCGCTTTTTCCTTCACCTCTTCCACGTCGTGACACGATGTCCTTTCATCTCCCTCTTCGCTCGTGGAAACAAAAAAAGTCGCACGCAGCAACAAATATATATACAATATATATATTTGTTTATGAAAACTGAAAGAGGCGGAATAATTTTTTTATGAAAATGGAAAGCGGAAATACCGAAAAGTTAATCCAAAGCCTTAAGGAACTGTTTTGCCTAAACTCGAGAGTTCTCCCACCTTTCTGAGATGTGCACACATACATATGTAATACTATTTGTATGTATATATATAATAAATTATGTTAATTCATATCGATTTTTATTTATTTTTTCATATGTATTATATATATAATTCATATGGTTTTATATATGAAAAAATGGTTTAAATAGTATAGCACTAATTAATAGTATTCAAAATATATTTAAGAATATACAGTATTACAATAATACATTGTTGCTACTATAAATTATTTAAATTACCCACATATTATAATTAGTTCTTGCTGACTAACGATTACTTGACTTGGTTTAAATCTTTACTTTATCGCCTAGAGAGAAACTTGTCATCTATTTTATTGTATAGGGTTTCTGTAATCTGATTATATGTTCATTATCATTATCACAAAAATTAACAAAATTCATCTTTTGTACAGGTAATACGAGGATAGTTTGACAAGTAGTGAGAATGACACATAGGTGGCGCTCTAATTGGTAAAACAAATGCACTGTAATTTAGGTTGCCTATTTATATGTTTAGATTCCGATATTTAGATAATCGGTATTTTTGACAGCTGATTGAAAAAGAAGCAACAAAAGAAGCAACACGTTGTTTTGTTAAAATGGAAAAAGCAGAGTATCGTGCGGTGATTAAATACTTCGTAATTGAGGGTATGAAAGCTACCGAAATAAAAGATGAGTTACGGGAAACATTAGGTGAATCTGCTCCATCATTCGCCACAATAAGTAGATGGGTAAATGAATTTATACGTGGTAGAACAAATTGTGTTGATGAAGCGCGCTCTGGAGCACCCAAAATCGTGACTTCTAAGGAAATGATTATAAAAATCCATAATATTATTAAGCAAGATCGACGACTCAAAGTGAGAGAGATAGCAGACATGGTAAACATTTCAACAGAACGCGTACACCACATTTCAACGAAAGAATTGGGCCTTTCCAAGCTTTCGGCAAGATGGGTGCCGCGATTGCTTACGACTGATCAAAAGTTCACTCGTTTGCTCACTTCCAATGAGTGTTTGGACCTTTATAAGCGGAATCCGGTTGATTTTTGCAGGCGATTTGTTACTTGCGATGAAACTTGTATACGCTACAGTACAACCGAAACTAAACAACAGTCGAAACAATGGTTAGAGCGTTGTTCTGCTCCTCCAAAGAAAACGAAAACCACTTTATCGGCAAACAAGGTGATGGCATCAATTTTTCGGGATTCAAAGGGCATTTTGCTCATTGATTACCTTCAGAAAGGTGCCACAGTAAACGGACAATATTATGCAGAATTTCTACAAAAATTAAATGTTGAGATTCGTGCTAAACGGCCAGGAATGGCAAAGAAAAAGATTCTGCTTCACCAAGACAACGCACCCTCGCATACCAGCACAGTTGCGATGTCCAAAATCCACAAGTTGCATTTCCAATTAGTACCGCATGCGCTTTATTCGCCGGATCTAGCCCCTTCCGACTTCCACCTTTTCCAAAATTGAAAATGGCACTAGGTGGAAATAAATTTTCGTCTAACGACGAGCTTATCATCTTTGTAAATGTGTATTTTGCAAGCCTTCCGGAATCGCATTTTAGAGATGGCATAAAGGCATTGGAGCACCTTTGGAATAAATGTATTGCTCTTTTAGGAGAATATATTGAAAAATAAAAATTATTTTGTATTTAAAAAATTCGTTTTTCTTTTCCATTCTCACTATTTGCCAAACTGCCCTCGTATATTCGATGATGTATGTAACTGTGTATCATTTATATATTTATAGAACAGTAATAAGTTGCATAACTCTACTTTTTAGGAACCATTACAGTTTTATTAATTATTTAAAAAACTTTCAGTATAAATTAGCTAAATCAATATAACTTATATTCAGTATTAATTTTTAATAACTTTGTTTAGTAATATAACACACGTTACACAGTCATTAAAATCTGAATAAATTCTCTCCTAGACGATATTGATGTATTTTTCTAAACTAATACTGCGATGATATAAGATCTTCTATAGGTCAAAGAATAGTAACCAAATTTATATATACTGTACAAGAAAGTATGGTTGACGTTCGTTAGTTTTGGTCTTGTGTTTTCTTAGAAAATAAGTGAAAATATCACAACAGAATGGAACAAGTTGTCCTAATAAGCATTAAATCGATATTTAAGTCTCGAAAAACTTTGGACAAGCAATGTAACGCGTATCTAGATACTGGACAGTCTTCTGTTCTTCCAACTAAATGTTATCTTTTAACGCAAAACAAAACCGTTAAAAAATGTTGAGCTCCGTACAACTTTTAATCAAAGATTCATCATCCACTCAGCTTCTTAAGAATGTGTCTAAAAATAAATGTCTTCGGATCCTTGTTATATATCTTATTGTTGCTTTACTTGACTGATCTGTATTTCTCCAATAAATTGCATATGTTCTAGTCGTGACTTAGTGTAAGTTTCCACGTATAGCTTTTGTCATTCATATAATTAATGCGGTACTCTTCATTTTGAAACAGATGTTCTTCTACAACGGACTTATCCGAATGTCCATATTGAACATTTCATTGTTTCGTTGGTTGCTTCTTTCTGTCCGATGTAGCTTTTTCGGTACTATATAACTCATTCTCATTAAATGGAAGTAGTTATCATATTTTCTTCACTGTATTGAACCAAATAATGATCTTCTTCTACAATATTTTTTTCAATCTATCAGTAACTTCACCAATGTAGGGCAGGTATGTATATTCTCCTTGATGTTATTGTTTTTGCAAAATGTTTGTCTATTTCATATGCTATCAATAATGACCTTTTCGTCATAACTTTTTCTCTGTAAAGTAGCTTTCGCGTGCTCGCACTCTTCTGATCTATATTCATCATCAATAATCGTCTCTGCCCTTCTTAGAAGTGCGGTAGTTGTAAATCTCTTATGTTGAGAGTGATGTAAAATGTTGCATGAAGGTATCAGTCTCTCTGTGTGTCTTCTCTTGCGATAATCGTGGATAAGTTTGTTACTGTTTATACATTTAACTAATTGACCAAAAAAATGGTAACGCGTTATTTTCTTCATTCCTCATTGCGAAGTTAATGATTAGATGCTGGTTTTTATGATGATATGGAAACTGTGCGTGTCTCTTATTCACGGAACCACTTGACGAAAGTGTCATCTACATGTTTATACCGATACTTAGAAGACATTGTCTTCGAAAACTTCTATGAAGTTGATAAAAAATGATCCAATGTCGAAGTTAACTATTAAGCTGTTGTTGGTTACTTCATATCTTCTTTTTCACATTGCAGTTAATTTTTCCGAAGTATTGTTGTCATTATTTGGTAACATATTTGGTTAACATGTACGTAAGTATTCCACATTGGCACGATTGTCCGCAGAGGGTTTCAAATTCTATGTATTTTAAATAGTCTGGTAATGCGTTCATTTTACTTTTCTCTATACATCACCACAATCACATGCCTTGTGATATTCTTCGTTGGCGGTTTATCTCTTAGTAAAATCTGATAGGTCTTATGTTTAATTGCTTTTCATCATCAGTTGGTAGATTTAAGTAGTACGTTTTCTTTCTTTCATTTCTATGTAACATCAAGGATTATCTCTACCATTCCATTTACAGACACAGACCACATTTCTAAAGTAACTGCTATATCAACTTCTCCTGCATATTTGTCGTCGTGGAACGAAATACAGCTTTGCAAAATTTCTTAAACCATTTGCAAACAGTTAGCCGTAATGGCACTTCGTTTACAAATGTCCAATACAGCCACTATATACAATCTTTTTCAAATAACTAAAATTTAACTTAGTTTCAATTTTATAAATCGTAACTCTAAAGACCATCTCACTATTGGTTTGTTATAGTTTATATAAGGTTTCTCATACGACACTAAATAAGTAAAGCTGCAGATAAATTTTGATGGAGACTGTTATTAATTAAATTAACCAAATAAGGTTAATATTACCCCTGTTCACAATAATTTTCGTATTCTGTATACGTATTTCGTCAACTAAGTTGTCATCATCCCATGTAAACACGGCAAAATCCGCACAAAAACACAAAGTCCGTAGTAAACCTACACCGTCGAGAGCCAGACACATACTGGTATGTTTGCTGTGTTGATCGTGGAAAGGGTTTATATTAACTTTATTTGGTTAAGTAAAGCTGAAAATGCTTACAAAAGTAAATAAACAATTACAAATAAAAATAAAATATATAAAATACAAAATATTTCTTACCTCTCTGTATAATCTTAATTCTCCTGTTTGGATCATATATTTCGTCGTCAACTGAAATGACTACATAATCGCCGCTATCCAAAAGTTTTCTCTTCTGCAGACACTTAACGAAGTCTATGAGAGCGATGTGTTCGCCGACAAACACGTAAACTATAAAGAAAAGCATTTTCTAAAACATCTTCACAACTACATGTTTATTTAATAGAATAATATTATTGTATATATACCTATTAAAAGTTTTACATATACGTATTACTGCAAAAATGTTTAAAAATGAATATTAGATGATCTAACCAAAAGTTAAGAGTATGGCTTTCATATAATTTGACATTTCGTACGTTAAACACGAACGACAGGTCAAAAAAACGCCTATTAATTTCATTTATGTACTACTTTAAAGAAGTTATTGTGAAAAAATGTAATTTTATTCGTGAAAAATTTCGTACGATTTTCTGGATCAGCTAACTCAACTTCAATGCATTGACTGACTTTATGTAGCTGTTGGAGGGAAAGCATCAGTAGTAATATATCAATAGTACTGTTCATAATTAATTTGCGGAATTCAAACGTGAACATAGAAATCTTAGTGATAAATTTCGTGAAGATTGTCCAACAATCTAGATTGTTTCGATAAACACCAATGCCGCAAAAGAAATTATATAGAAAAACCTGTATGTGAAATACCATAAAATTCAAACATCCGTAGGTATTGACATAAAGCAGATAATTATATGAGATTTTGTGTGAATATTTGGCATGTAAATTCTTTGCACTCTAAGGATTTCACACAATTTGTTCGAAGTTCGAAAAAGGTTCGCGTCGAATGAAGCAAAAAAATGCTCAAAATATTGAACCGAGGTGCTTCAAAATTCGCTGACATAGCAACTACTGCCAAAACCTGGAATATTTCTACGATCTCAAAACTAAACGCCAATTAGTTGTTTACATATCCTTAGATACATGTAATATATGAACCAAATAACTTTTTGTTCGCAGTGTTTCAAAAAATTACCATTGCATTTTAGAGGGCTTTAGATGGCTAAAGGGCCAAATGATATACAACAATTTATTTACCAGAAATCATTGATGAATTGAGTAAGAAAAACTGAAAACGTCATACCGTCCTTTATCATAACAATCAAATAAAGGGTTTTCCAATATGGACTTGACAACTTTTTTTCAAAATAAAATGCAGACCATTTGAGATATTTTAAAAACTTTATTATCGGGTTGAAGTACAATCAAAACATTTATGAATGGAACTCGACTTCGTTCATATGGCCACCGCGGGCACGTTTGCAGCGGTCGATTCGTTGGACCCAATTTTCGATGACTTGGCCACACAATTCGGCCGAAACGGCTGCTATTTCGCGTTCAATGTTGGCTCTGAGCTCTTCCAACATTGTCGGCTTGTTGGCATAGACCATTGACTTGACGTAGCCCCAAAGGAAAAAGTCTAGAGGCGTTAAATCGCACGAACGAGGCGGCCAATCGACTGGTCCATTTCTTGAGATAACACGCTCATCAAACTTACTCTTCAATAAATCGATTGTAACGTGTGCTGTGTGGCTTGTGGCACCGTCCTGCTGAAACCACATGTTGTCCAAGTCCATATCTTCCAATTCGGGCCAAAAATAATCGGTAATCATGGCGCGATAACGATTACCATTCACAGTAACGTGACGATCATTATCGTCGACGAAAAAATATGGCCCTATACACCGCCGACATGCAAACCGCACCAAACAGTTATTTTTTGTGGATAAAGTGGTGTTTCATGAAGCACATGTGGATTTTCACCCGACCAATAACGCATATTTTGCTTATTGACGAACTCATTGAGGCAAAAATGAGCTTCGTCACTGAAAATGATTTTGCGATGAAATTGATCATCTTGGCGCATTTTTTCCAGAGCCCAATCGGAGATACCCACTTCTGAGTGGATAGCCGTTCCAGAATCTGATTGACTGCTTAAAATATTATACAGATTTTCAAGACAACTACTTGTAAAAACTTTCGCAATAACCCACGTAGTATAAGATAAGAATTTCTACTTCGAGTTTAAAGAATTTTATTTTTATATATGTATGTACGTTCTCATTTAAACTTTTAATTAAGTCGTCAACCAAAGGAAAAGAGTTTTATAATTTTTAATATCCCTTTAATTATGTTTTATCTATTATCGGCTGGATATTCAAAAACAGAACGACGTAATCTGCACTTATCTACCAAATGCCTTTTTTCGATAATTTATCTATTTAAAAGATAAGTTGTAATCATAAATAATATATTGTAACAATAGATTCAACTTTCTAGAACTCATTTTTTCATCTAGCTTACGTAACTTGAAACTTTCCTTTATGGCGATTATGCAAATGACTACATTGGACAATGAAGTTCTTGTATCAAAAGAATTATTTTGAGGCATTATATTTTGCTTCTTTATACGTACAAATATAAAAAAATTCATACCACCCACTCGTTTTAAAATATTTAAACTATCAAACAGTCCGGGGCGTATGCCAAGCTGAAAAGCAATTATGATCAGAAACAAACAACAAGGTTGTCCTTAAAATCTGATTAAATGAAAAGAATTCTTAAAACTTTGAACATATTAATAAAAATGATTAGCGAAAGTAATATTTAAAAATAAAGACGTAATCAATTGCAAATGTATAGGTGATAAAGCTGTAGAATGAAATCTACAAGGATTAATAAAATAAAGTAGTTATCGAACGATACGTGGCGTACTTGTGTGTGTATGTGTATCTATTTGTAATTACAATTTAAGTAGAAAATAAAACACAGTATCGATTTGTAGTTAACGAAGTTTCATTTAAACCTTCTTAGTCTGACTCTAGTAGATCAATGAGTATAATATTACAAGCAGCGTGATAAATAATACGTTTCTTATAATTTACGACGACATAACCATAACTTCTTAGAAAGCACACACAATTTATGACGTGAGAATAAACATATATATACTGTCGAAGATATTTACTTACGTACATGATAACTATACAACAACAACTATACAATAAATCGTAGGAAGCTGCCTGTTGCAGCATGTTCAGACAATTTCATACATGCATAGTAGCCGTCGCGCCGTATCGATGGGCTCAGTTATTCATTAGCAGTGAGAGTGTAAAGTGCTTGCGATGGCATCGTGGTCATGAAAGAAGATAAAGGCAGTTTTGCGTTATAATTTCGTGCGTGATTTAATCATAGACCAGTGCTTCGAAGAAATTACTCTTGCATTAGGTGATTTTTGTTCACATCGCACAACGATATTCACGTGGTATAGAGAATTCTAAAGGGAAAATTTAACTGTGGAGGATGCTGAGAGGCCGGGAACGTGAGATACGGAGGAAAACATTACTACTGTGAGGAAAATGCTTGGCGAGGACATGAGAGTGACCTACCAACGGATAGAGGGTACTTCAGGCCTAAATGCACCAGCAATTCGTTCGATTCTGCATGATCATTTGCACGTGAAGAAACTTTGTTCCCTCTGAACATTCCCTCTGAATAACATCGTGACAGGTGACGAGACTTTGCTGTACTATTACGATGTGCCAACCAAGCTCAAAACAAAGTTTGGGTCTTTGATGATGAGGACACACCCGTAGTTGAAATCGAGTGGAATTGTGGAACGCGTCGTTTTGGACACACAGAAGACAGTCACAGCTAAGTGGTATACTGAACAGTGCCTGCCTAAAGTCATTGGATCTATGAAGAACCTGCGGCCAAAGTCAAGAATGGACACCTGGTTCCTCCATCACGATAATGCTCCAGCTCACCACGCCAAAGTCCGCACCACGATAAGATTGAAACTTCTCGAGCACCCTCCCTACAGTCCAGATCATGCTCCGCGAGGCGGTTTTCCTGTGATGAGGCCTTCTGCGGACTTGGGACAACGAGTGTGCCTTACTCTTTAGTGAAACTTGGCAGAACTGGCTTAAAGATTGGTTTCTGGGGATGGAGAGGTGTATTGAGTGTAGAGGAAATTATTTTGAAAGAAATAAATAAACAGAGCTGTATTGCAAAACTTTCCTAGTACCCTTCGTATATACTGCGACACAATGAACTGACGTGCGATCGCACTACGTGTTCTTTATTTGTGCCGATTTCAGATAATGATAGAAAAGAGAGCTTTTAAAAGATCTGGCATTTTTAAAGAATGATTGAGGCGAAAGGCAAGTTCTACTGTAATCGAAACTAGCCTATCACGATAAGGAAGAGCGCTCCAAAAGAATAATTAAAAGCCGCAATATAATTAAAACGGCTATGACAACAATAGAAAGAATATAATTATAAATTTGATCGCAAAACGCTCGGTTCTAAATGATATGTCACACGACTTGTTTAATATAACCGTTATACAATGGAAGCAAATAAATTAATAGATATAGATTGACTATAATTATCTGGCAGATAGATATTTAACGACAGGTAATATTATTTATCATTTCAACTAAAACTTGAGTATTGCTTGCCGTTTGTCCCCATTTGAAGACTTCTTCATTTAAAATACGTATTAGCGACGTACCAAATTAATCTAAATTTTTCTAAGGTGCCCCATGTAACATATTTACTTACTGTTACTCATTCTCCTTCTGTTTTATGAAATTTATGTATAGTGATTTGTAGATCGCAAAGTTGATATTCAGATAATTCCGTTGCACTACACTGTTTTAACACGCTTTTTGTGGAGATGAGAATCGTTTTTAATCATTATTTGCTATTGCACACTTTCCTTCACTAACAATACGTTCCACCGTTCTGAACAAAATACACGTTTTCTTTAACGCTTTTAACGTACATCACTTTTTTATTTTTAAATAGGCAGTTCTTCGTCTTGATATAATAAAGTCTACGTACCAGATTATTCATTAATGAATTTGAAACACCAACATCCTATTTGAATACTGACATTTGAGTAAATGATATATGAATGTATTATGTAGCTCCATTATTACAAGATATGTGTCGTTATGTAAAAGTTTACTTTAATAACAATTTGCCTCGAAGACTGCAATATTATCAAATACCATTCGACGCGGACTAGAAAACCATGAAAAAACCAATACTATAATGAGTTTAATTGCCGAAGAAAATGATTTTATATTTCATAATATCTATATGCATTCCATGTCATTCTGTCAACCGAAATATAAATTTCTAGAGAAAGTATTGTGGAAGATATAAAATATTTCAAGTATTCAGAAAACGATAACATCTTAGACTTCAATGAAGCTAGAAAAGTCTGTTTTTATTTTTGATTATGCCTACGAGAAACATAATAGAATTATAGTATATTTTAGTATGAATCAGCATGAAGCTGTTGATTCTTGTACTTTCTACTATGTCAAATGTATACCCCTATACCAAAACATTTAATACGAGATGATGCAAATTTTATTATATTATTTAAACAAGATGATTTAAATCTTTGATATATACACGAAGATCAGGTTGACACCGATATGATTTTCGATCAGTACAAAGCTGTTCATGCAGAATGTTCGAAAAATAAATATTATTTTCCAACAATTGATCGAGATAGTAATATAAACGAGAGTCGCTACAGCAAAATATTTTATTGATTTAGCATATGTACGTGTATATATTTGCAAACACACATACATACACCAATCGAAGAAGAAGAAATACAATCGTTAATTAATATCTGTATTATGTACTGTAATATGTATCGAAAACTCTGTGAATGCATTTCTCTGTTTACAATATACATTTTCTATTGGTTATGAATGTAACTTCTTCATATAAACACCTTAAAGCAGCATACTCCATTCAATAACTGTTTAGTATATGTTGAGACCTGCTCTTTACTTTACTATATACAAGGGTAGACTAGTACTAGATCAGGGCTGTACGGCGGATGGCTCATCAATTCAAAGTTTTGCCCGGTCAAATATGCAATTGTTTGAGCCGACTTGTGAGAGCTCGCATTGTCGTGATGGAGAATGATCTGCCGTTTTCGGTTTGTCTTCCTTATTTCTTCAAAATATTTTGGCAAACAAATAGTTGTGTACCATTTGGAATTGACCGTGCTACAACTCTCTAAGGCACGGTTGTAACGTGACCAGTTTTTCTGAAAAAACTGACGGCCATTTGTTTTGATGTGCTTCGAGAGCGAACTTTGTTGGTTTTGGCTCATCTTGGGATACCCACACAGTCGACTGCTGTTGACTATCGGGCTCATACGTATGGATCCAAGATTCACCTGCAACAACTTTATAAATGTTCTTTGAAGCACCGCCATTGTATTTTTGTGCATTTCTTGGCACCAATCGACGCGAGTCCTTTTTTGAGCGGTTGTCAAATTATGTAGTACCCAACGTGAACATGGCTTCTTAACGGCTAAATGTTCATGCAGGATCGTTTGCACGCTGGTGTTTCCAATACCTAGAGATGCCTCGATCTCACGGTATGTCACATGACGATCTCGAATTATCAATTCAGACACTGCATTAATGTTTTCCGACACAACAACATTTCTGGGACGACTTTCATGATATACTGTAGTTTTCGATGGTGCTTCATTAGCATATAAAGAATTCAGCTCATCGATGCATTCTTGTTGAGACAATCCACGCCGAAAGTTATGAAAAATAATTGCACAAAAATGTTCGCGAGTTAATTTCATTTTTCCGTTGACATAAGATTTTCAAGGTAAATATGTTGTTAATTTATATAAATATATATTATCGGATCGGAGCCAACACAAACAGTGTTCCCGAAATATAGACGACTACCCTCGTATAATAATCGATCAGAAGCTGTTCCAAAACTATTCACCTGTTCAACTGTTAAAGTTGTTTAAGAACTCTTTTGATAATGCTATCGAAGAAAAATAAAAAAATGAAAAAGATAAAATAATTTCATTTGATTGATTGGTAACCTAGTATTTGAGGTCAGTCACCGACCGCTTCGAGGAATTATTGAGTGACATCGTCGGGAGTATCCTTTAACAACAAAATTCATATCGATTTAAAAACAAAATTAAAAAATTGCTAAATTTATTTTTGAGGTAGATGGTCCTGATATAATAGATAAACTTCGATACAACAGATTATATGAATTAGTATTTTAGTCATTTCCAGTTGATTATACAAAAGAGGATGGTTATATGAAAGAGGATGACATTATCTGTTCAGAATACATCGATATAGGCCATCTTAAAATAAATCGGCGTTCACTATCGTGATATCAATCCAAAAAACAAGAGAAAAGTAGTGAAAATTGCAAATATGTAAATATAATTAAACCCTTGACACATTCCCCGTCTTCATCTACAAATGATTGCATAGAGAAAAATGGACATGTTATCGTATTAGTTAGAAGTGGACTATATCAGTATGTGTACTGGAATGGTGTAAATGTATTGGCTAAATTGTTTCCATTGCCAAAGAGTTCAAAGGGATGAACATAATTGAATAAATAGTGAAAAACTATAATTGTTGTAGCGTTTACTATTACTATTAATTAAAGTCAGATATGTATAGTATTGATAAATTTGGTTGGTATTTAAACAAAAGTAAGATTAATAAATCTGTAATACCAAATCTCATCAGTCAAAATAAACGGCTGTGTAATATCCAATTACCCCTAAAAACTGATGCCCGAAAAGAGACTAATCAACATGTAGCACAATGAAAGCATCTACTGCTCAGCAGGTAGAAACGAATTTAATAATCAATAGATACTTTATCAACCTACAATAGTTTTATACACAATTATGTTAATCTGGTACGAAGACTTCCGCAGTCGTGGTCCATGCTGTCTGCTTCTGGACTTCCGAGCTAGAACCGCGTCACTTGTATATGTTTTTATACATGTGAATACTTGTAAATGAAGTTAACCAAAAGAAAGCTTATCGCAAGCTTCGTTATTTTAGAAGCAAAGCAATCCGTTATGACACATACACAATGCCACATAAAATAACAGAGCATATTGTTTTTCCCATACTAAATAAATTGGTTGTCTCCATTCACCGTGCTTAGTTACCTAGATAGTACATCGTATTATCTAGCTAAAATAGAAACTATCAAGAGATTGTCATTTTGCAAGAGTACTAGCAGATGATAAACTCTATGTGTTAGTTATTGCCGCCAACTGAATTTTAACAATAAATTATTTTTCCCGGCAATTGCGAAAATACATCTTCTCATTAAAAGTAGTAATTAGTCATTTTGATAAGTATTCGGTTTTATTTTCTCAATAGTACCTGCCTGCCCTTAAACAAATTCTTGTTACCTCATTATAGTCAATTGGATTATGTTAATTTTGTTCATTTTTGGATTCAGTTCTAGCAAAAACCTTGTTGGCGTTGCGGCGCCGTAACAACTATACGAATTGAAATTCATTTCAATCAATGTATATATATTCAATCAATATATATATAATGTTATTTTAATATATTACATATATAATCAGTCCCCCCATCTACCTTTCGGTGTAGGGGTCAACATTACAATATACATTATGTCTTATGTACAAAGTCTCTCCACAACTTCCTATCCTTGACTATCTCTCTTGCAATAGACAGTGATTGTCCTCTTCTGTGTATGGCCTTTGCTATTAATTTTTCCCGTGTTTCTTTTGGTCTTCCTGGTCCTCGTTTTGTTTTTATTCTAGCTTCAAAAATCCTCCTTGCTGGTATCTTATCTTCCATACGTTGTAAATGCTTTTCCTCAATATATTCCATTATAGAACCTATATGTAACTCCTCTCTTACGTCCGTGTTTCTTTTTCTATCTTTCCGTGTTATCCCTTTATTGCCTCTGAGGTATTTCATTTCCAATGCTTGCACTTTGCTCTTCCAGCTATTCGTGAGTACCCATGTTTCACTTCCGTAAGTAAGAACTGGCCTGTAGATCGTTTTTTAAATAGTCATCTTGGTTTTCGTGCTAACTTCTTTCTTCCAAATTACAGTAGTTCTCAATGAATGGTAGAGTTTAGATACTTTGTCAATTATCTCTGTTATGTCCATGTCTTGATTACCATTTCTATCGATTGTTACCCCCAGATACTTAAGTTGTGAAACCTGCTCTATTCATTTGTTTTCAATATACAGTGTGTATCAGCCAAATGGAATAAATTCGATAATAGTTAAATGAAAGGGTATTCGAAAAAACGCTCGGACACATCGATTGGGATTTTTAGTTGCGTAGTTTTTTAAGTAAAAAGTTTATATACAGGGTGTGTCATGTAAAAGTGGTCAATACCAACTTTCTTATTTTAAATGCAACACGCTGTCAAATATTAAATTTTTGAATTCTTTAGAAAATTCTAGACATATTTCATGTACAATGTCCTATACCTATCTTCGACTGTTTCGGAAAATTTGAATGTTTTCAGATTAATTTGAAAAATTTTTGATAATGTAAAAAATAACAAGAAAAACATTGTCACTGTAGGAGATGTTCAAAATGTTCGCCGCAAGCGTCTTGACAACATCCTAATCTTAAATAAAAATGTTTTCTAACGTTGCTCAACATCTCAGGTGTGACCGATCTAATCGCAACTATTATTCGTCTTCTTAAGTTAGCTAAGTCGAGGGGTTTAGTTTTGTATACTATACTCTTGACATATCCCCATAAGAAGAAGTCTAATGGCGTTAGACCAGGGGATCGTGCTGGCCATTCCATCGATTCTCGCCTACCTATCCACCGATTCGGGAATATTTGGTCGAGGTACTGCCGGACATTGATTTGGTAATGGGGTGGTGCTCCATCTTGCTGGAACCACATCGTAATTGCTGAAACTTGTGGGTTTGCTAGATCAGGATATAAGTTTGTCAAAGCTAGCACGAGATTATTTTGAAGCAATACTAAATAATTGTCGCCATTCAAATTTCCATCAATGAAAAAAGGACCTACGATATGATTTCCAACAATTCCTGCCCAAACATTAACCTTCTCAGGGTATTGCGTATGTTCTTCCCTCATCCAGTGAGGATTTTCCCTGGACCAATAGCGGCAATTTTGACGATTAGCATGGCCGTGAAGCATAAAGGTACACTCATCAGAAAATAAAATATGTTCTAATTGGATCACATTGTTATCTAACATTGTCATCATTTGTTCACAAAAATACGTTCTCCTATCAAAGTCGTCTTCCATGAGCTCCTGAGTTGGTATAATTTTATAGGAATGCATTTTATTTTCTTTTAATGTGCGAGTAATCGATGAATGGTAAACATCTAACATTGACTTCTCTTCTTTTGAGGATTCTCCGTACTATTTTCCTAGGGACACGATAAAACGCCTTCTATAAGTCTATGAAAGCGAAGAATGCTTTTCTCTTACTCATTAGGGTTTTCTCTATTATGTGTTTTATCGTGAAGATATGATCATTTGGAATTCTTCCCTTTCTGAAAGCACTCTGAGCTTCATCTAGCGTTGTCTCTGTTTTCCAGTACTCTCTCATACACTTTATTATTAGTCCTCTATAGTTGTTACAGTCCTTTGCATTTCCCTTTTTGTATGTTGGTATTATCTGTCCTGCTTTCCAGTCAACCGGTATTGTTCCACTTTGCCATGCTTTTCCGCAAATTTCCCATAGCCGTCTTAAACCCTCCTCTACTAGGTTTTTTAGCATCTCTGCAGTTATTTTATCATGTCCAGGGGCTTTTCCATTTTTAGACATATTTACGGCACTTAGTATCTCTTCATATGTGATTTGTCCTAGTGTATCTTCATATATACTTGTTCCTATTTGATCTCCGTCCTCTTTGTTCCAATCGTCTACATCACCTTTGTTGTATAAAAGTTCTTGAAAACATTCCTTCCATCTTTCCATAATTTGCTTATCCTCTGTTAATATCACTCCATTCTTGTTTAGTATTGTTCTGTGATGGTTGTATTTTCCTGTTCTGATATTTTTTATTATCCTATAAAATAATTTTTAGTTGTCCTTAGTGTTTGCTTCTAGTTTTTCCCCAAACTGTTCCCAGGTTCTTCCTTTCTCTTCCTTGATCATTTTATTAACTTTCCTTCTTTGTTCTTTGTAAGCCGCATATTTAATTTCAGTATTGTTTCGGAGGGAGTCCTTCCATTTATCTTTTTGCTTTTAATTTCTAGTTTGAGTTCCGGGTTCCACCAGGCTGTCTGTTCGGTAGTGTTGTTTCCCTTGAGTTCTCCACATGTCTCCATTGCCGCCTCTATGATTATTTCTTTGAACTGTTGCCAGCTTTCGTTCACACCAATAACTTTAAGTGTTTTCTCTGTTTTTATCTTAAATTCTACCAGATCTTGAAATTTCTCAGATATTGTTTTATATCTCTGTTTGTAAGTTCTCATACTCCGAAATTCCATCTTGTTGCTTACTTTGTTCCTGTCAATGACTCTCGTTTTCTTTTTTGTTTTCATTAATACCATATAATGGTCAGTATATAGTTCTGAACCTCTCATTGCTCGTACATCATATTCAAATCGCTTCTTTTGTCTCTTTAAATCAGTATGTAGTCTATTATTGAAAATACATTGTTGTGAATATGACGGTGCTGGTAGAACGTATTCGCCGCAATCAGATTGTTATCCAGACAATAGTTTATTAATCTAATTCCATATTTGTTTTTGTCGTTTCACCATGGCTCCCAGTCACTCCTGTGTACGTGTCTTCTTTTCCGACTCTTCTATTTCTGTCTCCAGCTACAATGATATTTCCTTTACAATTTTCAGTCACCTCATCCAGTTTCCTTCAGAATGCGTCTTTGGTTTCTGCTTTTCCATCTTCGTTGGGGCCGTACACTGCTATTATGGTTGTAACCCCTGTTAGAATTCTCTCTGAGTGTGCCTCCCATTTTCTTACTTTACGTATCAGCTCACTTCTAATAATATATCCTACACCTGCTGCAGCTCTGTTTCGTTGGTGTACTCCACTGTACACAAGGAAGTGTCCCCCATTGGCTACTGTTTCTCCACAACCTTTTTGCTTTATCTCTGACACTGTCAAAATATCCAACTTCATTCTATCAAACTCATAACTTACATCCAACTCCTTTCCATTTATTTCTCTCACATTCCAAGTGGCTATTTTCCACATTTCTTTGTCTGTTTTTTAAGTTCACATGTATCTCTTCCTCGCCTTGTCGTTTTCATTATTTCCACCCAGTCTTTTTCCTTGCCTACTATTTCCCGTCTTTTGGGAGCTTATCCACTATTTTTAGTATTTTCTTTCTGCTGTCCCATGTCCACGTTACACCGTCCATTGTTACCTTCTGGTAGCCTAATTTTATTTGGCGTGTTTCATTTTCCATTTTTTCTATTCTTGTCATCTCTCTGATCTTGCGTTGTATTTCTCGTTAATGTTCCGTAAGGTCGTTCTTGATGATCACTGCTTTGTTGAGTCCATGTCTTAAGCTTGCTTTTTTCTTCATGATTTCTAGTTTCGTGTCAAAATTTTCGATTTCCACATTCCATACAGTGTTATTGATCTTCTTTACAGCTTTTATATGTGTATTAACTTTTAATTCGTCTGTGAAAAATGCGTCTATTTTCTCACGGATCTATATTTCATCTTTTGTTCCAATTTCCATTCCAGAAATGATAATGTTATTCTTTCTCTTTGCTCTCTCTGTTCTCTCAATTCTATCTTCCAATGCTTTCAATCGATATACTCTCTTTCTCATATCAGTCATTTCTTCTCTCATTTTAGCATTCTCTCTAAGTAATCTTTCGTTATCTTCTCTTAGCACTTGTAATTCCTCCATGAACATTTGGTTGCCATTATTTATGTCTTTTAGTTCATGCATTACTTTTCGACCAATTCACCCATTCTTCAATTAGTCTTTGTGACGATATTGCTCTTAATACGGACCCGTTTACTAGTTGAACACATGTAAGGTCTGTTTTTATCTCTAACGCTTTTTATTTCTACCTTGCGATCGCAAGAACTACAGCCCAAATCGACTTTTTGGAGGCCGTATGTTCTATCTCACTATCTTCTAGTCTTCTATACGCTTACGACCTGTAAAACCCTATTTTGGGTAATCTTCGAAAATCCAGTTTTGGCGCTTATGTTTGTGTACACGTGTATGACTACTCTACAAAAATTACCCAAAATTGGGGTTTTTACAGACCGTAAGCGTATAGAAGACTAACTAAGGATAATTAAAGACATTGGCAATAGAGGTGAGTGAAAAAATAGTACTTTACTACATCACATGTTATTTTAATAATGAGGCATATTATATTATAATAAAAAATAAATTCTATAACTTGCATATAAAATATGCAAAATTATTTGTCAGTAAATTTAAGAACACTCTGTATATAAATTGAATTTTCAAACAAACCGTTATATATATATATGTTGAATAAATATGTCTAGTACTATTCTATTTAATTCTAAACATTCACTTGTGAAAATATAACAAAGGATACATAGATTTTTAAACAAATGTTAGAATATATTTCTTTCTACGAGGGTAGCCGTTTATATTTCGGGAACTGGCAAAACTGTCAGTGTTGCCTCCGATCTGATGATTGCATCGTGAAGTTTGTCATTTTTGACAATATATTTACATTAAGTGGTTAAAACGAATACACAACTTGAAATAAGAAATATAAAAAAATTATACTGAGGACGGCATCTATAATCAAAACAATAAAGACGGTTAGAAAAGAGATTAATAGAAGATTGAATTGAACAATTATTTAAAAGTGGGAAAAGGTACCGAGCAAAATTTATTTATTTAAATAAAATTATAAATACCAAAGTTAACGCTTAGATAAAATTTATTTGGATTTGTCTTTCATAGAAATTAATTATTAAGATATTTATTTTTAAGTAAGAGTTCAATTTTTTTAATTTATTTTCATGATATTTGACGTTCCAACGTGAAGCGTGAATCATGTTTTACATCACATGAAACAGAAAAATACATAACATTTGGTGAACCAACGTGAGGAACAATTTTACACATATAACATAATATATATATATATATATATATATACAGACTTGTTCATTCTAGAATTAGATATGCGCTGTCCACAAGTGGAAAGAGTGCAGTTAGGTTAAAGCGCGCGAGAAAGGAGGATAGAATATCTCTCACTGGCAGTTTCGTTTTCTCCCACTTTTGTATTGCAAACAACTTCCCCTACTTTCTCGCGTGTTACGCGTGAGAATGTCTGAAATCAGTCTTCACCAGCGACATGATGTGTGTAGGTCGGGGCTGTAAATCATTATGCATTGACAATACGTACCTACATTTTTGAATTGTATAAATTATTTGATGCATTTTATTCGAATCTTTTAATAAAATGCAACATGGCTATTTTCTAATTCTAGAATGAACAAGTCTGTATACAGGCTTGTTGTTCTAGAATTAGATATGCGCTGTCCACAAGTGGAAAGAGCGCAGTTAGGTTAAAGCGCGCGAGAAAGGAGGATAGAATATCTCTCACCACACCACAGTTCGTGTGTGCGTGCGCTGCTACGATAAACCTCCCCTACTGATAATCAAAATAAGTCATTCTTGTTAAAGCCGTTGCGGTGTACTAAGCATTTATTATTTTACTTTTAAAAATGACTTATACACACGAAGAACGAATACAAATTATAAAATGGTACTATGGTGGCCATAGCGCACAAGAAATTGTTGGGCGATTTGTTTTTTCGTTTGAAAATAGACCCGTACCGACTGTTCAGACTGTTTTGAATATTGTCCATAGGTTAGAGAGTACGGGATGTTTGAATAGCTGCCAAAACTGTATTCACTTATTTGACGAAGATCAAGCTAGAATTCGTCAGTTACCTGAAGAACGAGAACAGAGGGAAATCGAGGTGTGCAGTATTGTTGAAATCGAACCTTCTTATTCTAGTAAACAAATATCTGAAGTAGTTGACGTAAAACCTCTAACAGTTCGTCGTATTCTACACTAGGATTTTTAAAAGTTTCTTTTAATTTTTTCATTGTTTGAAAATCTTTTTAATTTTTAGAATTTTCTATTTCATTTATTTCAAGAATATTTTATTAATTTCACGCCAAACGGCAAAACATTTCAAGAAAATAGCCATGTTTGAAAATCTTTTTAATTTTTAGAATTTTCTATTTCATTTATTTCAAGAATATTTTATTAGTTTCACGCCAAACGGCAAAACATTTCAAGAAAATAGCCATGTTTGAAAATCTTTTTAATTTTTAGAACTTTCTATTTCATTTATTTCAAGAATATTTTATTAGTTTCACGCCAAACGGCAAAACATTTCAAGAAAATAGCCATGTTGCATTTTATTAAAAGATTCAAATAAAATGCATCAAATAATTTATACAATTCAAAAATGTAGGTACGTATTGTCAATGCATAATGATTTACAGCCCCGACCTACACACATCATGTCGCTGGTGAAGACTGATTTCAGACATTCTCACGCGTAACACGCGAGAAAGTAGGGGAAGTTGTTTGCAATACAAAAGTGGGAGAAAACGAAACTGCCAGTGAGAGATATTCTATCCTCCTTTCTCGCGCGCTTTAACCTAACTGCACTCTTTCCACTTGTGGACAGCGCATATCTAATTCTAGAATGAACAAGTCTGTATATATATATATATATATATATATATATATATATATATATATATATATATATATATACATATATATATATATATGTATTTCTTTTTAATTTAATGAGTTTAGGGCAAACGTGGGCATGGCTGAATGAATACGACGTTGCAAATACGTCAAGGCATGTTCAAACTTGTCAAAATATGATAGTACAACATTACTTCTAATATTTCACTTTTAAATTTCTAAGATAAAATGTAACAGCATGTTTTTAACGAAACTATTTAAGCAAATATCTCGAAATCCTGACGTGATGGAAAAATTTTAAAACTAGTTTAAGAATGAAAATGTAAAAACGGCAACTACTCTAACTGGATACGTCGAGGACGTAGAATTTTGCAACTCATCAGGTCGATTGCACAATTATTCGCAAATATTAGACTCACAATTAATTTTATCTCCACAGAGATATACTGTAAAAAATAAACAATCGGGTTGGCAAACAGAAGTTCTTATCAGGTCTATTATGAAGGCAACAGTAGTTAAACTGGCAGAACGTGGACAAAATTAAACTCTTCAAATAATGAATAGCACTATCACCAATTGAAATGCTTAAATATTATATTTCCACATCTTGACACAAAAAAATCAAATGAAAAATGATTCCGAGTAATCTATAGTTAGTTTATAACTCAATTTCTCAATTCTTGTACATATACACAGAATGCAATTTCTAACTTTGCCCCTGTCCATTAATATTTATTTGCTTCTTAATTATATTAACAATAGTTACTTTGCCCTACAGAAATTCCCCATCTAGTAGACAAATTAAACAAAAGGATAAATAAATAGGTAAATCTTATTGATTCAAATTTTATGCAATCTTTAATGTTAAGAACTGAAAGTTAGAAACAATTTCTATTTCAATAAAAACAACATTTCCAAAAAATAAAAATAAAATTATTTGTATTAATCGTCACACTATGTATAATTATTATGCCATCCATACAATCAGATTATTATTTTACTGTACTCGTTAGTCAAGGTTGCACCCTACATAATGCAACAATTACAGGAAAAACATGTCCATCATAATGAAATCAAGTGGGCAACTGGTGAAACAATTTACAACTATAATGGGTCAAAATAACCCCCTAGTTAATGACTCGAGGTCCAAGGTAACCATAAAATAACATAATAAATGTGTTCTTGGAATTTCTTCCCTCTCGGAACGCAATTATAATAACAAATCTCCAAGAAATAGGTCATACAATTTTCCATGTCACGTCAAATTAACTGACTTCCCACATACACAAACTTAAATAACGATATTAATTAATCTTTGAAATAAATTAAAATTTACCTTTGAAATAGTTACATATTATTAGGAATACTAATGTTATTATAAATCGTGTTAATTTACTTAAAGTACAAATACGAGTATAAGCTGTAAATTTTCTTTTTTTCGAGAAACACTATGTAATATTGAACATACATATTTTCATTTATATTTGTCGTTAACTCTTGATATGGATAAATAGCTTCTAAATAAAGTTTTAGACATATCAGTAAAGACACTACACGTGTTTTATTGGTTGATATTTGATGGACAAACCGATTATTCACAGTACTTTAGATTGGACTGCTCAAGAATTTTAATACTGAAGTATAAAACCCTTCCCAATAACCGTATTCCATAAATTCAAATGAATTTTAAAATAGATTTATAAATAAGCACATCGGCAGCGATTTTTTGCCTACAAACCAATACAGGTTATGAAGTTTAAATCTTAGTTGCTTCCGTTTAGCGAATATATGTTTCCGTTAATATGAGATCTAAATATATTGCTATGTATTGCTAGTACGCAAAGGGTACTAGGAAAGTTTTGCAATACAGCTTTGTTTATTTAATTTTTTCAAAGTAATTTCCTCTACACTAAATACACCTCTCTATCCTCCGAAACCAATCTTTAAACCAGTTCTGCCAAGTTTCACTTGGGAGTAAAGAAAACTCGTTGTCCCAAGACCGTGGAAGGTCCTCATCACTGAAAAACTGCCTCCCTTTTAGCTTCATTTTCACATGCGGGAACAGTGCAAACTCGCAGGGAGCAAGATCTGGACTGCAGGGAGGGTGCTCGAGAAGTTTCAATCCTGTCCTGATCAAATATTCGGTGCAGGCTTTGGCGCGGTGAGCTGGAGGATTATCGTGATGGCGGAACCAGCTGTCCATTCTTGAGTTTGGCCGCAAGTTCTTCATAGATCCAATGACTTTAGGCAGGCACCGTTCGTTATACCACTTAACTGTGACTGTCTTTTGTATGTCCAAAACGACGCGTTCCACAATTCCACTCGATTTGAAAAATACAGCTACCATTTTCTTCTTTACAGATCGGGATTTTTTGACAACTACGGGTGTGTTCTCATCATCAAAGACCCAAACTTTGTTTTGAGCTTTGGTCGGCACATCATAATAGTACAGCCGAGTTTCGTCACCTGTCATGATGTTGTTCACATACCGGGATTGTCGCTTATTAACCTTTTTTAGCATCTCCCGGCACCAAGTCACACGTCGTGTCATCTGCTCTTCAGACAGTCGATGCGGCACCCAGAGAAAACAAAGTTTTTTCACGTGCAAACGATCATGCAAAATCGAACGAATTGCATTTAGGCCTGAAGTACCCTCTATCTGTTCGTAGGTTACTCGCCTGTCCTCGCCAAGCATTTTTCTCACAGTAGTAACGTTTTCCTCCGTAACTGACGTTCGTGGCCTTCCCGGCCTCTCAGCATCTTCCACAGTTAAATTTCCCCTTTGGAATTATCTACACCACCTGAATATCGTTGTGCGATGTGGACATCGCGTAATGCAAGGGTCATATCTTCGAAGCACTGGTCTATGTTTAAACCACGCACGAAATTATAACGCAAAACCGCCCTTATCCCATTTCGTGACCACGATGCCATGGTTAGCACTTTGCATTCTCACTGCTAATAAATAACTGAGCCCATAGAAATGGCGCGGCGGCTACTCTGCACGTATGAACATGACTCAACATGCAGCAACAACCAGCTTCCTACGATTCATTGTTGTGTCATATTGCAAAACTTCCCTAGTACCCTTTGTATTAGCTTCTTTTTTTGACCTTGTCCTGAGTGTTCAGTTATATAACAGGGCAAAATGACAAGGTGAAGGCGACAAGCACAACTTTCTTTCTTTGCTTTTATTCGCCATTTTCTTAACCACAATTGAATTTTATCTAAATGTGCTTACCAAATATTTGATGCTTTATTTATAGCTAATTGCTGCATCATCTACATGTATAAATATTAGTAATATTGCCTTTTCTATTTTCCAATTTGCCAAGGCAATTGTTTAACCACTTCGGTGCGTATAAATGACCAACTATTAAAACGGATTTTGTAGATTTTCCTGTGCGATAGCCAACCTCTTCTTCATGGCGCTTTGACAAAGCCGATGGAACTAACTCAGGGCTATAGCTACTCGAGCCTTTGTTACGTTTTAATATTGCTAATTAAAGACTGTAAAACAAGCAACCTATATTCTTGTTTTAATCATTGTTTCCAACCTAACAATGTGATGAAATTAGAGATGCAGCAAAAGATGTAAAACGCTTCACATTTAATTTATGTTCTTAAAAGGTTTGTGCTTAATAAAATAAAATGCTTTTCGATAACAAATTTGTTCTGCATTATTCTGAAAATTCTTAATTTTATGGTAATTCTTTTAATCGATAAATAATACGTCTTCACTTGTAATTTCCAAGAAACTTTTTATATATTAAAATTAAATTTAGCGATCAGCTGCACGGGCTACGAATTATCCCAACATTAATATTATTACTATTGCTTGTGAACAAATTTCAACATTTCAAATGCAGTATTATTTGGTAAAGAAAATTTGTTCGATAATAATAATTGCTTTGCCACGTATAATATACATATACAATGCAATACACTGTACCACTCAAGGAAAATTAATTATGAGGTAAACTTATTCAATGTTGTTTATAACTAACATTTATAAATGTAATATTCCTAGTCAAGTCATAAATACTGGTATACAACTGAATGCACTCATTACGAATGCAACACTGGGCGCATCCATTTCGTATTGATTGCGATTTGACAGTTGACATTTATGCTTCATTGTGACGTAAAAAGTTTTTGATATTAATTGTTTACAATCATGGAATGGGGCGACATCGAAAATCGTATTGTTGTAGTTAGCCTACTAAAACACAACATGGAAAAAGTGATATCTTTAGGACGTTGCGACCGCTTGGAATCACATGCAAATTTGTGTATCGTGCTGTGAAGTTGTTTGAGGATACTGGTGAAATACGAGACTGTGAGAACTCCGAAAGCGATCAAAGCCGTAAAGACACGAATCGACCGAAAACCGCAGCGAAAACAGACTTAACGCGGGAAATGCAAATTTCGCAAAAATCTATGTCTTGCATTATCAAAGAAGATATGGGACACCTGCTCACGGCCGTATTGAAGGAAAAACGCAAGCGAAAATCGAAAGCGTTACTCAGCCGGTCCGCGAACACCGCTCACAGACAAATTCTGTTTACTGACAAGAAAATCTTCACCGTAGAAGAATCGTTCAATAAACAGAACGATCGTGTGTATGCTCGGTCATCCAGAGAAGCATCCCAATTCATCCCGAGGGTTCAAAGAGGCCACCATCCCGCGTCTGTAATGGTATGGTGGGGAGTGAGCTACGATGGCGTTGCCAAGCTCCATTTTTGCGAGAAAGGAGTAAAAACATCGGTCTAAGTATATCAATCAACTGTGTCTCAAAAACAACGTTCGGGACATCATATCAACGGATGATTGGCCAGCTGATAGTCTAGACCTCAACCCGTTGGATTACAAGTTGTGGTCCATATTAGAGGGCATGGCTTGCTCTACTCGACACCCAAATATTGAGTCGTTGTGGACAATTTCCCCATGCATGAAGAGCGTCTCGCGATCGATGAGTGGCCACATCGTCTCAAGTCATATTGGAAGGCAAATGGAAGTCATTTCGAATAAGTCGTTCTAAGATTTGTAGCCATTGAATAACCCAATAAAAACAAAAAAATTTTTTTTTAATATTAATTCGTTTTCATTTGGCATCTATCTTTCTGTGTACCAGTATTTATGACTTGACCAGGTAATAAAAGAGGCAATATTAAGCACATGATTCCCTTCATGTCCTTGACATGAATTTTTTTTTTTCAAAAACAAACTAGTATTAGTTCTACCAGAACTACATTTACTAATCTTTAACAATTATGTTTTTATATATTTCGCATGTGGTGCAGTAACATTATCCCAATGGTGCTCCATTTGTTCAAAGACACGAAGGGAATCATTCTTCAAAATCGGTTCTATCTGTACTGGTTTCTGTGCTTAATATATATATATATATATATATATATATATATATATATATATATTATAAAATTTAAAGTTTTACCTCACGTTATTGGTGTCAAAATGTAAGAATATATTTTTTGAATATACCATATATTAAGCTTCACGTTAAAACGTAAAGATGTAATAAGTTAAATCATGCGTTAAAAGCCAAACATCTATTATTTACTCTATTGATTTTATCAACCAAAATGTATTAATTAAAGTTTAATAAATACTTACTCTTGAATCCTAAAAGAAATAATGCACTGGCTAGCTTAATAAATAGACATCAATATTCCAGACGGTAGAAGAAACGAATTTAACGAATTGTTTAAAACTTGACATTAATAAATGTATTATTCTTTAATTAGACTTGAAAAATTAAACAAAAAAATCAGAATCAATTTAATAAAATACTGTGACAAATAGTAACTAATATAACGATAATTTCATTAAATGTCTTACAATTATTAAATTAAAATAATACTTAACTATTGTAAATAAAAGACATAAATACACCCTCATATACCAATGTAAATAAAGTTGCATTCTAATTCTAAATAACAGTTCAATGACTAGAGCACGGAATTATATGCATTAAAGACCCTGAAAATATGCCCATATATATGCACAATATTCTGTTAAATTATGTAACAATTTTTTTTAAAAAATTATGCAACAATTTAGTTAAATATGCACCGATTGTATTTAAAAAAAATTATGTACAAAAACACAATAGAATTACAAAATTTATTTAAACAAATTGTTTGTATTACAAAAGATAAATTGATAAATTAATGTAAAGTACAAACCTGCAAACTATAAAATATTACATTTTATTTTGTATAATATAATAAATATTGACAATCATATATTTATTTTTCTAAATTTTCCATAAGAAACGATTCTCTTCGATCAGATAACAAATTTTTATATATAGAAAAACTTCTTTCTACAATACATCAACAGAAGAGATTGGTGAAAACTTAAATTTGCATATAGTGGTGGCATCCATTGTTATAGAAGGCTCATAATTTCCATTTAAAATATTTGAAATTTTAGTAAGTTCATCAAACCCAGTATTTTTTAGAAGGTAATTTTAATGGAGCCTGTGGTTGATTAACTTGATCACTGAAGGATGATATATAACCCCTTGCCACATTAATTTTCGTATTTTGTATACGTATTACGAAAACTAAGTTGCCATCACCAGCAGATAATTGAGCAGTGTCGCACCTGGAAAACTACGGCGAAAAATACCCGTACGAAAACAAACTCCGTACGGGTATTTTTCGCCGTGGTTTTCCAGGAACGATCCAAAATGTACACTGTGTACATTTTAGTTTTCAACGGTACGTCTTGCATCTTCGTTTTTATAGAATCACCAATTTTACCTTTAACTTGGTTGACCTTATTTCTAAAATCTGTAATTAATTTCACAGAATCTGTAGGTTCCACGCCCTGCCTCTCTAATGTAGTTAACGTTTCCGTAATAAAGCTAAAATTCGCTTTGATAAATGCCAGTTGTTGATTTAATGTAGGAATATTTAAAATATTTTTGCACTCTTTAATAGCTGCGGAATTATCAGAAAATTTTGACACTAACACTGCAATATCGTTCAAATAATTTGCATAAAAAAATGCGACCTCTAGCCATGTACCCCACCTCGTAATTATTGGCTAAGGTGGCAAAGGAGTATTAGGTAAACTGTCTTTGTACATTTGTATTCGGAGGGGTGCTTTTACAAATATTTTCTTGACCGTATTGATTAAACAATTTACAACTGGATATTGGTTACAAATTTCTTCTGCTATTCTATTCACGCCATGGGATAAGCATGTGACATGTGTCATTTTTGAATAAAGTACTTTGAACAAAATACTTTTAGAGTTTCAGATTTGGTCATGTATGTAGCAGCGTCTGACAACATCAATAAAACCTTTTCAGTAGGGATAGCATTGGGTAAATAGAAACTTGTTAATACTTCGTTTATAAACTGTGACATAGTTACATTGTTGGATTTCTCTAATTGTTTCAAACCAATTAAATACGCTTGACCAGGAACGTTTTCACTTAGTATATCTATTAATAAATTGGCGATAAATCGGCCACAGTCGTCAGTTGTTTCGTCGACTATAAAATAAATATAATTGTTACCAATTAACTCCCTAATTTCACTCATAGTTTTTTCGAAAACATTGTTTATATATTTTTTTCTAAAGGTACTTTGATCTGGTACTGGTCTACCACAATACTTCTCTAAAACGCTTTAAAAGTTGGATTTTGTAATTTCATAAGCGGAATATTGGCACTAACAAAGGCTTCACATAAATCAAAATTGAATTCTTCTCTATTTTCACAGACTGATGCCGAAGAAATTGTTTCATTAAGCGTTAATTGTTTTGTATTTTTCATTTTCTTATTATATTTTGTATGAGATGCTGTAGCAATATGTTGTGTAATTTGAAATTTTTTGTCACATGGAATCTATTAATTCAAAAACTGTTTTGGTACCAAATACAAATAAAAAGTAATATAAAGTAAACTTACTGTTTTGCTGCAACATCGACAAACCACCTTGTTTAAATTTAAATAAAGTTCTGGATAATCCTTTATCCATGTAGCTACCACAGACTGTTTTGGTGGCATTATTACTTCGTTTTAAAAAGAACGACTCACCCCTGACAAATCCAAAATGAAACTGAAAGACGACTGATGGCAGTGGGCTCGTAGTAAAAACGTAGAGAAAATAGGGGAATCCCAGTTTTTGCCGATGCGATACCGGGCGGTTTGTAAAATGTAGCGGAACCCCAGTTCTCAAAATGCAGTGTGGGCAATATTTGCTTTATTTAATTTAACAAGAAATTTAAATTATACAAATATGCACGTATATGCATTTTATTCTGATTTACGCATCAATTTCTGAAAATATGCCGAATATGCAAAATGAAAATCGGTTCCTTACATTTGCTTTTGTTTAATTTGTGTAGATATGAGAAAAATTTCTTGGCATATCGATATTATAGAAAATGCAAATGCATATAATTCCGTGCCTTAATTATAACCCTTATTTAATATCTATTTTCCCACGGAAAAATTATTATAGTGATTAGTTGCAACAACTAATTATTAGAAAACAAATAGTGTATTCAACGTGAAATCTTGTTATATATGGGTAAATCAATATAAATTAATATGTGGATATATTTATTTCTTTGAATTAATTCAATTAAATGTATTTTGCTAATCTTAGTGGATTAACATCTTATGTTTATATGAATATAGTTTGTAAATTAAATATTCATTTAACTAATTTAGGCCTGTCTTTAGTATTTAAAGTATGTTAATAGTTCTGTTCAATGATTACATAAGTTTTAATCAATGTTTTATTCGGGTACTTTTTATAATTCACCTAATGTCTAATTATTTATCAATGGATCTTGCGATGTCCAGATACATTCCTTTAATAGCCTGGTTCTTTCTTCAGAATGGAAAAGGATAACGATGATACTGGATGTGAATTTCTACGAGTCCATCAAGGATGCTGATTCGATATAAATCAAATATTTATTATTTTCCAATAATAAGTATTATCGACGTAATATCTATTCTAATGATATTTTAAAACTTCTTATTGGACAAATTAGATATGATTTAACATAATTTTTTAATCAATTTTATCGGAGTAAATATTCTATCAACTAACTCGAAAAATACCAATTTTAAACTTTGCATCCCTTACTTGTTGTTGTTCATGTTTTAATCTCTTTTCTCTTAATATTATTTTATAAATATTACTATCTATCATTTTATAGTAAACTAGTTGTACCCTGTGCGCGTTGCTACGCAATCAACTAAAATAAATTTGAAGGAAAGACATTACACAAATATTCAATTCATTTTGAGTCATTTTATTGATTTTGTTCATTTTGAAAAAATTGTGACATTGCAGCGTTTCGTTTCAATTCGATATTTATTGAAGTGCTGTGGGATACACAATATTTCTTGTTTTTCCATCTGGTGCGTAAACGAATAAATCAAAAGGTTTTCCGACGCGTAAGCAGACCACATAGAGCTGCATGCAAGCATGGATTCTCCAAATTTAATCCACACACTTGCAACGATTGTCCTTGTGCTTTGTTGATAGTTATTGCGAAAGCGAGTCGTACCGGGAACTACAAACGTTTGAATTCGAATGGCATATCTGTCGGGATCATTGAGATACGTGGCGACAGTACGTCTTTACCTTTGAATTTTCCAGTCAAAATTGTTACCTCGACAACATTGTTCATCATTTTCTTGACTGAGAGGCTGGTTCAGTTGCAAAGTCGTGATGGATTTATGTTTCGAAGAAGAATGATGGGTACGCCAATTTTCAATGTAAGAACGTGCGGTAACATGCCTGGCAAATCAAGCGAATTCAAGAATTCAGTTGGATAGTTGACAACTTCGTCTTGATTCACCACAGTATTGATGGGCTTATATGTTGTCGTTTCGCCGGGTATTCCATTCTGAATGGTAAAGTAGATGGTATTGACATCGATGTTTTTGGCCGATAATATGCCACGCGTACTGAGCCACTGATGATTTTTGTAGTTCTGTACAATGTTTGGAAAAACTTTTTGCACTAATTTGGCTATGCTTTCTGTGATCTTACAGAAGTTTGCTGGCAAGGTGATACATTGCATAGATTCTTCAATTTGCATTCATCCATTTCCAATATCCATTAATTGTTTTGCAAAATTTCCAGCGGATGCATCCCGTTGCAGTTGTACAATCAAAGTCAATTTCTGTAAATGACGCCATAAAGCTGATGATTTGAGACATGCATTCAGTTCATCAGCGGGTGTTGAACGTGGTATAACCGGCAGTGTTTGTCGAAAATCAGCAGACACTAAAATGGGTGCGCCACCGAAGATCCATGCGTTCCCTCTTAAATCTCGCAGTGTACGATCAAGCGCTTCCATTGCTTTCTTGTGAGACATTGTACATTCGTCCCATATGATAATTTGACACGTTTGGAGTACTTTGCCCATTCCAGAGTTTTTGCTGATGAACTCAAACTGATTTTTCGAAAACTATTCGAAAAACGCTCCCAAATATAAAAGTACGCACAATATTGTCTGTTCAATTTGAGCCGGACATGAATTTCACAATTTACATAAATTCTTATGTCACCCACAACTCGAAACGTCATCATTCGTTCACTATTTTCGTTTCAATTCAAATCAGCATGAACTGTCACGGCAATATATGAAATTCATTGAAATGGCAATGGCGCCATCTGTCGAAAATTGGTCGTAGCAACTTAGAAACCTTCGTGGACTCATGCCCAACAACTTCGCTAAAGATCATCACATGATCAAATACATAGTTTACGATTCTATACTGGACATACAGACAAATATTCATTTTTGTATAATATATATAGATTTAAATAATATGAGCATTTTTATAATTAGATTATATTATTTTCTCATATCTGCATTTTATACAATTTTAAATGCAAATAGCGATGTAAATGTAAGACTAATTTGTTATAATTTCATTAAAATTTGTATATCAATAAATGGCACTAACTAGATTACACGTATGTCATATGATTATCCAAATAGAATGAATTAATACACTTCTATCTTACTAACATTTTGATAAATAAATATAGGTTCGTACTCAAACTTATTTAACTAATATTAATCATACACATGCAATCTGAATATCAAATCTGATTAATTCGATTAATTTTATTATATGATATTACTAAATAATATCACTCTTAATGTGGTATGTAACTATTACTATATATATATACAACATATATTACTATATATAAAATTATAATACCAATCATGGGCAGACGAGGATTAGGCTGACCTGATATGATCAAATGGAAATAACATCGAGGTAAACCTTACTATTTTATGCAATTAGTATACCAAAACGGTTAAAGAATCAGTAATAAATAATAATTGTCAATATTAATTTTGATATAACTTCTGTATTTTTGGCATACTGGACGTTGTATATATACATCTAAATATTGCAGACCTGGAGAAAAAAATAAACCAGATTGTATAGTATCTGTCATAAAATATGCTGTAGTGATATTGGCGAAATGCTCATTTGCATTGACAGAATGGTCAACCATGCTAGAATAAGTTCTATATCTCATAATAGAAAATTTATTTAGAATGAATAAACAATCTTACTCCCATAAAACAACGCCTTATAATATATTGCATCTTTAAGCAAAGCATGGTTTCAAGAAAATGCAGTTTAGAATGAGCATCACAGTACTAAATCCCATCGAGCATGGGCTATTATAAAAAAGTACTAATAATTTTTAATATATATATATATATAATATCCCAGAAGAAATATATGTATGCTCATAAAAGAAAATTCAATCAAATACAAATATATATTTTATATTTACATAATAGACCAATGAGGGACATCTGAGGAAATGCAAGTCAATTAAAATAGAAAGTATATACATACTACAAAGACACAAAAGACGCGATAGCGTCCATAACCGAGTTCTTTAAAATAAGTGAAAATTAATAATTTGTGTATTCACTTAATTTGACGGTAAGAGAGACTCGAAATCAAAGAAATGTGATAGAGCGTAAAATTTTATTATTTTTAAACCACTACAACTTCAATGCATTTGAACTAACGATACTCAAAAAACTATTCCATTGACGTAATAAGTTATTCATCAGGTCAAGGCTTTTTTCCAGCTAGGAAAAAAGTTTTGGTCATTGGTGAGTTTGAGTTTGAGGAATTAGGTTAAATACATTATTATATTAAATTTGTCTTTTTCTGTCTTCTAGCGAAATTAAATAACGCTATATTTCTGGTTGATTACGTTGGTACTAATGGCAGTGTAATCTCACCCTATCATTTTGCTATCGCTCACCCATTATTCAATGTTTTTCGATTCTGTTTTGTTACACGTGATTTGTGTTCATAGACGTCATAAATTACAACTTCTAATTTGCGTTTCATTTATTATTTTGTGATATTTGGCTATTTCTTTCTTTTTGAATATTAGTGCGTATTGTAATTATCATATGTAATTATTATACTTCAGAATTGGTGTTCGAATTTTTCTTCTTCTGTCGCGAAATAAAGAACTGTAAGTAAGTTATTCTCATTCACGGTAAATACAACATAACTTTTTTAAAACAATTTTTGTATGGAAAACCGAACGAAATAGCCAATGAAATTTATACTCGTAGCTTATACATTTCATAATTTGATAAATTTAGTTTTCCATATAAGAAATTGATAAATACAATTGAGTATGTAAAGTGAGATGTAGACATTTAATCGATATGTTTACGTAGCTAATTATCTTCTTGATGTCCAAAATAATTAAATAAAATAATAATAAAATGTATTAATTAATAAATCCCGGCGGTGTTGCACTTTTCTGATAAACCTAATCGCACATCGTTTTCGATGTTCCAATCACCGCGTTTAAATAGCGCGACCCAACAACAAATTGTTGCTTTCGAAGGAACAGTTGGCTGAAGCTTACATTCCCAGAATATAGTCGCTACCGCGAATTAGTTTTAAACTTGCAAGCAGCTGCACAATCTATTATTTTCCTCTCTAACCTGGTATTAATTTTTTTCACTGGTTGAGACCTCTTGTAGGCGCTGACATTCCTAAAGGACTTGGTATTAATTTCGCCCTCGATGAAACTACCATTATGAATATTCTAACGAGTTTGGCTTCTATTGCAGTTATTTATAGTAGAAAAAATATTTTTTGCTTTTCTATCTCCGTTTTAAATACTGTTCCTCAAAAAAAAAGTATAGATCTCGAGATCACAAGATATTTGGCAGCACATCAAGTTGCAGTCTTCTATAAAAACAGTTTGATGTAATAAATAATTAAAATTTAATTTGTACATTCTTCGCTTCAATACATAATTAATAGTAGTAGTAGTAGTCTATAGTGATACAACATTAAGTAAATTTTAACAATACAGACTACTACCACTAATTATGTAATAGATAGATAAAGAGAAAATTCTTGTATAAAAATGTTTCTACACCATTAATATGCATTTTCATGTTTATACCAAAGTTATTGGATTAACTTTCAAATTATTCGAAAAATTTTAGATCTCACAATACAATTTAATGTACTGTAAGGTGTTATTTTTTTTTTGGGCCGTTGACGTTCTCAAAAGTACACTTTACTTTCTAATTCCTGTAAATGTCAGTAAATTTTGTATGATTATCCCACGTAGATGGAATAAACCCGTTCGGTTAGCATAACATGAAAAGCTTAGTGTTTACAAAAGGGTTTTTGAATTTGTATATTTGTCATTATAGACCTACGCAAGTATCTACATATGTACATATATTACTTATCAGAACTTTCGTTATATGTGTGTTGGAAAATAGAATATAAAAATAAATATGAAATTGAAGTTTGAATATTGACAATGTTTGCTTGACGTATTTTTCAGTTAATGTATGATTTATCTACGAGATTAAAAAATACATATTTTCCATATATCAAAATGCACACTATACCTATACAAGTAAAATTGCAATAGTAGCACTAAAATAACGAAAAATAAAATTCGTAATATTCGTGTCATTTACAAAAATATACATTTCGATAAGCTTTTGTAAAAGCGATCTACACAATATGTCATACCCAATCGATTGTCTACATATCAGTTTTCTTTACATAATCAGATTTTTATTGAATTGAGAATAATTTTATTATATAAAAGCAGATTATGGTTAGGAGATATATATTTTTGTGTTTTTTTTTATCAAATTCAATGTAAAATCTGTGCATTTAGAAAACTTATATGTTTTGAATTTGGCGTATTTATTATTTAAACTAATAGTTACAAAGGGTACTAGGGAAGTTTTGCAATACAGCTTTGTTTATTTAATTTTTAATATTTTCAAAGTAATTTCTTCTAAACTCAATACACTTCTCCATCCTGTGAAACCAATCTTTAAACCAGTTCTGCCAAGTTTCACTAAGGAGTAAAGCACACTCGTTGTCCCAAGCCCACAGAAGGTCCTCTTCACTGGAAAACCGCCTCCCTTTTAGCTTCAATTTCACGTGCGGGAACAGTGAAAAGTCGCAGGGAGCAAGATCTGAACTATAGGGAGGGTACTCGAGAAGTTTCAATCCTGTCGTGGTCAAATATCCGATGCAGGCTTTGGCGCGGTAAGCTGAAGCATTATCGTGATGGAGAATCCAGGTGTCCATTCTTACTTTGGCCACAGGTTCTTCATAGATCCAATGACTTTAGTCAGGCACTGTTCAGTATATCACTTAGCTGTGACTGTCTTTTGTGTGTCCAAAACGACGCGTTCCACAATTCAACCCGATTTGAAAAATACCAAGTCACAAGTCGTGTCATCTGCTCTTCAGTAAATCGACGCGGCACTCAGAGGGAACAAAGTTTCTTCACGTGCAAATGATCATGCAGAATCGAACGAATTGCTGGTGCATTTAGGCCTGAAGTACCCTCTATTTATTCGTAGGTTACTCGCCTGTCCTCGCCAAGCATTTTTCTCACAGTAGTAACGTTTTCCTCCGTAACTGACGTTCATGGCCTTCCCGGCCTCTCAGCATCTTCCACAGTTAAATTTAGCTTTTGGAATTCTTTATACCACCTGAATATCGTTGTGCGATGTGGACAAACATCACTTAGTGCAAGAGTAATTTCGTCGAAGCAGTGGTCTACGAGGGAGCGTTTTTATATTCGCGGAATGAGCGGGTTGTAGAGGGGTGGGTAGGCGCATTGGGGGCGTGGCCTGTGCAGCAACTCATGATTAGTATAAATACGAAGTTTCATTGTTATTAGACAGTTAGTCTTTGAGCTATCGTCAACCAAGTAACATAATCAGGAGTGAAAAGTGAAATATGGAAAAAATCGAATATCGTGTCGTTATAAAGTTCCTTACCAGGCAAGGAAAATCAGTCGCGACCATAATGAATGAGATGTCATTGGTTTACGGCGACTCTTGTCCAGGAAAAACCATGGTGTACAAGTGGCATAGTTTATTTAAACAAGGAAGGGAATCCCTTGAAGACGACCCGAGGCCGGGCAGGAGCATTGTGGTGACCACGCCAGCACTTATCCAAAAAGTTGAACAAATTGTACTCGAAGATGCTCGACTAAAGAAGAAACAACTCGCAGAAATGGTTGGAGTATCCGATACAACAATTTTTAAAATCCTACACGATCATCTCGGCATGTCTAAGGTCAGCGCAAGATGGGTGCCGAGAATGCTCACGCCGCCGCGAAAACAACAGTGCGTAGTGTTCGCGTACATTTTTAGACCTCTGTAATGAAGATAAGGATGGTGTATTGAGTGAAATTGTTACTGGAGACGAAACTTGGGTTCATCATTATGAACCTGAGTCCAAACAAGACTCCATGCAGTGGCATAAAAAGGGCACAGCGCCTCCTAAGAAATTTAAAGTGTCACAATCAGCTGGGAAACTCGTGGCAACGGTATTTTGGGACTCGGAAGGAATATTGTTGATTGATTATAAAGATAAAGGTGTTTCTATAACCGGAGAATATTACGCTTCAATATTAGAGCGACTAAAAGAAGCCATTAAAGAGAAAAGACGGGGAAAATTGATAAAAGGTGTTCTGCTTTTGCACGAGAACGCGCCCGTCCACAAGAGCCGCGTTGCGTTAGCTGCCCTGCATAAGGTGGGCTTCGAAATTGTGAATCACCCACCCTACAGCCCAGACCTGGCCCCGAGTGATTATTACCTGTTTCCGAAAATGAAAAAAGAGCTGCGGGGTAAAAAATTTACTGCCGATGATAAAGTCAAGGAGGCAGTTTCGGCGTATTTTGCAGATAAAGAGAAATCATTTTTTTATGAGGGTATAAATAAATTAATTGAAAGATGTGAAAAATGTATCCGTCTTGCAGGTGAATATATTGAAAAAGAAAAATAATTTGTTTTTTTTATTTCCACCCCTTGTCCCCCATTCCGCGAATATAAAAACGCTCCCTCGTATGTTTAAACCACGCACGAAATTATAACGCAAAACTGTCCTTATCTCATTTCGTGACCACAATGCCATCGCAAGCACTTTACACTCTCACTACTAATGAATAACTGAACCCATCAACACGGCGCGGCGGCTACTATGCACGTATGAACATGTCTCAATATGCAGCAACAAGCAGCTTCCTACGATTCATTGTTGCGTCATATTGCAAAACTTTCCTAGTACCCTTTGTATATATCTAACAATTCATCTCTTTATGCTGATGATAGATGTCGTGTGGTGTATTTTTAATGGTGCTTTTAAAGTTGAGAATTGTTCGTAGCTTACTTTTATAAACCACTGTTTTCACATATTCCATAGAAAGAAGTCTCGCATGATCTTCATCGCTAATTGGCATTGCCATTTTTAAAGTAACGCGTCCAAAAGACTTAAGCAATAAATCGATTGTTTGACATACCATGTGACACATGTCTTGTTGAAACAAAACATTGTCCAATTAACCTTTATCCTTATACTACTCATTATTAACAGTAACATGATTTCCGTCATAATCTTAAAAATATAAATGTCGATCATGCATTGAGCCCATAAACCACATAAAATGGTGATCCAAAGCCACAGTTATATCTGAACCTAATAATGCAGGAATGTGCTTCATTGGAAATAATTGTTTTTTCCCAAAATATCGTCTTTCAAATAGTTTAAAATCCTATTTACAAAAATTCGAAGCAAAATTATGACAAACAGTCCCAGTTCTTGAATTAATTGAATTTATAAGGGTTTAGATGAAGATCGTGATGCCTAATTCCATTTTAGGATGATAGAGTATGTAGAATAAAAATGCTCAATTCATGCTTACCTCCTCTAATCAGACAGCCCGATGCCCCACAGATATTGTGGATGTTGAACAGAAACACATTTTGATGGTAAGTACGAATAATTTATACGCGATGTTGAATCGTATATTTTTCCAAATAAAATTAAAACAGTGTACTGTATTTGAATGTGACACAGTCATTGAAAAACATAGACATTGTTTTAACTGCTTCTGAAGTGTATACAGTACTGTATAAAAGAAAAAAGCACCTTCTTGAATTTTAGAAGAAACTATTATAAACGGATAAATAACAATCTTACGCAAGTTGAAAAGTTTTTAATGTATAAAAACTAAGACATATCGATATTTAAACATAAACAACTTAAATTTTCAATATTTTAAACGCCTTTATTCTTTATGGTATCCTGCATTGTTCTTGGTAGGTTTTCCATTAATGAATTAATGAAATTTTCAGGAATATTGTACCACTCTTCCTATAGTATGTTCCACAGTTCACTTTTGTTCTTTGGCCCCCCTTCACACTTTTTTTTGTCAAGATAATCCCATACATACTTAATAATATTTAAGTTAGGACTTTGAGGTCACCATATCATAGTCTGCAACACCACATTTGCTTCCTGCTGTGTTAAATACGTTTTCGTAAGTATTGAGGTGTGCTTGGGATCATTATCTTACTGTAGAATGAAATTATTGCCAATAAGTGGCTGCCCTGATGGTATGGCACGTTCTTCTAATAGTGTTCTGTATTCGTCACCATTTAATTTACCCTCTATTTTTACAATTTCACCCACACCTGCTGCCGAAATAAAGGTGTCCCAAAATTAACGCAAGATTTGAATTAAATAGAAAACAGTTTTTAGTCTTAATTGTTATTTTTTATTGAATCATAAAGTACATAGAATAGCATTATTTATGGAATAACATATCGGGCAAATGGCCTCCACAACTTTGAATGCTCATACGCACTCGTTTGTCAAAATTTTCCATGACCGTTACGCATAAATGTGGCTGAATTTCGTTGACGCAGCGTTGAATCTCCTCCTTTAATGCACGGGTGGTTGTGGTCTTTGTTGACATAGACCTGTGATTTCAAATAACCCCATAAAAAGAAATCTAATGGTGTTAAATCATACGATCTAGAAAACAATTCCGATCACCGAAACGAGAAAGTACATGACCTGGAAATATCTCATGCAGTAATTGAATTGTTTCACGAGCTGTATGGCATGTGGCACCGTCTTGTTGGGACCACATATTGGCCACATCAATATCATCCAATTTCGGCAGAAAGAACTGTGTTATCATGTCTCGATATCGAGCACCAGTAACAGTCACTGCTTGACCAGCCTCATTTTCAAAAAGTATGGTCTAATTATGCCTCCAGCCCAAAATCGCCACCAAACAGTGACACGTTGAGGATGCATTTATTTTTCGACAATCACATGTGGGTTCTCAGAACCCCAAAAGCGGCAATTTTGACGATTAACAAAGCCATCAAGGTGAAAATGTGCTTCATCGCTTAGGATGATTTTGCTCGAAAAATCAGCATCCATTTATTGATATTCAATATTCCATTCAACGAACTCTCTTCACTGTGCATGGTCATTAGGCTTCAGTTGTTGCGTTAATTGAATTTTGTAAGCATGGAGACACAGATCTTTAGCGAATATACGCTGTAGAGAGCTTCTTGAAATTTGCAATTCCTGTCCACGACGCCGAATTGAGGTTCCTAGATTGTCAACGACACTCTCACGCACTGCTTCGATATTTACATTTTGAACGGCTTGTTTTTGGACGACCAGTGTATTTGGCGTCTCCAACGGATCCAGTCTCCCTGAATTTTGCGATTAATCTCTTCACAGTTGACGAAGTTAAAACACTATACCGACCACATTTTGTATGAAATTTACGAACTGCGACCGCCAAGCTTTCATTATTTTTGAAATATTGTTCAATAATGAAGATACGCTGTTCTATCGTGTAACGCTTCATTTTTACTAACCCTAAATAGAATCGTTTTTTTTTTAGATTTGCCCACACTTTACTGCACAAATGGCGACAAATTCAAATCTTGCGTTAATTTTGGGACACCTTTACAACCCCAAATTTGGATATTGCCTCCTCCATGCTTTATGGTAGTGTGTTAACATGGTTTCAATAACGATTCACCAGGGCGTCGTCTAACATACTGACGTCTGTTCGTTCCAAATAATTGATATTTAGATTGGTCAGTTCATAGTACTTGTCACCACTCATTATATCCCCAAGATTCGTGGTCTCTGGCATATTTTAATCGTTTCCCTTTATTACTCGTCCCAGTAAGGGTTTTCTCACGGTCGCGCATCCCCGCAAGCCTGATCTGAGCAAGTCTTACTGTTGAAGCATGTACCAAAGTACCAGATGTTCGCGCGAGATCTTGAGCTAGTTCAGCGCTAATTTTCTTACGATTTCTTATTGATCTAACTTTTAAAAACTGTCCATTAGCTTTACTGAGCTTTTTTGGACGTCCACTTTTTGGTCTATCACTTACACTGCCGGTTTCAGTCATTCTTTTTATTATTTGTTGAAAGACATATCGGGAACGTTTTACACTCTTTGATATTTTCACTTGGTGTAAAACAATAATTTTATTTCTGTCTTGTAATGCTATTCTAGGCATTTTCTATCTACTATAACAATTTACGATTTTTTCTTAAAATGAAAATTTCACTCGTAGGCGCGTTTTTCAAGAATCTAAATGAATTCTATTGCGGAACCGCTCTGTATCGTTTCTACCACTTAATTAAAAACAAAATCTTATAGATAAATAACTCTTCCTTGAAATTATATTGCAGAGCATTGTGGTGCAATAAAATTTATTACTTTCATCCTCTTATCAGGTGGTCGATCTCACACCTACATACGCGGCAATATGATGTTATAAATTTGGAAATTCCCAGTGATTATATTTCTACCAATAAGTGAATCGCTCTTGGAAATATGTATTAAGTATTATAAATTAAATTAACCCAATAATTATTAGTAAAAATATTTTAGTGAATAAGTTTTGGAAAATATTGTTAGGTGCTTCTTTCTTTTGCACAGTACTGTATATATACGGTGGTCAGAAATTCACGGGTAATCGTCAAGTTAGACGATTCTATAATTAATTCTGAGTCGACAAACCTAATACATATGTAATAATACATATTATATTATCAATCATTAAGGCACACGAGACCATCAATGCTGAAAATGTACGACAACAATATTTCGAAATTTTTAAAATTTTATGTGGAAAACCATGTTTCTCACTATCAAATAAAATTATGCAACATTATGTTAGTGTAATTAATCGTTTTATGCCATAGTTTCTCTTATTAAACATTTCTTTAACTGCTTTCTTACGTTAAAATACATATGGCAACATTGGCCCAATAATGCCTGTAATTTAAAAATATTTATCAAATTTTAACGTTTGTCAGTCCAACGATCAGAAAGTTTTCTGAGACTGTTTGGCTAGACATGTTAAACCTTCAAATTGTAGGACCAATATTTCTCCCAATTTATCATTAAATGTCAGAGCCAACATGTATTGCGTGCATGATGGTGCACCAACTCATAATTCAGAAATTATGAGATCGTGGTTGACTTATCGTCTTCCAGATAGACGGATCGGGAGAAATGGACCAATATCATTACCAGTAAGATACTCAGATGTGAATCACCTTAACTTCGTTGTTTGGAGTTTTTTTAAGCTAAAAGTATATGTAATGCCTTTAGCCAATAAATTATCTCTGGAATCTACATATTTAAAAGCAAAATCACTCCAACATCTGGCCCAACTGAACACCGTAGTAAAAAACCCTAGTTTTATGGTCCAAACGATTAGCAGACGAAAAACACAAACACGAAGAAAGAACTAACATTAGAAATGCTCTCCTCGCAAACGAGTATTGAGACAAAGTTATAAACAAGGCCAGACATGGCTGCAATAAATCAAAAACGGAAAAACAGAAGTTCGCATATAGAGTCCTCCGATATATAAAGAGTATTATGGACAAACATAGAGCAGACGAATAAGCAATCAACGTTAGAACAAAAACACAGAAATGTAGTTGTCAAAAAAGAACCAACATCAACGTTAGCGCCACATAGGCTCTTAACGGGACATTCCATAGAGAATTTTGCATCGAAAGCACTCACAACAGCTCCGGTAAAACTAAAACTATGACTGAGATATGTGGACGATTCATTCGTAATTTAGCAACACGACAAAGAAGAACTAGATCGATTACTTAAACAGCGTGCATTCGAAAATCAAATTCACCATATAGATAAAACAAGGACAGAAACTTCTGTTTCTGAATGTACTGGTGTGCAAGAAGCCTAATATCATTCTGGACAACATCGTGTATCAGAAGAAAACACCTACGATATTTGAATGGAAAGTCGCACTACCACTCGACATAATTACGTGCAATGCCAAATACACTGACAATAAGGTCAAAGAGTCTAGTACACGACAGCCACTTGCAAACCGAATAAAATAACTTGCACGATATACCACTACAAAATCAATACTAAGCGAAAACAGTAGACAGAGTAACATAAGGTCCGGACAAGAACCTTTATGATATATGTAAAAGAAACAACGGACAAAATTGCCAAGAAATTACGAGGATTTTGGATTAAAACCGTATTTACAACGGATGATGAGACCGCAAATGTGCTGCAAACTCCAAAAGATAAAATCGATTCACAAGAACTTGGAGTTTACGAAATCCCATGTTCAACGTGCTGTGCTAGCTGCATAGGACAAACGAACTGTCGAACGAGACGACGGTCGCCAAACAAGAATAAACGTCATCACTGTACTAACATAAAGTAGTCATAGGACGTGATATAGACTTTGGTGGGACGAAGATGTTGGAAAAAATCGAACACCCGAATAAGCAGATAATAGGTGAAGCCATAGAAATCGAAAAACACGGAAAGTATGAAGAAGAGAGATGATGCTACAAGTCTGCCGCACATTTGGGAAACAGCACTAACTAACCAAGGAGTAAGGAAGGAGGTGCAACTACGTCTGCATCATAAGACAAACAAAACGAAATTGTCACCCCATTACAAAACCGGCGCCCAACACAAGCCAAGGTGAGTAAAGAAATACTAGGACAGGGACGAGTCGCATTGCCCGAAGATGGAAAATGAAATTTTATTGAAATATCACACAGGTTCTATACAGTACAAAAGCATACCTACACAGGAATAAACCCGAAACCCCGCGAACACATTTTAAGCCGGGTGTGAGTTGTGTCCTGAGAAGAACAAAATCTCACTCGCACGTCATCTTCTGAAGCTGGTCTGTCGCTTACTGACGTTGAAGATCGTCAAAAAATCTTCAGCTTAACTCATACGCGATTTAAAACCGACACGAGATATATGTATATCTTCATCGTACGTCCGTGAAAACATCAATTGCAACACACACGGTTGTCCTATTATTTTCTTGTATTCTTCTATAAATAACATTAACGACAACTAATTGCGAATTGTAATTTTATAAATATAATATATCTAGTAATTTAATATACATTTCCATTCATGTTAGCGTGTGAACTTGGAACCATTGAATTACCGAATTTATTTTATTGAATTCATATGTAACAGAATATTTTTTCAATTTTTCTTTTATACGTGTTTCCTATAACGGTCACATCTTTTGATATTTATATCCATGACATATGTACATACGTATTCAAACTATACAGAAATACATTTGATGATAATCAGCTCAACAGAAAAAATTTAAGAAATTAGTATCAGAGGGAACAAATAAATAAATTCGCGAATACATTATACATTTATATTAACAAAAAAAGTGTTTGAAAGAAGTTGAACGGATTCAAATTGTTGGATATTAGTATTTCAAAATTACATTCCTTGGTATACTACTTTAGATTTCATTATCGTCTTTGTAATTGTTAACGTGATAAATTTAAACGATTGAGTTTTAAATCAGCCGTTCTTCCATCACTTTTGGTGTCCAAAGCAAGCGCTTGCGGGTAAAAAATATAACATGTTTCGTCCATGAACAACAATAATTCGTATGTGTCGATGAAACGTATACAATAATTTCTTCACCAATTTAGCGCCGCTTCCGATCAACGAGGTGAAAATTGTGAGACTTTATATATTGTATTATACATGACTTCTAAACTTCATTTGAATAAGTATCAAAAATATCAGTCGGTCATAACATTATTAATAAATCAGAAGAAATATAAGAAATATAAATATAGAAATTAACTCTCATATTATAACACTTGTCTACACGAAAAAGCCATCGTACAAAATTGGGGTAAATTTCTTTCTTAAGCCCATATATTGAGTCCAAGAAGACATTATTTCCTAACATCCACGGTGGTTATGCAACCGACTAAAGTGAATTTATTGAGTTCGAAGACAATATTTTGGAATTAGTTAAAAGTTGACCTCTCGTTAGATAATCTAAAAGACCAGAGGGTTCGTTCTTGTTTAATTTAATTGTTTTAAATTCCTTAATAAGAGATTCAAGTAATAATTGGGAATTTGTTACGTACTGTCAAAATTAATGTATTTTTTACACTTACCTTAATTTTTACAACGGGTACTAGGAAAGTTTTGCAATATGAAGCAACAATGAATCGTAGGAAGCTGCTTGTTGCTGCATGCTGGCTGAGACATGTTCATACGTGCATAGTAGCCGCCGCGCCATATCGATGGGCCCAGTTATTCATCAGCAGTGAGAGTGTAAAGTGCTTCGATGGCATCGTGATTACGAAATGAGGTAAGGGCAGTTTTGAGTTATAATTTCGTGCATGGTTTAAACACAGACCAGTGCTTCGAAGAAATAACTCTTGCACTAGGTGATGTTTGTCCACATCACACAACGATATTCAGGTGGTGTAGGTAATTCCAAAGGGGAAATTTAACTGTGGAGGATACTGAGAGGCCGAGAAGGTCACGAACGTCAGTTACGGAGGAAAACGTTACTACTGTGTGGAAATTGCTTGGCGAAGACAGGCGAGTGACCTACCAACAGATAGAGGGTACTTCAGACCTAAACTCACCAGCAATTTGTTCGATTCTGCATGATCATTTGCACGTGAAGAAACTTTGTTCTCTCTGGGTGCCGCATCGACTGACTGAAGAGTAGATGATACAACGTGTGACTTGGTGCCGGGAGATGCTAAAAATTTTAATAAGGGACAATCTCAGTATGTGAACAACATCTTGATAGGTGGCGAGACTTGGCTGTACTATTACGATGTAGCGACCAAAGCTCAAAACAAAGTTTGAATCTTTGATGATGAGGACACACCCGTAGTTGTCAGAAAATCCCGATCTGTAAAGAAGAAAATGATAGCTGTATTTTTCAAATCGAGTGAAATTGTAGAACGCGTCGTTTTGGACACACAGAAGACAGTCACAGCTAAGTGGTATACTGAACAGTGTCTGCCTAAAGTCATTGAATCTATGAAGAACCTGCGGTCAAAGTCAGGAATGGACACCTGGTTCCTTTATCACAATAATGTTCCAGTTCATCGCGCCAAAGCCTGCACCGAATATTTGACGACGACAGGATTGAAACTTCTCGAGCACCCTCCCTACAGTCCAGATCTTGCTCCCTGCGACTTTGTACTGTTCTCGCATGTGAAAATGAAGCTAAAAGGGAGGCGGTTTTCCAGTGATAAGGACCTTCTGCGGTCTTGGGACAAGTGTGCTTTACTCCCTAGTGAAACTTGGCAGAACTGGTTTCGGAGGATGGAGAGGTGTATTGAGTGTAGAGGAAATTACTTTGAAAAACTTAAATAAACAAAGCTGTATTGCGAAACTTTCCTAGTATTCTTTGTATTTTCGATATATTCATATATTTTTAATGAACGAGCCACGCATAGTAAAAAAATAATTGTAACAATATGATATATAACTAGAGGAGACAACAAAGCGCTGTGATTCATTAACGTCGAACGCTGTTTGTTGAAGCAACTGTGAAAACATCTCATGCTGCAAATATTTAACCTATCATGTCCACTTTGTGATAACACCTAAAACACTGCTTGGTAAGGGTAAGTATTTCACAACATTTTATAAATTAAGACTTACTATTTATTTTATTTTATTTATCGACTATCAAACACGTGCCTTTGGTGCTGTTCTACACAAATCAAAGTTATTAAATTACTATTAGCTTATACCACCAATATTTTATTTGAAGTGTTTTAGATTGATATTTCGACAGCAAATATATAAATTTATATAGTATATATGCTAATGTCAAAAAAATTGTAAAATGTATATATTACTCGACCACGTGGCATCAATTATTCGGTCAGCGGCAGCGCCCTCATTCGTAATTTTATCAAAATACCATCACAAAAGCAGGCAGAGATAATAAACACTTCGGCTCTTTTTTTCTGGTGAATTTCATCAATAAATTTTCAACACGTGCTTTCGTTTCATTACATTTTCATTATACATATATTTAATAACAAACAAATGTGAGTATCGTTTTTCGTATCGCAACGAGATTACATGATGTGTTTATTTATTCAGCTTAATTACGAATAAATATGAGTTTGTGCAGGATAACGACGACTATTTTTTAATCTATAATAAAATATGATCGCATTGTTCTCATCGCATTAATTATTTGGGAAAAGGTCAATGTTTATCATAATACGACTAACAAACTTATGAAAATATAATTACAGAGAAATCAAATTTGCTCATTTTATGTCCAAATTACATATTTGATAGGGTTATTTTCGCTGCCGGTAGTCTTAATAATTGGCTTTTCTTATATTTTTTTAAACACTATATCTGGATTAACTATGTCAACCACGTGTAAATGTACACATGCTACATTTGTAAAAAATAAATCCCCTGCTTTCACTAATTCTTTATTAATTTGTATAATTGATATGAATATTTATATTGAAGTGACATTTTTCTAAGAAAAATATGCATATCTCCTAAAACCGTTACGTACATAAATACTAATGAAATTCGAAATTTTTCGTGTAGGGATGATGCGCAATATTGTGTTAAAGAGAAAAATTTATGATGTGAATAAACGAGTTACTGTTTGTGCTATATGAGATTACCAACTATATCTTTCACACATGTATTTATTACATATTTTTAATGACAATTAAATTTAATAAGCATTTAAACTTGAAAGTAATACTGCGATCATAACTCGGACCAAACGGAATTTATAATTAACGCTTCGAAATTGTGAAAATTTACTTTGAAAGAAATAAATCTGTTCGCGAATTTCATAGAGCACTTCGTCCATTTTACGGTCAACATAATCGGCCTAGTGAGCAAGGAATTCGTGTAGTTATTGATCGTTTTCGCACTAATTTTACTCTGCTCGATTCAAAACCATCAACAAGAAAAAGAAATGTGCGTACCGAAGCAAATATTGCTGCTGTAGCGCGAAGTATTGAAGAAGACGCCAAAATGTCGATTCGTCGTCGTTCTCAAGATGTTGGCCTTTGTCCTTCGACTACGTGGAAAATTTTACGTAAGGATCTTAGCTTACGGGCCTATAAAATACAGCTCGTGCAAGAATTGAAGCCAAACGAACATCGTTTGCGTCGCATTTTTGCTGATTGAGCTCATTTCAAACTGGCCAAAAATGAGCATTTTTATCAAAGAATTGTGTTTAGTGATCAAGCTCATTTCTGGTTAAATGGCTGCGTCAATAAGCAAAATTGCCGTATTTGAAGCAAAGACTATTCTCAAGCCGTTAACGAACCACCATTACATCCATTAAAATTGACTGTATGGTGCGGTTTACACGCTGGCGGTATTTCTTTCAAAATGAGGAAGGAGCTGCCGTTACGGTGAATGGCGAGCACTATCGAGTCATGCTGACTGAATTTTTGTTTACAAAAATTAATCAGCTAAACTTCGACGACATTTGGTTCCAACAAGACGGTGTAACTTGCCATACAACTCGTTTAACGATCGATTTATTGCAAAATCAATTTGGTGACAACTTTATTTCCAGAAGTAGTCCTGTTCACTGGCCTCCTCGTTCGTATGATTTAACTCCTCTGTATTATTTTTTATGGGGCTATGTTAAGTCATTGGTTTATGCCGACAAACCAGCAACTCTTCAAGCATTGGAAGCCAATATTCAAGTCACCATTGACGCCATACGACCAGATTTATTGGGAAATGTAGTCAAAAATTGGACTGATCAAATGGTGGTCCATTTGATCAGTAACTCGTAGCCGCGGCGGACATATGCCGGAAATCATATTTAAAAAATAAATGCTATGAAATTATCTACCAGATTATAATAAAAAAAATTTCATTCCAACAATATTTCTGTCTTGTATTATCATTTAAAGTTCTCAAATTCTTAAAAAAAACACCCGTTATAATTAACTGATGTGGCCTTTACTTAATGAAAATGGATAACAATATTAAACATAGTGTAATTTTCACCTAATATCTTTATTGAAAAAGTGTAACAATTATTTCACTAACACTGTGACTTTTTCAGACTGAAATGTAAACTAACATAAACGGGATATATTCCAGGCAACTAAACTATTTTCAGGGTTATTGTGATATACAGTTACAATAAAATAAGTTCAAGAGTAGAGAATTGTTCAAATCTATTTGATTATTTAATAAATTATTACATTTCTTATTCTTTCCTATCTCAAGTAATGATTAACTTTAACCATTTATTTTTCGAGTCCAAAATGGTGAACGCTGAATTAAAAGAATAATTACTAGTGTTTAAATGTACTGCACAGTTGGAGTGATTTTTGTTATGTCTCGTTTCTTTTCTGTTTAACTTCGTTGTGTCTCTATCAATTGTGTAAATAATAGGGCTGCATTGTAAGCCCTTTTATAGAAGTGTTTGTATAAAGTGTCTGTCCTTATCTAGGTATTCTGTCTCACATATTCCTGCCATCCTATTGTCAGTGTTCTCATTCTAAAATTCATTTATGTTGGTGATTGTGTATTGATATATATTTTCTGGCGGTAAAAGGAATCGCTCAAGTTTCCCTCAATTTTTTTAGTAATTAAAATACCTGCTAATTAACTCCAAAAATCATTTTTCGAAGTAATCGACACTTCTTCAAAATCTACTCTATGTAAATACTCATTATTTCCATTTTTCCATTTTTATTCAGTAATTATTATTTAATGTTATGGTTTTAAATATAAATCTTCGATATTTTGCGATAATATGCTAGCTATAGTAAAAAAGGATTAAGTAATATAATATATGAAAATGTTTTATACTTTATTTTCAACAAACGCCTCTTAGCTAATTTAGTGATATACTAAAAATAAATAGCCGTGAAACTATTTTTATTGGAATTCGGAACTTACCTCTAGTTTTTTGGTATGTATCAGCAACTATACGATCCATAAGGTGAATATGTGTTGGCAAATAATCAGTATATCTTCTGGTCTCAGTTACTACCAGACCGTGTTTCTGGGATAATTCCTGTAATTATCAAAACGAAAAAAACATTACATACACTATTATATTTTTAAAAGTGAAGATACGAGGTGATAAAGGTTTACAAAAAAAAAATTAATACTTTATTATATAAAGGGTTTTCCAATAGGGACTTGACAACTTTTAATTCAATTTGTGAACGCACCCTTTCACTAATCATCGAACTGTCACTGTCAATTTATTCAGTAAACTTAACATTTTCATCATGGTAAAGTACACGAACGAACAACGTCTGCAAATTATAAAAATTTACTACAGAAATTCGCAGTCGGTGACCGCTACTTTAAGAGCGTTAACTCCGATTTTCGGTCGTAATTCTCGCCCTAGTAGACAGGCAGTAACAAGTTTAGTGCAAAAATTTGAGTCTACATATTCGTTGTGTGATGTTGCGGTTGGGCATCGCCCAGACCACTCTATGGCGAATTTTGCGTAAGGATCATGGTTTACACCCATACAAGATCAAGCTGACTCAAGAATTGAAGCCGATGGACTATTTGAAGCGACGTACGTTCTCCGATTGGGCTCTGGAAAAGATGCGCCAAGATGATCAATTTCATCGCAAAATCATTTTTAGTGACGAAGCTCATTTTTGGCTCAATAGGTTCGTCAATAAGCAAAATATGCGTTATTGGTCGGGTGAAAATCCACATGTGCTTCATGAAACACCACTTCATCCACAAAAAATAACTGTTTGATACGGTTTGCATGCCGGCGGCGTCATAGGGCCATATTTTTTCGTCGACGGTAATGATCGTCACGTTACTGTGAATGGTAATCGTTATCGCGCCATGATTACCGATTATTTTTGGCCCGAATTGGAAGATATGGACTTGGACAACATGTGGTTTCAGCGGACGGTGCCACAAGCCACACAGCACACGTTATAATCGATTTATTGAAGAGTAAGATTGATGAGCGTGTTATCTCAAGAAATGGACTAGTCGATTGGCCGCCTCGTTCGTGCGATTTAACGCCTCTAGACTTTTTTCTTTGGGGCTACGTCAAGTCATTGGTCTATGCCAACAAGCCGACAACGTTGAAAGAGCTCAGAGCCAACATTGAACGCGAAATAGCAGCCGTTTCGGTCGAATTGTGTGGCCGAGTCATCGAAAATTGGGTCCAACGAATCGACCGCTGCAAACGTGCCCGCGGTGGCCATATGAATGAAGTCGAGTTCCATTCATAAATGTTTTGATTGTACTTCAACTCGATAATAAAGTTTTTGAAATATCTCAAATGGTCTGCATTTTATTTTGAAGAAAAGTTGTCAAGTCCTTATTGGAAAACCCTTTACAAAAATTGCTGAAAATGACTACCATTACCTAGGATTTCAAACACCGGGGATATTTCTTATTGCATTACACCCATCGATTATCCGATTTCTCAAATCTTCTCGCCCCAAAAAAATCCAAGTGATTTAAGTTTGTGTTTGATACTAGCATACTATCGTTCATAAACCTGTTCTGTGTAGTAGATCATAATTTTACTTAGGGTGCATTGATAATTTTAAAAATATCCAAACAGTTATCTGCTTCTGGGTTTCCGGGCTGGAACCGCGTCACTAGTATATCTGCTGAAACTGGTGTTTCAGTGCAGTAGTTCAGCCCTGAAGATGTCCCATACAAATGGGTACGAAACGTCGGCAGATATACTAGTGACGCGGTTCCAGCCCGGAAACCCAGAAGCAGATAGCATGGACCACGACCGCGGAAGTCTACGTACCAAAATATCCAAACAGTTTTCATCCTGTATCTCGGAAACAAACCGTCTTTCCGAAAATCATCCGAGGAAAACGAAATCTTAAAATAACACAAAAAATAACTCCCTAAATGGTGGTGTAAATTGATTACATATGATGAGCGTTCAAATTTAAATTGTAACACAAATTTCGCACCAAATAATGCGCAGGACAAAGTATCAAAATCAATTCAGTAGTTAAGTTTTCTGTATCGACTTCAATTTTCTGTCAATTATGAGTAAAATCAAAGTATCAAAAAATGTAGACTTTTAAATAAAGACGCAAAAATATCGGAAATTTGTAAAAACTTAGAAGATAGTTTTTGGAGAAAACTTTATTAGCTATGCGTCTAGTATGAGTATGCAGCTTTAATCATAGTCGAGAAAGAGTGGAGAGCAAACAGCTCAACTACAGAATAGGTTACCGACAGAGTTGATGGCATTCAAGATCGTAGAATTACAGTGAAGAATATACTCCTACATTAAACATTAATGTTACATGCAGATATCATTATCACAAATTCGGATTAAATTCCATACCAGCACAAACAGGTTCACTTGAATATCACTCATTTCCTACTGACGCGCTATGAAAAAATTAAAATTACTGAAGTAAGTCTAGACTTACTTACTGATGAAATCTGGGTATCGAAGCGTCTTACATATACTTTTCTGGGGAAAATAATGATCGATAAATGCAGTATATTGCCTAGACTCGAGAACCCAGTAAAAAATGCTAGATAAAGCAAAGTTTAAAGAAATAAATATATTCGCTAGTCTCTATGTTGCTGCTCATACGGTGCTTCAGAAATTGAAGTAGACCGTTCTTCTTCAACCGGGCTATGCTCTAGACATTATTCCCTCAAATGTTTAATGTACATACTTGGACACTTAAAATATACAGAAACTTCTTGAGCGATGGCGGTAGTGTATTTATAGTGTATTTAAGATAATACGAGAGAGACTATACTATAAGGTTTATAATTTGTAATTTAAGTTTTATTTATTAATATCTATATGTAGTATTTGCATGAGTTAACTCAACCCTACATTGTTTCACCAAGATATTTAGTTATGGAAACACTTAACTTATATGTGAAAGTGTATTAGGGAAATCATGAAAAGATTTGTTAGAGCAATTTGATGTGTTGCAAAATTGTGGGGCTCTCTAGTATTTATATAACTTATTTTATTTTCGAAAATATAAAATACTAAAATTAAATAAGCCAGCTTATTATATTTCTATTTCTCGATGGCGTTTTTTAAGTAAATACCGTTTTAGTATAAAAAGAACAAAAAAGCAATTTTTTCAACAATCTTATTTTTATAAGAAAGCCTGTACCTTAATCTACTTTTCAACATAATTATCGCCAATATTAAGGCACTTTTATCATACAACCAGCTTCTGAATTCCTTTCTCATAGAAATCTGCGGCCTGCCGCAATTTCATAAAAACTACTCCTTCAAACTTGCGCACAATGACGAAATCGTAAAGTATCTGTTTTGTTGAACTTTCGCATTAACTTTTTGTAATAAGTCTTTAGTAACGACCGACGATCGCTCAATACGTTCCTCATCATGAACATTAGTACAGATATATTTAAATATCCAGTTTAGCCCCATTCTCTGGCTCATAGTATTTTTTCCATACACTTTACCAATCTGTCAATGAATTTCGAATGCTTTCACAATTTTTGCATGCAGAAAACGTATCAAAGCGAATAATTCATAATCGGCAGGGTTTCCAATAATCTGAGGCAATTTAAATACAAAGGGTACTAGGAAAGTTTTGCAATACAGCTTTGTTTATTTAATTTTTTCAAAGTAATTTCCTCTACACTCAATACGCCTCTCCATCCTCCGAAACCAATCTTTAAACCAGTTCTGCAAAGATTCACTAGGGAGTAAAGCACGCGTTGTCCCAAGTCCGCAGAAGGTCCTCATCACTGGAAAACCGCCTCCCTTTTAGCTTCATTTTCACATGCGGGAACAGTGTAAAGTCGCAGGGAGCAATATCTGGACTGTAGGGAGGGTGCTCGAGAAGTTTCAATCCTGTCGTGGTCAAACATTCGGTGCAGGCTTTGGCGCGGTGAGCTGGAGTATTATCGTGATAGAGGAACCAGGTGTCCATTCTTGACTTTTGGCCGCAGATTCTTCATAGATTCAATGACCTTAGGCAGGCATTGTTCAGTACAGAGTTCGCGAACGCGGGGTGGGCGAACGAACTTATCTTGTAAGGCGTCACGGGTAGTTCTCCGGAAGTAAGGATGGAAACGTTCGTACATAAATACACATCACGAGCGCGCCAGCACATAATACACACAGAGGCGCGCCCGCACTTACACTAAAACACGGGTATGCAAACAATACACACCTACACGCTTGCTCGCACGGATACAAAGCCACAATTGTTGGAAAGATTAGAACGACGACCACGGAGGAAGTTGCATAGATGTTGCATAGAGGATTCGGCATTCTAACTGGAAGCACGATGGCGGCGAGATCCCACAGCATGAGCACGCCAGCACACACTATACACAGAAAGGCGTGCTTGCAATTACACCAACACTCATGGGCACGCAAGTCATGAGGACGACCACGATGACCAACCATGGTCAAAGTAGGATAAGTTAAGTATAATTCTTTTTTATTTTTAGGCGAGCACGAATGAATGAGAGAGATGCACACACACACACAACGGCAATTGAAAACTTGGATAAAATATATGTTATAGGTATCCAAAGAAAGAAGTGGAAAAAAATTTAACAAAGATGCTACATCGGCAATAGCTTGGAACAGGGTGAAGAGCAACACCAGAAAATTTATTCGAAAACAATCAGCCGAATTAAGTATAACTAAATATATCTTTGTCACGCTTTTGTTGCAGACAAAATAAGAGCATGTTAATTACAATAATTTTTATAATAATGTATTTTTTAGCGAGTATAAATTTTCAACCATATGACACGTGCCGTTTCAAATTTCTTATTATTAAAGTTACATGTGTCTAAATTTTGTCGTGAATATCATTTACGAGGGTAGCCGTTTATATTTATATTTTTAAACGGCGTTCTTTGGACAATGAATTTCGTGAAGGTCGTCCCACAAATATTGTTGTATCGGAAAACATTAATGGATTGTCTAAATTAATAATGCAAGACCGTCATGTGACATAACGTGAGATCGAGGCATCTCTAAGTATTAGTAACACCAGCGTGCATAAGATCCTGCATGAACATTTAGCCGTTAAGAAGCTATGTTCAAGTAGTGTAGCACATAATTTGACAACCGCTCAAAAAAGACCCGCGTCGATTGGTGCAAAGAAATGCACAAAAAATACAATAGCGGTGCTTCAAACAACATTTACATAGTCGTCACAGGTGACTAATCTTGGATCTATACGTATGAGCCCAATAGTGAACAGCAGTCGACTGTGTGGGTATTCCAAGATGAGCCAAAACAACAAAAGTTGTTCGCACTCGAAGCATATCAAAACAATTGGTCTCCTGTTTCTAGGGAAAAACTGGTAACGTTGCAACCGTACCTTTAGAGAGTTGTAGAACGGTCAATTCCGAATGGTACGGAACTATTTGTTTGCCAAAGTTTTTCAAGAAATAAGGAAAACAAACCGAAAACGACAAATTATTCTCCACCAACAAACAATGCGAGCTCTCACAAGTCGGCTCAAAGAATTGAATATTTGACCGGGCAAAACATTGAATTGATAAGCCATCCGCCGTATAACACTGATCTAGCACCCTGTGATGTCTTTTTGTTCCCACACGTGAAGAATAAAGTTCGTGGTCAACGGTTTTCTACGCCGGAAGAGGCAGTTGAGGCATTCAAAACCCATATTTTGGAGATACTGCCTTCACAGTGACAGAATTGCTTTTCGAATTGGTATAAACGAATGCAAAAGTGCATTGATTTTCAAGGAGAAAATTTTAAAAAGCAATAGAACTATTTTCGATAATAAAAATTTTTTGTGTTTGCTATTCCCGAATTATAAACGGCTACCCTTGTACCAATATTTAAAAAAGAAAGGCAGTGCTATACGGTAGAATTATTTTCCCCTGTTTTTTTGAGATAACCAAACCATATCAAAACAATTGGTCTCCTGTTTCTTCGGAAAAACTGGTTATGTTGCAACCGTACCTTTAGAGAGTTGTAGAACGGTCAATTCCGAATGGTACGGAACTATTTGTTTGCCAAAGTTTTTCAAGAAATAAGGAAAACAAACCGAAAACGACAAATTATTCTCCACCAACAAACAATGCGAGCTCTCACAAGTCGGTTCAAAGAATTGAATATTTGACCGGGATAAACATTGAATTGATAGCCATCCGCCGTACAACACTGATCTAGCACCCTGTGATGTCTTTTTGTTCCCACACGTGAAGAATAAAGTTCGTGGTCAACGGTTTTCTACGCCGGAAGAGGCAGTTGAAGCATTCAAAACTCATATTTTGGAGATACCGCCTTCACAGTGACAGAATTGCTTTTCGAATTGATATAAACGAATGCAAAAGTGCATTGATTTTCAAGGAGAAAATTTTAAAAAGCGATAGAACTATTTTCGATAATAAAAATTTTTTCTGTTTGCTATTCCCGAATTATAAACGGCTACCCTTGTACCAATATTTAAAAAAGAAAGGCAGTGCTATACGGTAGAATTATTTTCCCCTGTTTTTTTGAGATAACCAAACCAGTGAAACTACATGTATGAATGAACACAATAATTTCTTCCATAGAATATCTCCGAAAGATATTTTCAACAATGGATAGCTACATTCCACATATATGAGAGTTATCAATGTCACTCTAAACCCAGATGGATTATTAGAAGATATGCCTTTAATGTATGATTATATGATTGAACTTTTTGCAACGGCATTAACATTTTAAAGAACTATCGTCCAAAACATTACACTACAAATATTATACAGGGTTCATTAAAAAAGTTCCAGATAAAACAATAATTATGTGTAATCAAGGATAATAGCACTTTAAAATACAATATTTTTACTGTTTTGTAATTTCTTTGATACAGCTAATTTTAGTCAAGCTGCTAATTCTAGTTTCCTTAAAGATAATTAGCATCAGTATCGGTTTCCCTTTTAATGTATCACTATCACGTACTCAATATCACAATTGAAGATGTCGTTTTGAAACGAGTTGAGAACACGTTAATGGAAAGAAGCAGGGTCAAGAAAACAGTTTCAGAAGCTTTTCGCGAACGCGAGATCATTTTGTTATCAAGAAGACCTTTAAATGTCGGAGCATTTATACTATTTATATTATAGTTAAGATATCGGGGCAATGTAGAAAGATTTTGTCGAAGTCATCCAAATTGTATTACAAACAAAGGATCGAAAACTTCAAGCGGATGACAAATGAAACGAAGTCTAGGAAATGCGTCATTTGAAAAAATCGCAATGGATATTACTAGTCCATTTTCGAAGACTCAGTATAATCAATAAGCCAACATTGTTAATTGTATAATTGCATATGCCGATGTAAAAAGACAAGTAAAAGTTGTATATGTCAAGCGCCTAGTGCGTTATAAGCTATAATAAAGTTGATTCGCTGACCAAGAGGCCAGCCTTAAGGAGAGGATATTATCACGAGACCTTTAAGTAATGTGTGCACGTTTGCACATACTAAAAAATACAAAAGACATTCAAGAAAGTGTTATTCGTATCAGGATCAGCATGTATAAGGAGTTAGAATAATGCATGAGAGATCATTTGTAATACTGACATTTACGTGGAAATTGATATTAATAAACAGTGTTACTTAAAAATGTTTGTAACTAGTGTTTGGCGATTATTATTAATAAGGATCATTCCGACAAATACGTAGCACTATGTATGATCATAGTATGTAGCGGATTATAAAATTTGTTGCTGGTTTCAATGAAGTAAGCAGATATATCATGTTTCATTCAGGTTTTCTAAATATATTTTCGATGAAATTTTGTAATACTTATAGTACTATTCAATATTTATACTGATTTCGAAATGACTGAATATAAGACGTCTTCTTTAACTTTATTTATATGCCATTCGTTAAAAGCCCACTAACAAAGAAGAGATTGTGAAAGATAACTTAATTATATGGAGAACATCTCGAGATACAATAACTTAAATTCAAAAACGTTGAATACAAAATAAAAAATATTAAAGTAAAATTTCCTTTTTTTATAGCAGAGCAAAAAAAAATTTAATAATAATGTTAATCTAATTTTATATTCATTCACATACAACTCCATTGGAAAAGAGTAAAAAATAAAATTATGAGAAAAAAACGTATAGATGACAAAGGCTTTTTTAATTATTCACGTAGATCAGTGTATGATATTTTGTGCTGAGGTGTTTCCCAAAAGACTCGTTCATTTGTATAAATATTCAATTATTGAAAGAAAAATGTGACTGGGAAAAATGTCATTGGGATTTTCTTAGCTAGAAATTAAATATTATTATAATAAAGACAAATATGCCAGTGTGTTGTCTTAAAGTAGAAACTAATCACCGAAATGGACGAAATCCCTCTATTTGTTTCAAATACAAAGGGTACTAGGAAAGTTTTGCAATACGACGCAACAATGAATCGTAGAAAGCAGCTTGTTGCTGCATGTTGAGACATGATCATACGTGTATAGTAAGTAGCCGTCGCGCTATATCGGTGGGCTCAGTTATTCATTAGCAGTGAGGCTATAAAGTGCTTGCGATGGCATCGTGGTCACGAAATGAGATAAGGGCAGTTTTGCGTTATAATTTCGTGCGTGGTTTAAACACAGACCAGTGCTTCGAAGAAATGACTCTTGCACTAGGTGATGTTTGTCTACATCGCACAACGATATTCAGGTGGTATAGAGAATTCCAAATGGGAAATTTAACTGTGGAGTATGTCGAGAGGCCGGAAAGGCCACGAACGTCAGTTACGGAGGAAAACGTTACTACTGTGAAGAAAATGCTTGGCGAGGACAGGCGAGTGACCTATCAACAGATAGAGGGTACTTCAGGCCTAAATGCACCAGCAATTCGTTCGATTCTCCATGATCATTTGCACGTTGAAAAACTTTGTTCTCTGTGGGTGCCGTATCGAAGGACTGAAGAGCAGATGACGCGACGTGTGACTTGGTGCCGGGAGATGCTAAAAAAGTTTAATAAAGGACAATCTCGGTATGTGAACAACATCATGACAGATGACGAGACTTGGCTATACTATTACCATGTGCCCAAAGTTTGGGTCTTTGATGATGAGGACACACTCGTAGTTGTCAGAAAATCCCGATCTGTAAAGAAAAAAATGATAGCTGTATTTTTCAAATCGAGTGGAGTCACACCTAAGTGATGAACAGTGCCTGCCTAAAGTCATTGGATCTGTGAAAAACCTGCAGCCAAAGTCAAGAATGGACACCAGGTTCCTCCATCACGATAATGCTCCAGCTCACCGCGCCAAAGCCTGCACCGAATATTTGACCACGACAGAATTGAAACCTTCCTACAGTCCAGAACTTGCTTTCTGCGAATTTGCACTGTTCCCGCATGTGAAAATGAAGCTAAAAGGGAGGCGATTGTGATAAGGACCTTCTGCGGGCTTGGGACAACGAGTGTGCTTTACTCCCTAGTGAAACTTGGCAGAACTGGTTTAAAGATTGGTTTTGGAAGATGGAGAGGTGTATTGAGTGTAGAGGAAATTACTTTGAAGAAAATAAATAAACAAAGCTGTATTGCAAAACTTTCCTAGTTTCCTTTGTAGCGATCTATGTAGAACTCTTTTAATAAAACTACATTTCAATTTCATGTGTCTATTACTGAGCAATTACACATTATGTGTTTGAACTGTTAGATTCATTCGCCTTTCCTATAAAATAATACAGAATGCACTACAAAAGCTTTACAATATGGAGTAAGCGATTGTTACAGGCTGTGTCAAGTTTTACATAGCAGTAGATTTTTCTAAATTTAAATTTCAATCGAAAGTTCGAAATTTTTGGCATTTGAAACTATCGAAACAATTAGTAGGTTCTACACTACATACTTTAATATACATATTGTAAAAAACAAGTTGTAAAAAGAAAAGACTATCATTACTAACAATTTATATTTAGATGTTACTAATAATTTCAAGAATTTTTAAAAAATCTTGTTTAATTGTAACACCTAAAGACGTCATCATTGGGCTAAAGCAATTACCGAAAAGATAATTATACGAACCTCAATAGCTTCCTGAACTTCACTACCGGAAGCAGGATGAGAACCGGAAACAACTATAAAACGATTCCACCTAAAGGCCTTCAGTAATGCGACTACACTTTTGGAAACCTTTCTGGACGAGGGCAACGTCCGGGCGAACGTATAGAAAACCCTTTTGTCAGATACCCTCTTATCGCTGCATCTCTGGAATTAAAAAGAAGCAAAATAAAAAATCAAAATCAACATATCTAAATAAATCTATTACTAATGTTTATTATACTTATATATTAAGCACAATAGGTGTCTCTAAGTAAATAGATTCAAAAATAGTCATTTTCACGTAAGTACATTTTGTTACATAGTATAGTAAGTCTCATAATAAATATCATAATAAATTTAATTCTTTTATAGATTAAGAGAATTTTGTTATCTTGGAAGTGTTGACGATTCATAAGCAGATATTCACTCGTTGACATACATATATCAACATACGAGTTCAAAGTTGCGTATATTGGAAACTAATGTTAAAATTGTTTAAAAATAAAATTACCACCAAATGCTTCTCGAAAATAAATAAAGAAATAACTGAATATATCGAAGAATTCAACATGTATACATATAATTAAAATAACCCTTAATTGAAATATCACAGACAAAAGAGAAATAAAAGATACATAGAAAGGAACAGTGCAAAATAAACTGAATCTAAGTTAATATTGAATGAAGCACAGAAAATATCCAAGTACAGAATTAAATAGCAAACACTAACGAAAAAAATATTAGAATCGTAGGAGCAATGAAATGGCTATCTTGGTCTTCTTAAGCTTTTGAAACACCAGTGATAATTGAACTGTAGTTACTTTGCCTTGCTGTGTCTAAAATTAATAAAAGAAATAAATTCTATATTTAGTATTTTATGGTTATATCTTATATTTATTTTTTTTAATACACTATCGTATATTTTTATGTTAAACCATGAGAATGGGCATAACTCGGTAAGTATACTAGTGATTCATACATGCATTCTGATAGAAGCAAAAGTCTTTTCTTTTTTTGTTATACAGTAAAACCTGTCAATAACGGCCACCCAAAAAGCAAAATATATTGGCCGTTATATAAAGGTGTCCGTAATTGACAGGTTTTTCGTCTCACAAATAAAATACATAATTAATTTTAGGATTTGCTTTCTTTATTTTATTAATTAAAGTAAATAGTATATAAATACAAATATGTGTAAGAAAAACTAAAATTTTAATGTATTTACATATTATAGATAATATTACTTCTAATAAATTATTTATATGTACATATTATTACAATATATTCATACGAAAAAACACAATTTATTAGGATTTTTTAAAGTATGTTTCAATATTTATTTGCTTCACATTTTTTAGCTTCGATTTAAAAACTGCAGCTTCACATGTAAGTAAAATTTTAGAAACATCCATATAAATGTCACCATTGTCATTGCACAATAAATAATTTTGTATGTCTCTTAATTTTGCACACACTTCACTCATACTAGATAAACTAGATTTTGGAGTTTCACATTCGTCCAGGTCACTATTATCAGAGTTATGTTCTTCATCATTATTGCAAAAATCTTCAACAATTTCTGGAATACTGAAGTCAATAGAAGCATGTTCATCTAAATCCATCAAAAATTCGTTACGAACTGCATGATATAGCTGGGCAACGTGTATTTCGTCTTCTTCATCAAACATTGTGTCCTCCTGGATAACATCAGAGAATCCGGCCTTGGAAAAACATTTTTTAACTGTAGCGGGAGATACCTTTTTCCAAGCAGCTGTAATCCATACAAGTGCATTGGCTAAATTTATGTTTTTTTCAAAAATTTCAAAATCACATTCATTGTCAATAAACGTTAGAAGCTTTTTAATCAAAAAATTTCGGTAAATCAATTTGAAATTCTGAATTATTCCTTGATCCAAGGGCTGACAATACGAAGTGGTGTTTGGCGGCAGGAAGACTAGTTTAACATTTTCTAATGGAACTTTAGAATATAAAGTGGCATTATCCAAGAAAAGAAGCACTTTTCTATTTTGTTTTTTCATTTTATTGTCAAATTTATGCAGTCATCTTGTCATAATTTCCGTTGTCATCCATGCCTTTTGTTAGAAACCCATTCTAAGGGTAATTTGTCCACATGACTACTCTTAAAACAGCGAGGATTTTTACTTTTTCCAATTATTAATGGATCTTCCTTCTCACCTTCCATATTTGCACATAGTAAAACAGTCAAACGTTGTTTTGCTGCCTTCTTCCCTGCACAATTCATACTTTTTAATGCAAATGTCTTATTTGGCATAGCGCGGTAATAAAGACCTATTTCGTCGGCATTAAACACATCTCGAGGAGAATAATTTATTAAAATCAACGGTAACTTGGTTTTCCAGTCTTTTATATCGTCCAAATTAACCTCTGCGGAATCACCACAAATTGATTTAAAAGTTATACTGTGTGGCCGACAGAAACTTTCCAACTATCCATTAGATGCTGCGAAATTTTCCATCTTTAAACTGCTTGCTGTCTCCAGTGCTTTTTGTTTAAGTAGCGGCCCAAATATTGGAATTGCTTTATTTCTGGCTTTGCAAAACCAATTGTAGACGACTTGATCCACTGCCAATCCTTCCGACTTCGGAAATTTTCGTTTTAGCTCCATGTTAACACCTTCCTCGACCATCTTTTTTAATTCACCTTTATTTTTCATAATATCGTTAATTTGTGTTTTTCCAACCCCATATTTTTCGGCCAACTTTCGCGAACTTAACGCATACTTTTCACTTTCCGCGATTATATTTACTTTGTCTTTTAGCGACAAACGTTTTCTTTTTTGCGACATACTTAATTAAGAACCTTTCGAATACGGAGACAACTTTAAACTGAATTGTTTCCTTTAGAATAATAAAGTTTAAATCGAAAAGGGTGAATTACTACCAGGTAATAGGAAACCCCGAGAAACCCCGACAATTTGTATTAGGTATTTCCGTCAATAAAGATATACATGTCATAAATAGTCCGGCCGACATTGGCAGGTAAATTTCTATGAAAATAGGCCGTAAAAGTTTGGGTTATTTGGCCGCGGCCGTTTTACAAAGGTGGCCGTAATTAACGGGTATTTGTGTATGGTAATTTCCTTATAGTCGATTCGGGGAACTTTGAAACTCAGGTGGCCGCTTTAGTCAGGTGGCTGTTAACACAGGTTTTACTGTATTACCAAATTATTAAACACTCAAATAGTGCTTAATTGCACTGAAACTTTTCAGTTTCAGAGTTTTAGTGCAACAAACAATACCAGTAGTTGAGTCCTGAAGATGTCCTATACGAGTGGGTACGAAACGTCGGCAGTTATACCAGTGACGCGGTTCCAGCCCGGAAGCCCAGAAGAGGGAAAGTATGTTGAACACTTTTCCGTGTTTTATGAAGAATAAATTTATATTCTTTAGACCATAATTATTCTATACTAATGGCTTTCTTACATCTAAGATTTCTCTTGTAACTAAACGACTACATATTCTTTCGTGTACAATTTTGAGGAATAATTTTAAGATACAACTTATGAAATAATTTGTTACACTAAAAAGTTACAAAATTAATAAAAGTGTAAATTGCGAAACGAAAGTCATAAAGTTATATATACTATCATCATGTCTAAATAGGTACGTTATGTTTATATCATGATTTTATGGTGGTGTCTACTTTTGCTATAAATGACTATTTGCTTTGCACCTATTACTGCTTCATTTTTTATCATCCAAATTATTTATTGTAAACGTATCTTACGTATTATGTTTGAAACGTCTATGGCAATAAATTACTCCGTCATAAACACACAGCTAATTTGTGAGTACAGGAATTAGCGCTCCCGAGGAACCCAAACGTGCTGAAACTTTTGTAGTCGCAAGAAAGTGCGGTAGTTAATATTTCGCTGGAAAGATCAGATGCAACCCTCTTGTAAGCGGGTCTCTGATTGATAGAACCGTCATTTCTCTATGGAAAAAGTACAGCTGCCAGAAAAGCACCGTCCATGGTAGAAATAAACTAGGAAGGCGTCCTTTACAGACCAAGCTATATAGAGCTATGAGGATCAACATCGTAGAGTGTATTTGGCAAAACCTGATCAGGTAAGTGATCTGGATTTTCTAAGGCTAAAGAGTAAATCTGGTATGACAGGACCAAAATTATGTCTGAAAAACCGTAAATTTAAAACAAATGGTGCAAAACCCTGAGTTATCGTAAAAACTAAGTCACTGAACCAATTGGAACGCGATAGACCTGAGTACATTTTGAAAAATCTTGAAATTTTTAATTTTTAATATAAAATTCAAAAATTATAAAAAGTTTAATATTTTTTTTGAAAGCCCTGCAGTCAATGCTCATATTCGAAAACGATTGATTACAACGATTATTTAATTTGTTTTCGACTCATAGCGATAGATACTATAATATACTAATCAAAAATTATTTTTATTCCCTTTTCTTATTTCGAAGGATGCTCACAAATGATTTTGCAAAGCAAATAATATTCATAACACAAACATATTGTATTTAACAATATGTCAAATTCCTTGGTAAGTACATATATTGCGCAAATAATTTGATTAGTCAGAATTCTCAGAAATTTGTTTGACATTAAACGTCTAAAAAGGATCTAAAACGAAGTCATTAATATATAATATATATATATATAAACTCCTGTTCAAAATTATCGCACCACTCAGTTTTTCGAACTTATTTTTATTACTATTTAAATTATTTAACAAATTATTAGAGTAATATAACAAATCATAGGTGGCTTATGTCATGATAAGTAAATTTTGACAGCTTAGTACCAAAAAGTTGAAAGGCAGTTGATTATTCTTGTTGTGAGCATTTGTTGAGATTATTGTCTGAAGTTCAGATTCCACTTCAACGGCGTTGGTTTTTGATTTTCTTAAGTGGTCATTTTCAAGATTAAAGAAAATTTAAATTAATACCATTAAAGTTGAAAATCATGAATCGACCACGCTATTTAACCAACGATGAGTGTGTAAGAGCGTCAACTTTGTTAGAAGTAGGAGAAACTATGCGTTATGTAGCCGATCTGGTAGGTGTTCATCATTCAACGATTAGTCGAATGGCAAAAAGATTTAGAGAAACTGGATCGCACTCTAGAAAATATGGACAGGGTAGAAAGAAAGTCACCAGTGCCAGGGATGAGCGTTTTCTCCGACAGCAGGTTTTGAGAAACAGAAAACTCACTAGTGCAGAGCTTAGTAACGAATTGCAAACAATCAGAAATGTTAGGATATCCGCCGTAACTGTCAGGAGAAGATTACATGAAGCAGGATTGGCTAGTACGAAGGCTGCAATTACACCACTGCTCACCACAGCACACAGAATAGCACGATTAAGGTTTGCTAGAAATCATGCAAATTGGACTGTCGACGAGTGGAAGAAAGTTTTGTTTACCGATGAAACCAGGGTAAGCTTGAAATCTCCAGATGGTCGGGAAAGAGTGTGGCGAAGACCTGGAGAAAGGTTTGCTGCCTGCACTATCTCTCCAAGGGAACCGTTTGGCGGCGGATCTAAAATGTTCTGGGGAGGGATTAGCTTTGACGCCCGTACAGAGTTAGTTCCCATTCATCCAAGATCAATGAACGCTGAGTTCTATCTGGAAAACATTATTCAAGACCACGTCATGCCTTTTGCGCCCTTTATAGGGAACCATTTCATTTTTATGCAAGATAATGCTCGACCACATATTGCAAGACCGGTTTTAGATTACTTAAATGAGATCAATATTCAAGTGATGGACTGGCCACCGCGAAGCCCAGACATGAATCCGATCGAGCATCTTTGGGATACTCTGAAAAAGTCAGTAAGGCGTCATTTACCAGCACCAAGAAATCTCCAAGAACTGGAACGCGTTGTTCTTTTAGAATGGGATAATATTCCTCAAGAAACCATTCAAAATTTGATAACAAGTTTACCACGACGGGTGCAGGCAGTTATCAGAGCTAGAGGTGGTGTCACGCATTATTAAGTTTTTCAGATCTTGAGTTTCTGTATGTTTACAGTGTTGAATAAATTTTTGTTTCTTTTTAAATTTTTCTTTCTTTTTTAATTTTTGTACAAAAAAGGTAAATTTTATTTTTTTTCTTAAATTAAAGGCAAATGCATCATACAGAATTGTTTTCTAATGATCTCATTTTATGTTAGCATAAACCAATACTGAATACTAAATTGAAATAATAAAAATAAATTAAAAAAACTGAGTGGTGCGATAATTTTGAACAGGAGTTATATATATATATATATATATATATATATATATATGTACTGTTTTAGGTTTATTCCTTCGTCCAATCAATTCTTTTAAAACAAATATTTTTTAAAAATCGAGACCTGGTCGACGTTTTACTACTTTCCTGCACATATAGTGTTTACACTGGTGTATCGTGTTCGCCATACATATATATATATATATATATATATATATATATATATATATATATATATACCGATGAATATCTGCTCTCGATTACGTTTGAAACAAAACTTCTTTCGCACAACGTCGTTGTAAATGATCCACTTCTTATCACCAGTTATTAATTGCTCCAAAAAGGAATCCATTACAAAGCAGTAACATCAAATGATGGCAGATAATTTAGCACTGAAACGTTATAGGAGCCTTCCTTTCTAGGGTCACGTGATAACGCGGGGATCTTTAAGAGTTTAAAGGACAAAATTGACCTCGAAGAATGAAGTTTTAACAGAGCACTTTTCTCGTTACTGTTTAAACATGTGCTACATACAAGTCATCAAATTAACACTGAGGAAACAAAACCTATTGCCAGTGTGGAACGTTCTCTCTCGATTAAAGTTTGAACAATGGGATGACGAATGGAGACTACTTAATACATGGAAAAATGTTTTATCAAAATACAGACACAGGGACAAAAGAGTATAAAACAACCGCGAATGTAGCACCACACACCTTAATTACCACTTTATGGCAATCTATGTACAAATATCGACACCCAGAAGAATAACACATAGTATCACTCGAAGGACGACAGCAGCAGTAGCAAGATTGCCGAAAGCTCTTTTAGAGAATATCCCTTTCCAGGATTCAACTTTCTTTTGCTTAAATTTTCTAGGTCGGGTATGAGTTCTTTTACTTAACTAGGCCTAGCAACTAACTTTATATAATATTCATATAAATACAACAATCAATTTTGGAACAAAGTATTAAGATATTGAAAACCAAATTTAAATTTATATGTTTAGAAACTTGCTAAAAAGAAAAACAAAAATTGTTTATAAGCGAAGCATAATTATTCATTAAATTAAAAAAACTATATAATCTTTCGTAAATTTAAATATAAAATATAACTAAGAACATTTAATAAATAGTCTTGGACCTTTCCAAAATACCCACATAAAAAAATCATATGGCATTACATCTATACTTTCTGTGCGAAACTGTGCAGTATTATTTCTTGTACACAGGGATGAGTAAAGTACATATATCTTATTCAACAAAAATATATTTTAGAAAAATTTTAAGTCCAATAATCTGTATATTATTATACATATTTTCAGATTCCCCGTTATATAATAAGCCAACTTTATATTATAAACTCCATGCTGAAATTGAGTGGCTTTCCAAATATTCCCAAAAAGAATAAGTTAATACTATCTGCTTCTGGGCTTCCGAGCTGGAACCGCGTCAATAGTAAAACTGCCGACGTTTCGTACCCACTCGTATGGGACATCTTCAGTTTCAGTGCGACAGACAGTAGCAGTAGTTGAGCCCTAAAGATGTTCCATTCGAGTGGGTACGAAACGTCGGCAGTTATACCATTGACGCGGTTCCAGCCCGGAAGCACAGAAGTAAATAGTACGAACCACAACCGCGGAAGTCTACGTACCAGATTAGAATAAGTTAATATACATAGTTCTCTTTAAAAATTAATGTCGTTTTTGTTAATTATTATTTTACAGCAATTCTTCGACGTATTATACATTGCTTTAAGTTGAACAACTTCTGTTAAATATCTTCATTATGTACACTGTTTCAAATTGAAAATTAATCGAAAATTAATAGAATCTTTAAAAGAGTGACTCGTTTACTTCAAACGGAACATACTGTATATATTTTATGAAATTTGATATAATTTGCTTTCAATTGCATATAACATTTCCTATATTCAAACTTAATATTTTTCGAGTTACAGATAATTTAATATAAATAAACCTATACTGTAGTAAACATTTCGATATTACAATCCATAAAATAAAGAAGACCGTGCTTGAGCAATTCTGGTTTTACTTAGTAAGAAAAAGTATTGCACTTCAGTAAGATAGTCAAAATATATTTATTCAAAAAAGTACCATTTTATTAACAGAACAATAAAAATCTTATTCAATAAAGACAAAATATAAAAACAGCTTAAATAATTTAATCTGGTACGTAGAATTCCGCGGTCGTGGTCCATACTATCTTCTTCTGGGGTTCCGGGCTGGAACCCAGTTTCAGTGCAACAAATTTTTCTATTATAAGAGTATTTATGTACTTTTATGGTATAATAGAAAAACTGAAAACAAATTGTTTAAGTATCTCTCCTATAAAATTTGCGAATCGTTTCGTATGTGTGGTGTTGATTATATATATACATATATATATATACTTGAGTCAAATTAGTTTGACACTTTAAGTAACGAGAAATATAGCTAGTGAAAAATTCAATTAATATATATATATATATATATATATATATATATATATATATATATATAAAATGAAATTGATTCTCTATATTTTCCATTATATATACATATACGTAATGTTAACGTTGTTAGATTGTCGAAGAGATTTTTAAATTAGAAATTTTGCATAGTGGTATTATTATTTTCATTTTCGCTTAAAATTATTTTTTTACTTTCCGGCAATAATAGTGCTGAAAAGTAACTATTAAAATGTTATTAGAAAAATGTTATCTATATTTTCTGGTATTACTATATTTAAAATGATTTATGTATTATCTTTCAATATTACTACCATATTTATTCAAGCGTATAATGGACAGGGCGAATAACCCTCATCAGACAGATGTCGAAGATTAATCTTTAACATGAACGGTTGTCTGAGCAAAACACCACGCACTGTAGCATATTATTTAGACGAATCGAACAGTGATGATTATTTGTAAATCTGTATACAAATTCTCTAATGTATTTTTCGTATTTTCGAGTATTTCAGAGAACGCGCTGATGACAGTTTATTACTCAGACGTTGACCTAATAGAAAATGGCAAGTTTAAAAGTGTTTAGGTAGTAGTAGTAGTGTTAGTTATTTGGCGGGACGAAAACGAATTTCGTTCTTTCGGACAATTGCATGTTTGGACGGTAGAGGAAGGTATTATTTTTTATTCTTTGCTGCATCTCAAACGATACGACAATTCACGGAAAATAGGAGCTTTAATAATAAGACAACAATTTGCCTGATGAGAGCTGATGTACTCGAAATGCATCGTAAACAGGGTCTTATTAACATTTAAATTATTCTCAGATGTTCAATTTTCTGTTGTGTTTGGATATCGAATCTACTTCGTTTCGGAATTAGTTTGAATTTGTTTGTTTATATTTTTTTCTTGTAAATCGATAGATGAGAGTTTAATTGAAGTCGAATCTAATTTTGGTGTATGTTCTTCATTTTAGGAATTTAGATTTGTTTTATTTATATATATATTCTGCTAGCCATCATTGATTATAATCATGGAAATTAATTAAAAATTTCTGCACTGGAGCAGACTAAAACCTGTACAGCTATTTGCTAGACAGCTGTGTTACTAATTAGGACGACGACCATGGATGACGTTGGATAGAGGGTCCAGAATCCCAACAGGAAGCGCGGTGGCTGAGAGATCCCAAATCACGAGTACGCCAGCACACAATATACACAAAAAGGCATGCTCGCAATCACGCTAACACACGGGCACGCAAACCAGGAATACACGCCATCAGGAGGACGACCGCGATGACCAACCATGGACGAAGTGGGATAAATTGAGTATTTATAATTCTTTTTCATTTTTTATGAACATGCAGAATGTACGAGAGACACGCCCCACACACACGCACATACATATCGACCTTTCGAACACTGGTATGGGAAACACAAGTAACACATTTAAACATTTACTGGACAAATAGCGCACTTGTGTAGCAACATAATGAATGGCCGATTAAATGTATTGAGTGAGGAAGCTACCGGGTTCTTTGTTGGTACAGGGAGCCATAATCCCAAAAGGAGGAGAGGCGGTGGAGAAATTTCAACCGAAAAAGGAAGGCCAGGACGAGCGAGCGGAGACACGACGACGGTGACGAACGATTCATCGGCCTCTCGATCTCAACCCGACGTAGTAATGTAGTTATATTTAAGTAGCACGCGGACTAGGCCCGTACCCAGAATTTTAGTTAAGAATTAGTTTAGTATTAGATTGGTAGCTTTTGTGTAGCAAAAACATTAAGATTAGGTTACATCCGTAATGCCATAGGCGGACCACCGAATTTTAGGACAGGTTTTCTCAAATAAAGCGTCTTACCAATTAAACCACCAGGCAGTACAGTTTCAAGTGTCTTAATAGGGCATAAATCATATTATGGAAACTGATTTAATAGTTAAAACCCGTAATCAGGTTTTGATACTAATAATTATATATAAATATGTAATTAAGTTATTTATGATGGGAAATGAATGAAAATTAGTATTTTTTGCCATACTATCGTTGTTTACAATCACAGAAATTAATTACAATTGGGCCACCAGACAGGTTTTGAGTCTCTTAAAACGCCGTAAATCAGATTATAGAAACAAATTTATCTAATAGTTTTAACCCGCAGTCAGGATTTAATGCTAATAATTATATATAAATATATAACTAAACTCTTTACAACGGTAAATTAATATTTTATGCTATGCCATAGTTGATTACAATCATAGAAATTAATTAAAAATTTTTGTGCTGGAACAGGACTCGAACCTGTTATTTGCCAGATGGCTGCCTGACCAATTAGGCCACCAGGCAATATAGTTTCGAGTCTCTTAATACTCAGTAAATCACATTATGGGAATAGGTCTAATAGTTACAATCCGCAGTAAGGTTTTAATCCAAATAATTATATATCGAAAACTTACTGCCTGGTGACCTAGGTCTAGCGCCATAAATTACATTGTAGAAACAGATCTAATAGGTTAGTTTAGCAAACGACACATACAGGTTAGAGTCCTGCTCCGACGCAGAAATTTTTAATTAATATCTGCGATTGTAATCAACGATAGCCTAGCAGAAAATACTAATTTTCGTTAATTTCCTTCTTATTTATATATTTATATATAATTATGTCATCGACGATGGCATAACAGGAAATACTAATTTTCATTAATTTCCCATAAGAAAAAGGTAATAAAATATGTTAAAAAGCAACAATACAAGGGTAGTAGATATCGAAATGATACGTAGATATATTTGGCTGTGACTAACCCTGAGCAAGATTTGTTGTATATCGCGAACACTATACACTAATGTAAACACTACATGTGCAAAAATGTAGTAAAACGCCGACTGTCAAAATCATTTCTTTTAAATAATTGGTAAGATAAAGGACAATTAACGTGATTAACTAATACCACAAAGATGCTACAGAAAATGCTTAGTTAAAGTAGTTTAGAATGTGTAACCTGATTTGCTTTATACAGTCGGTATTACAATAATTTATATTATAAGTTTCTAAACACACTCTTTGTGAGAAAGTAAAATTGCAAAATTGGAGGAGACCTGGTTGTATTTTATATTGAAGATCGTCTTTCAATAATATTAAAATAAAAATAAATCAAACAATGTCAAAAAACTAACAAAGCAACATTTCTTGAATAGTAAGATCACCAGAGAAAAAATATTTGCAATTTTATTAACGGCATAGAATTATTTACACGGGTAAAGAAGACAATTATAACAAGAGAATAGAACTAAAATCTATACAACACGTTATAGAATATTATAATATGTGATTTATATATAAACTTCAAACTATGGTTGGGTTAATTAGTGTCTTGCTATTATATATACTTATATACATACATAAACTTAACAGACATTGTTGAAACTCCCTGTAAATTGCACCATTTTATTATTCGACGTAAAGGCCGATTAAATTAAACATTAGCTCTCCGTAACTTACTCCATGTATACTTTAATTAAATCTTTCCCCAGTTAACATTAAAGCTTTCAATCAAAAGCACAACGTTCGAAGTTTGGATAAAGCGTGCTCGTAACGGTGTTTTCCGAATTCACCACAAGACTGCGCTCGAAGGTGTGATTTACGTAACTTCGCCATATTCAGAGGTTATGGTCTTAAGGTCTGTGGCATTATGTATTTTATTCCCTTGATTGATCGATGCGAAGGATATTATTATTATATGAAGTTTAGACAGGCGGTTAGAAACACAAATATCTCGAAGTCGTAATTATACTTCGCATAAATGAAGTCAAATCTTGCTTCTCCGGGAACGGATATTTTCTGTAGAAAACCAACCGCTATGAATTTTAATGAATATATGTACATAAGTATACTTAAATTAGGAAAAAGAACAATCCAAATAGATAATATGCATGCATAGAGTGAAGACTTTATTTTTTATATACAATAAACAAAGTTGAAAGATTTTAAGATTTAACTAGTTTTGAATAAATCCTATAGATCGTTCTTATAGGTATAATAGGTATAATTTATGATATCCATGACAAGCTTAATTACCAATGTAATGAAATCGTGGCATACAGTTATCGAACTTCAAATACTGTTATCAGCCAATTAGACTATTTGTATTTCATTTTCAATAATAAAAGGAACTGGTGAATTTGTCAATACCATTATTAACATTAGAGGAGCCCTTATATCCACATCGGAAAACACAAAATATGGAAAATGATAAAGTTTAGAAACTGTCGAAGCAATGAAAAATTTATTACTTTGAATCTGAACGAGAATATATATATAGCTGATACAGTGTTAGATGATAACCCATATCTGAAATTGGATACATCCAGAATCAATATATCAACTCTTCGACTGTTTAGAAAGATTTTTCTTCGTTTATCTTTTCCTTTAAGATGAACGTCTACAACCGAAAGTCTTAAGTTGTTTCACAAGCATAGACGTAATAATAACTGAAGATATTGTGAATGTATTAATTATTATTATTACCAATTACTGCTACCAAAATTTTATTAAAAATAGGTTCAATATTATCGAGTGCGTAATTCAATAGTTCACACAACCTCTAGGATCAATTTTTATTATTTGTATCACCCACTCCTACTTATATTATAAAAATTAAAATTAGACCCACCTGAAAAAGGAAGAGGAAACAGATTTCAACATAGCAACATAGCATAGGCTAAGGGTTTATTTTGTGTATTTTGTTAGATTATCGTTTTAGACTACTTTTAACCAAATTATTGAAACAACTGTACTAAGAATTTAAACTAATTTCGCAAATCAAAAAAGGTAAATAAAATCCTTTACTACATAAATGTTCTTATTCTGTATACGTATTTCGACAACTAAGTTGTCATTATCAGCAAGTAGTTAAACAGTATCGCACTAAGACAAGTGTGTATTTAGTGCTTGTACGGTATTATTCTGTGCGAGTTTTACCGTGGATTCAAGTGCGACCCTATGATTAATTATTTGCTGATGATTAGTTGTCGAAATACGTATACAGAATTCGAACACTTTACCTTTTTGATTAAGTCAAACCACCACTTCATTAAAATTTACCTTTAATTTTGTAGACACATACATAAATAAAAACTATACACATACACATACACTAAGGGAAAATTCCATTCTTTTTCAAGTTTATACCCACAACTTTTAGATTTATATCTAACATGTCTTTCGATAGTACTGTACATTATATTAACTTATGCGTCCCTTGTGAAAAACAGTGTTTGATTTTTAGAGGAAGAAGGCGTGGAATTATTCTATATGAGTTTTACCGAAGATCCAGATGCAACATTGTTATTAATTATCTGCTAATTATGACAAGTTATCGAGATACATATACAGAATACGAATAGCTATGTTTTATATAAAAAAATTCTCATATCAATAAAAAATAGTAAATAATATTATAAGTGATAAATTTTATCTTAAACTTATAACGAAGAATCGTTTTTGTTCAAATTTTGTATCCATTATTTCTTGCATTACATCTTAGAGCTCTCCTGTCCTAAACACATGCTGCTTCCTTACTCCATGTGCTTTATACTATCTCATTTAACATGCACGTATAAGCATCACACTTCAGTATTCTACACAATTTCATCATATAGATTTATAGTTTCATAATTTTCGTTTCTTAAAATTGTTTTTGTATTTTTACAAAACTGGTAAACACTTTTTAAAGAACTTCTTAGTTCAATTGGTAAGTATTTAACACAACATAACCTTAAAGTCTTGATTCTTGTTTTTAGTCTGAATTCTGAATTTTTAAATGCACTCATTAACAAAACAACGATGATTCAATAAAATATGATTACGAGAACAAACGCCATCTAAGTTTCTAAAAATATCTTAAATGGAAATTTATTTATTTGAAAATAAGAAATAATTATGATTTTCATATTTTACGTATTCAAATCAGCTAGAAAAATGCTTTTCCTTATTTTAGAAACTTCATATATGAATGACCTTTTCAACAATTCCTAGCTATAAAAATTGAAGTTAAATCTTAATAAATTCTAAATATAAATAATGTATTTCTTAACAATAATTGTACAACTTAATTAAAAAACTTAATCTCATAATAAGGAAAATGTTATGCTTAACTATTATGCGAACTAAATATATTTACACACATTTCTTTCATATACTGTTACATACAGAATTTTAATTTGTGTTACACATTGTAGTCAATTTTCATTTTATTGTTCTTTGTTACTCTTATCGCCCTCTTGTTTCTGTCAGCTTAAGCTTATAATCATTACTAACGAGTTATAGGTCTCTCCAATACTTTAATTTTTTGTTTTTAATTAACCGATATGAATGATTATTGTCATAATATTAATTGGAAGTTATTCCCGGTTGCTTTGTACTTAATTGCCATAATAAAGAGCTGGTTTGTTCTCCCTCGCGTTCGTTTTTTTCTTGAATACGTCACAACTTGAGTTACTTAAAAAGTAAAATGGCTACTGTTACCGTTCTCTTTAATCGATTACCTTACGACCGACAGTAGTTATTACAATTCTTAGCAATTTGTTGGAAAGTACTGCGCCGATCGATTAATTTATCGACTTAATGGAATTGGTCAGATAAGTCTTAAAACCTCGACAAATGGTTGAAAAGTTCATGTCGGATTAATGTTGCTATTCTACTGAAAGGACGATCATAATGACATTAATTAACCTTCAAAACCAACTGTAAGTTAAGCAATCTGTAAATTTTGTATTACATAGTGGCCTAATTCTCACTGACTTTAAGGTTCTTATCTACCCTATCTTTGGTAGCTTAATAATTATCGAACGGAATGAGTTAGTGTGTGTATATGAAGATCCCGTACTCATCTCATTAGAAAGACATAGCTTAATCTGCAGTCTTAAGATTTAACGAAGCCATTTGGTACCCTGCTTACGACACTAAAGAATTAAAATAAAGCCAGGGATCAAGACGTTCATAATTATTATTATTATATAGTTCATTGTTAATTATATTTGAATCATAAGACTACGGAATTAATCGTTTAGTTTATATGCTGCAGTTCAGTCTAGTTAAAAGCATCTAGATACTGATTTGTAACATTTAAGCACTAGCTTTAATTTAAGGGCGAACTAGTTAATTGAAGGTATGTATACAAATACTTATTCATAGATTCATTTCATAGAATTAATTGCTTTAACTAGTTATAGACACGTTTGACAGTACCAATAATTAAAATTGACACACCCATAGCCTTAAATTAATTAAAAGGCATGTTGATATACCGTACCCTGTTTAAATATTAGTTACTAAAAATTTGATAACTATAATGTAGTCGACAACCTTAATTTATCTGCTAGTAATTGATCCAGATAAAAATATTACCTTCGTAAATTTGTTAGTTCCAAATTTCTATGTGGTGGTTTAAGTATGTGGTTTAAATATGTGATATGTCGACGAAGATCAAGGATACGAAAATTAAAACATCATCCTATTGCCTATTCTGATCATAACGATCAGAAAGAATGTGCTATAGATGCCATTAGTAATATAAGAATTTTATTTCAAAATATGAAAAATGAGAACTTATGGAAAAATCAATTGTAAACAATAAAATTAAATCTAAAATGAAATTAGAAATTAGATTCAAGACATTTTAAGTAAGAAAAGTTCCGAATCGACGACTTGGTCAAAATACTGGCGTTTTTAAATAAATTCGTTCGACCATTTTGAAGTTATTTTGCGTCCAATTTTGCCCATCCATCTTCTTGCGTGGATATAAAAAATAAAAGAACAGTCAAAGACAAGAGAATTTGTCCGCAATTCTATGTATCCAAAATTTATTCGGTCATTTCGATTATATTTCGGGGGAAATATTAAAAGTCCTTATACTTTATTTTAAGGTACTAATAACATTTTAAAATATTTTAATTAATTTAGTTTCATTAAAACCAAGAATTTTTAAATTAAACATTTATATAGGTCGGATCATAAGACATCTATTACCGACGATTGCTAGCGGTTTTAATTATTTTAGACTTATTTTTGAAAACCCGTTTTAGTTTTAAAATTCCCTTTACCGTATTTTCATCAAACATTTACTTGTGGCTAGCCATGTGTGTAGTAAACAACGGATATGTCTAGTGTTATTTGTTATTTTAAATATAAAATATAAACAAGAAATCAAAAATTTTGATTATTTTAGGTTTTTCAACAATTTAATTCTGTATTTTGGAAAATACATGGAATCAAAATGACCATGATTATGAGGAATGAATACATGTATCGTATATGCAATTATTTTGATTTCATTTCCTCATTCAAATACAAGATTCTTCGAATCGTAATTTATAATCCAAAATCGTAAGGTTTCCGTTTTGTGACCGCAGAGTCTAATTGCTCTTAGAGCGTTATTAGTTACTATTTAATATCAATTTTGTACATAAATAAAGCACCGTCTTTACTGTGTGTAGTATATTTAAAAATATTTTATGTGTTTTAAAGATTTCCAATCTTTTCCCATAACTGTATTTTTAAATATCGTTCAATTCAACTCACTTATTAGTAATGTTTAGATATTTTTGAATTTTAATAAAGTTAAATAAATCATAATTTGTAAATAATTTATCTGAATATTCTTTTAACTGGATGCTTAGCTTGATTAATTCGAAAGAACCCATATAAACCATTATTTTATTTGGTTGTGTTCTTCATTAAACAGCGTGAGTTTGCCTCTTTATTTTACTTTAATATTTAATACATAATTAAACCTCTAAGGTTTTTCTGTATATCTACGTTGTTTTTGTCTGTTAATGTGCTTGTTTATCGCTATAATTATACTTTAATATATGTACACCCATACGTGTTTATCCTGTGTAAATTTCTTGTTTTATTTCTTGCTCGTTTTTTTTTATGTGGTATTGACTTCAACGTGTACTGTTTGTATACCAGTGCTGATTGAATGGTATTTCTATTTTATAAATTTATATTTAAATTATCCTTATACCTCCCGAGGTCCTCTTGTTTGTTTTTGGTAAGTCACCAAGACCGACCGCTTGGTGTGAAGCGTGTGTCCTCGTTGAATTCCCGTTTTTTCCTTCGTTTATACTATTTCTTCCTCTACTTTTATATAATAATGAGCTCGCGTTGTTCAACATGCAGGGGCGAATTCTCCCCGGAAAAGGATGTTACGTGTGATCTGTGCGGGCATTTCCTTCACGCTTCGTGTGTTGGCATCTCCAGATCAAAAGCACAAATGTTTAAAGAATAAGGACAGGAAAATAACATTTTACTGTCCCAGTTGCTCAGATTTCAAGGCGCAATTGAGGAATTTGCACGAATTGACTGTTACTGTGAATAATTTGAAGAGGAACATGGAGCTCATTAGGGAACAGACTGCACTCTCTTTTCAAAAGGTCCACATAAATGAGTTTGACGTCGAAGGAGAGGGAGAAAAGGAAAAATAGTAGTATAGTAAATAATAGTCCCTGAGACTGAGGCTGAGGACAGGAATGCTCAGGCTGCTGCTGATTTTGATGTTGCGCGTGATGTCTTAAAAGTGTTGGAGGAGCCGCTTGATGTTCCTCAGCCAATCAGATTGGGTAGATTCGATCCTAGTGTGACTAATAGGAAACGACCATTAAAAATTATGTGGTCTGAGTCCGCTGATGTTAAGAAGGCGGTCCGTAATTATGGTAATTTAAAAAAAAGGTGATAGTTACAAGAGTATTATATCCTCGAGGGATAAAACACCCACTCAAATAGAATATTATCGAAAAGTCAGGCAAGGATTCCTTCAACGCAAGGCTGCGGGTAAAACAAATATACGAATAAAAGATGATAACGATATACGAGTACCAAAAATCGTCACCACTAACATGTCTTTAAACTAACTGCTCCCAGCAGCACCAAGTGCTCGATTTATATCCGTTACCAGAACGTTCGTGGCTTGCGTACAAAAATCGATACCAGTTAGTGTTGGCGATGCAGATATAATATTGTTGACAGAAACTTGGCTTGATGACTGTATAAACAGTACAGAAATATTTGAATCGAACTATAATGTATTCTGCTCGGATAGACAATGTTAATTGGTGGATCGGTCTACTGGTGGTGTTGTATTGTTAGCGTTCGTTGAGGGGTATCGTTCGACATCGGTTAATGTCTCTTTTCTGTCGGAACAATTTATTGATCTTGCAATGTGCACCTGCCGCCTTGAATACTCGTCGGAATACATTGCCAATATTTACATACCACCTGATTATGCCTGTGATAGTTATGAAGAATTTTTGAATATCTTCTCTCTTTACTTAACAAATAAGCCTTGCATAATTATGGGAGACTTTAATGTGACACACTTTAATGGTGACCTTAGTGATAGAAAATCAACTATGATTGGGCACTTCATGGAGACGTTAAACTTACGGCAGGTTAAACGGATTGGTAACGTGAATGGTAGATTACTCTATCTCCTCTTTACTAACCTGAATTGGAATGTGGAGGTCGAAAGAGATATAGCACCGCTTGTGCCTGAGGACCCACATCATCGAGTTTTTGGTATAACTATTACTATTAGTACCACAGCTAAAGTAAAGAATTTCCCGTCCAATAATAATATGCGTTACAACTTCCGAAGATGTAAACCAAGCTGTGAAAGCCTTTTAACAAACTTTACTCAATTTTTGATGAACACATTCCCAAAGTTGGGAAGAGTACTACTCGCAATTATCCGCCTTGGTTCATGCAACAAAGAATATTATTTTAAAAAATGGAAAGCGATAAGGTCATTAGTATTTTATGGGGAGTTTAGTAGAGTGCGTTTACAAATTAAACGGAAATTGCAGGTAGCCTACAACATATATAAAACGGAAATCGAATCTGATATAGCGACTAACGCGAAAGCGTTTTGGAAATTCATCGGCAGTAGGCGCTTTGCTTCTCGAATTCCAGAATGTATGCATTGCATGGAAAGAGAACTTGCTGAGCCGCTTGATATTGTGAATGGTTTTGTTGATGAGTTCTCGAAAGTGTTCAATCTGAATATTAGTATGGCACCGTCTAAATTTAGTAATTGGCCTTCATTTGGTGTTGGTCTTGTTGCCGTCGATGACATGAAATCGAGTGCTGCAAGATTGAAATCGGACGGAACTTGTGGTGATGATAATATTCCCAGCTTTATAGTTCGAGATTGTATTACAGTATTGGCATACCATCTAATGATTTTGTTTAACTTGATGATCAACAGATCAACATTTCCAAACGGTTGGAAAATAAGTAAAGTTATACCTGTGTTCAAGAAGGGTGATGACTTAAATATGGCTAACTACCCCCTTATAAGTATTTTATGTAATTTTGCCAAAATTTTAAAACACATTTTATATAATAAAATGTATCCACACCAACAGCCTTATCTGTCTATTCATCAACATTGATTTATACCAAGCAGATCAACAACTACAAACTTAGTCAACGTCACGCAGCTTATTTCCTCGGCATTGGATTCTCGTCAGCGAGTTGACGCTATTTACACTGATTTTTCCAAGGCGTTTGATTCCATAGATTATGGATTGCTACTTACGAAGTTGGAGCAGATTGGATTCTGTCCACTTTTAAATTTAATATCCTTATACATAACCAATAGGGTTGGATATGTTGTTTATAACGGTTATACGTCAACTTCAATATCTATGGCATCAGGAGTTCCGCAAGGATCAAATCTCGGACCATTATTATTTAACATATACATTAATAACCCTTTTGCTAAACTAGGCTGTCAGTATCTGATATATGCAGACGACCTTAAAATATATAACACGATCAGCACATATCAAGATTGCGTACAACTGCAGAGTAACCTAGGCTTAATCTCCGAGTGGTGTAAACACAATAATATACATTTAAATGAACAAAAATGTGCTGTAGTTACATACAGCAGATGTACAGATCCTGTTATTTATAGATACATGGCTGGGTCTGAAACTATCGCAAGAAGGGAAGGAATGGTGGGCATAACCTTTGATTTGAAACTTACTTTTTCGGCACATGTAACCTCTACCTGTTTGTCAGCGTCGAAGTCACTAGGGTTTCTTATAAGATCTGCACGTAATTTCTCTAACATCGACACAATAAAAACCTTGTATTATACCCTAGTTCGTAACAAATTAGAATATGCTGCTATAGTCTGGTATCCTAATTACGTGCATCAACATTTGGCAGTTGAACGGGTGTAGGAAAAAGTCCTTAAGTACTTGTCCTATTAAATTTCAGGTATTTATCCGAGTCGCGGAACGGATTATATTGCTCTTTTGGACTGTTATAATTTAAGTTTAGCTGACAGGCGTGAATTGACCAGTGCCAAATTTTTTAATAATCTTTTACTCACTTCTAATTCTCCTTCCCTAGTTTCACAGATCCGTTTTCATGTGCCTGTGTGTAAAACAAGAAATTTTAATATTTTTGCTACTCCAAGAGCTAGAACTAATATATTGTTCAGATCGCCGTTTTACCATATGGTGAAGAACTATAATAAACAGTACATTGACCCTTCCTAGTGCGGTGGAATGAAGGACAAGGACCAGTGCAAGTATTGTAAAATGTAAAATGCAAATTGAGCAAACTATTTCATATTTTTTTTGTTAATTTTTAAGTTTATTTGTATATCATACTGTACGATCGATTGCTTTTTTGTATATATATGTATATATCATTGTTGTCCTGTAAGTGGTTATCTGTTGGCCAATAAAATTATTATTATTATTATTATTATTATAAAACATTTTACAAAAGAATTTCATAAAAGTCTCAATATTAATTAAATATTTTACTGTAGTAGAATATTTATCTCATCAAAGTTTATGTTACATCGATAAGCACGACGATAAATAGTAGTTCTATAGCACATAACAGAGCAATATGTAAACCAATTTGCAAACAATTCGGATGTTAATTTTATGAATGACATTGCTTTTGCTACTACATTTGGAAAGTGAAATACGATTATTGAAAACGAGGTGGTAAATTTTCCCCTTGCTTCACTTAAAATAATACATAAAGGAGACATAAGTTTACCTGCGACAGAAATTATTCGCCGAGTTGTGTTGTTGTGAGTCATTAGTGACATACATAGCAGCGAATTTAGTATTTACAACAATTTTTTTCGTGGAGTCATTACTTGTAACGATTTCTTCCTATTTATAAAATTACGAAATTGATTGAATGTTTCTATAGTCCTTCTGTGTGATAAAGATTCTTTACAATTTTCTGGTAAAGAGCATTTTATTTTTGGTCGAAGGTAATATTTACTATATATTCATCTAAACACGTTTCCTTCTCCTAAATAAACTTTTTCTGGTCTTCCAGTATAGGCAGCTGACCCTCATTCTTAACGATTTGAAATAATTCGGATGTTTGTAGAGAAGTTATGTGTGTGTGTGTGTGTGTGTGCGCGCGCCAGTTCTCTAATGTAATAAGACACAAAAATTGCAGGTCTACAAGTTAAACCTTATACCAATTGAAATTTCGTATCAAATTCAAACGCTATAGGTTTGTTTCTATTATCTCTACGCAAACAAGGTGTCTCGCTACTTTACAAAATTACTACATATAATCAAAAGCGAAATTATTATACTCCTATTATACACAGTATAAAATCTTTCTTGGAAGAGATCACATAGGTCAATTAGGTTTTGTAAATGGTGTTTATGTTCTTTCAGCTAATAACGTTCCTAAGCCAATTACCTCTTCTTCTCTCATTTCTAAGAAATACGTCAATTCTTTTTAATATTTAATATCTTATTGCTTCAGATGTTAACATTAGAATTGTCTTCAATGCACGCAGGTTTTAATACTTTTTAAATATTTGACATAAATCGGCCTCAAATTACCTTCAACAAGAAAACCTTCTTTTTCATTTCTATCAAAAAATACTTGTAGTTCACGTCTTAGCCCCTTATTTTCTTTTTTCAGAAAAGAATATGCATCAACCGCTTCATTATGAATATTATCTATAAATTTTTTTGATAGCTATTGAGCTTTTCAAATCAAAAATAAACTTGTTTTCTACAATTTATTAAAAAATTATATCAAAGTGTGGCATTACTTTATGGAAAATTGTTAACCAAAATAAAAAAAAACCGACTGTAATCTACATTTGTAAATACCAGCTTTAATGTAGATACTAATCCAGTTCTGTTTTCAAGAACGTATCCATCACATTAATTAGTTCTCTATATTCAAGTACGTTATTGACTACAAATGAATGGAAATTCCATCAGGTTTAGTTTGGGATTGATACTGCTCTCGACATTATGAGATTAACTTGATGGGCATAGCAATGACCGTAATTGGCAAAAGAATACTTTTATTTTTTAACTTGATTCAAATCTCTAGTCATAACGTGTGCCTTGAATAACTTTGTACAATGAATTTATTTGATTTTTGGTCAATTAAAAAATCAATTTCGTCCAAAACATGAATGAACATTATATCGTTCAGAATTTACTAGTTTCCGAAATATTTCTACTAATTCTTTAAGATATAACAAAAAAATATAGCTAATCGAAACATATATGTCTGTAGTTTCGACTGCTATTTACAACGTATACGGAATTAGATTTCTTTACCAATTTTTTCATGATATACAGTTAATATATATTTTGATGTCATTTTGAACGCTTTTTAATGTGCTCCTAAAAACGATGCACTTACTTAAGCGATCTTCTAAATCGTTATTTAATTCCGAATAAAAGTTTATAAGTTGTGGTACATTTGTTTCGTCGTGACCTCTTACGACTAACTAAAATGCACTACAAAAACGTATGCAATTAATTATGAAATTTTATTTAGAACCAAACCATTTTTTCAACCTGTTTCCTCTCAACAACTAATGTGTGATTACAGGAACTATCGCTCCCTAGGAAACTGAGTTAAAACCGAACTAAAGTATAAGGTAAGAAGCCGAGAGTTGCATGGTCGCAGAATGTGGTAGTCAACATTAGCTTAGCGGCATCAGGTGTAACCCCCTCGTATTTAGCTTTACCCTGATCGGGACGACTGTTATTTACCCTCGTGAGAGCAAAGGTAAAGTGAAATGCCGATGAAAAAAGCCAAAATTATAGGTTAAAGAAACCGTAATCATAGCCAACTTCAATAGGCATATATGCATAAGGTAGTTAAGATACTTCAAAGAGACATAAAGACCACAATAGATCTGAAAATATTGATTTGTTAATCATTCTGTGCTAGTATTTGCCTATAAGCTGGAGCTAACTGTGATTTTTCCAATAAATATCATACAAACTGACATTGACATTATTATGTAATTTATAATACAATTTTCACTTGTTTATTCCAAATATATATATATATATATATATATATATATATATATATATAAGTTTTAGGCCGTATAGTTACACTCTCGCGAACAATACACATGGAATATGTTGAGAAAATGGCTTTATTAAAAAATACCTAACCATATTAATTGTTGAAACTAGATACATCCTTAACAATAAGTAAATATTACGTATTCGGTATTGTTTGGTTTGTCTACAGCCCTGCCTCATTGAATAACTCTCAACCATTTCTATTCCTCGTCAATTCGCTTGCACGATCCTCAAATAATGGCAAATGGGCAATTTTATGTTGACTTCCGCAGACATAAGTAACATGGTTTTAAATACAAGTGCAATAAATTATAATGCTTACTTTTGTCTAAAATTACCTTGCTATAATTTTTTGCAAGTAAATAAACGACCACGAACAATTATACCCGTAGAAATCTAATATCAACGAAGATACGTTTAAGATTATCTAGCCTACTAGTTTACAGTAAACGATACTTTAAATGAAAGACTTATACAATAATAATTGGAGGTGAAAAACATTAACATATTTAATTTTCATTTAGTAAAGTATTTTGCAAAAAATTTGTCTGTAAATAAAATGTCAATAATAGAGATTAAAGTATTGATTTGATTTCAACAAAAATACACGAATCGATAGATATTATATTAGAAACATACAACATGTGTTAGAAAATATGACCGATAGATGACATAATAAAATTAAGAATTTTATTTAAATATATTAAAAATACAAATTTAATGTAAAATTTAATTCTAAATCAAGTAAATTAAATCGAAAAAATTACAAAAATAAATTTAAGAAGTTTTCAAGAAGGAAAAAAATTTATTGGACTGATGATGTTAACGTACCAATTGTGTACAGAATGCACTATGTCTTAATAGCTTAGTTTACCCTCGACATTTAAATATCTGCTCTCATAAAAATTTGGTAAATGATTCAATTGTATTTAATAGTGAAATGCACTTATACTTCAATGAAAATACTAATAACATTTTAAAAATGTTTCAATTAATTTAATTTCATTTGAATTTCAAATTTAAAGTGATTCTTTTTTTGAATTTTACCCATGTTAATTTAATAATTTTGATTAAAGATATATTAATCTGAACAGCGAATTAAAGAACGACGATGGCAAATAAGTTTTAAAATATTCTAGATTTATAGTTGTACTGCGTTCGAATAAAATCTTATTTTGAATTTTTATCTAAATATCAGATGTGAATGTATACTATTAGCCAAATTATAGCCGTGTGTATGCCAAATAATTCATACATTCAATGCTAATTGTTATTTTGTTTTAAAACACGAATAATTAAAATTTACTTTATTTTGGTTTATAATTGTTGTCATTTGAAAACTAATTTGACGCGTTATTCTAAAATATATGGAATCATGTCATATGAGTAGGTCAATTATGATAAATAAACACATGTATATTAATTTATTTAAATTAATTTATATTAAAAAGCTAATTATTTAAGTGTAATAATAATAATTCAAGTTTCTACTATATTTACTAAATTTCGAAAATTCAAATTTTCGTTTTCAGACGCAAGTTGAATCTAAATCTTTTTAAAACTTATTAGATACAATTATTAATTTGTTAGTTATTTCTGAATTATCACTTGCACTAAATCAGGTATAATATTCATTAAACCATTAACATGTAATAAAATTAAAGATATATTAGTCTGGACAGCAAACTAAAAATCGACGATTGCCATGAAGTTTTGTAATATTCTAGACTTATAATTGTACCTCGTTCAAATAAAATTTTATTTTGAATTTTTATTTAAACATCAGATGTGAACGTGCACTATTAGCCAAATTATAGCCATGTGTGTGCATTGAATACATGAAATATCATGTGTTCAATGCTAATTGTTATTTTGTTTTAAAACGCAAATAATTAAAATTTACTTTATTTTGATTTATAATTGTTGTGATTTTAAAGCTAATTTGATGTGTTGTTCTAAAATATATGGAATCATGTCATATGAGTAGGTCGATTATGATAAATAGATATATGTATATTTAGTTTATTTGAATTAATTTATATTGAAAGGCTAATTTTTTAAGTGTAATAATAATAATTCAAGTTTTTATTTACTAAATTTCAAAGATTCCGATTTTCGTTTTTAGACGCAAGTTGAATCTAAATCTTTTTAAAACTTATTAGACACAAATATTATTTTCAAATTCGTAAATAATAATACAAATCGTATAATATATTATTTATTTAAAATATTTCAATATTTTTATAGATTATATAATATAATTTTAATTTCTTGTTATTTATTGTAAATGTTTTAAATGCGTTAAAGATTACCAATTCTTTTTTCACAAATATAGTTATTGAATTTATTGAATTTAATAAATCAAAATTTATAAGTTGTTATCAATCGTTTGTTCTGTATGAGAATACGTATATATTTTAGTCATAAAATTTGTTTAACATTCTCGTGAACGTAAAATGGAGGTTTGGCTTCTCAATTTCTTGATCGTGTGTAAATTTTGTCCTGAAACGGACTGTTTTCTCAACATTTCAATAAGTTCGCACTCGTGAACTTCTGGAGCTAGTCTATCTGTCGCTAGTTAGGGCCGAATATAGTCTAATGTATGTCTAGCAGTATGGTAGACTACGGTAGACTCACGCGAGCATGGCCATATGTGATTAATCCGGATATACACTGCTCAAAACAATTAGGGGATATTTGGAAAAATGGTAATAGAATAAATAAATAAAGAATGTAGCACCTTGCAAATATTATTATATTTAAATAAAATGTTTTTAAATAAGAAACAGTACGCATTGACACATTTTAACTTGTTTGTGCACATTATAAAGTTACTAAAGCACTAGAGTGAACAAATATCATTAAATGAATACACAATTATGAGACTTTATAAGAAGCTTTATTGATAAAATGACGAAAAATCTATTTTTAATAATGTGTATAACTCCGCGAACAGCAATAAATGTTTGACATCTCATCGGCATTGATTGAATCAGGACATCAAAAAAATTTTCTGGAATATTATTCCATTCCTTTATCAGAGCTATTTGAAGTTTCTGAATTGTGCGCGGTGGAATATTTCTTATTGCAACATGTATTTCTAAGGCATCCCAAGCATGTTCGATGGGATTATCATCAGAAGAACTTGCTGGGCAGTCCATTCTATTGATTCCCAATTGTTATATCCAGTTGTTAACGATGTTTGCTCGATGTGGACGAACATTGTTATCCATTAAAATGAATCACCCATAGCGCTAGCGTACGGAAAAACACTAGGTCTCAAAATTTCATACTTCTCAGATACCTCTGAGCAGTCAGGTTGCCATTCTGTATCACATAAAGGTCTGTATGACCTCTAGCGCTTATCCCAGCCCATACCATTACAATCCCACCTTCATATTACGACCTTTCTCGAACAAATTGTGTTTGATTACGTGTTCCAGGTTCACGCCAAATTAAAATACACCTATTATCTGGATTTTAGGCGAATCTGGATTCGTCAGAAAATAATATTTGTCGTCGCGATTCTAATTTATATGCTACTCAGTCCATATTCTCCGCGCCCTTTTATGAAGAGCAGTTAGTGGAACGCATACTAGGGGGTCTTCGAGCATACATGCCATCATTATAAAGACGATTTCTTATTGTTTGAGTTGATACTACTCTTCCCGTAGTAGCAGCAAACTCTCTTCTAAGCTGCGTTGCGTTATGAGTGCGGTTTCTACGTGCAAACATTGTTAGGTATCGATTATATCTTGGTGTTGTGGATGGTGGGCGTCCTTGTCCTCGTCTTCTCTGAATATCTTCAGTTTCTAAAACCCCATTCCACAAATGCGAAATCACACTTTGGTTAACTGCAAAAACTTCAGCAACAACTTGCTACCTCAGTCCACCTTCCAATTTACCTATGGCTCTTCGAGCCTGTGCATGAATCAAATCGCATTGCCTTTCCACTATTACCCCTAATTACAGTTAAAAAGTTAGCTATGATACAGAACATGGTAAAATCTAAGTGCAACCGAGAGCACCGAAGCGCTATTCAAGTTGAAACCTGTCAATACATTTTGTTTCTTGTTTAAAAGAGTTATAGTTGCAATATGAAAATATTTGCGTGTCTTATAATGTTTATTTATTTATTTTATTATTATTTTTTCAAATATCCTATTATGTGAAAATTGCATTCTACCGCGGATCGCTTGACTTTTGTTCTGTCGATCAGCTAGTGGCGATTTCCGTGTATGTGGCGGGCATAAGCTGTCGTCAGGTTTATTTAACCTCCCAGGTCTCTTTTCTATCTCGATCGATTCATGTATTAATAAACAACGTATTAATACTTACGTTGGTGTTATAGTTATATACTTTACTGGTGTAAAGTGTATGCTAATTCTCGAAGTATTTTCTACTACTAATAATGCCATCTTACTTTTCAAAGTAGGTAGCCGGAACAAAAAACTACTACAGGATTTATTTATCAGTTTTTTCATGCCTGTGATTTCCCTTCACAGTTTTACTACATTCCGCTGTGCCAGTTGGCAGAGTTTTTACATTTACATGCTAATCTGAACGCGATTTTAAAGCTTCCCAATGCTCCCAATGGAGCCCAGATATAATTAAAAATGTTTTCATAGGGCGATAATTTTTTGGATTTTCATAGTCACTTTCTAGGTTTATAGAATATTTTAGAAGAATGGGAAATATACAATTTTCAAACTAAGTGTTAATTATATGAGCCATAGAGCAAACTATGTAATAGCAACGATTCCTCTCATAAACAACCTTAAAAGTGTTTCATTTGATATTATTAATAACAATTGTTAATTCCACCTTATCTACTGTTGTTCTTTTTCAATGTGTTTACATCATAATTTTATCGAGTTCTAATCAGCAATGAATAATATTATTGCCTCACTCTTTTGTCCAGAACAAAAATGTATTGAACGACAAAGCGAGAACGCGTCTATCTCGCATGCCAATAACTAAATTACCAGAGCGTATAAACGGACGCTTGCGTCACGGCTTTTTGCCAATTAAAGAATATTAAAAGGAATCATTCTATTGTTAATAACACCCTATCTACTACATATGTTTCACGGAATTCACCGATCTTTAGGCAGATTTGTGTTATTAAAGAACGATTCCTTCATAGCATTTATCATATCATTTCGATACAGAAAAATAATGAATAATATCATGCCTCCCTCTTTCGTCCAGAACAAACATGTATTGAACGACAAAGAGAGAATGCGTCTATCTCGTATGTCGATAACTAAGTTACCAGAGCGTATAGACAGACGCTTGCGTCACGGCTTTTTGCCAATTAAAGAATGTTAAAAGGAATCATTCTATTGTTAATAACATGCGAGATAGACGCGTTCTTGCTTTGTCGTTCAATACGTTTTTGTTCTGGACGAAAAAGGAAGGCATGATATTATTCATTATTTTTCTGTATCGAAATGATATGATAAGCGCTATGAAGGAATCGTTCATTAATAACACAAATCTACCTGAAGATCGGTGAATTCCGTGAAACATGTATAGTAGATAGGGTGTTATTAATAATAGAATGATTCCTTTTAACATTCTCTAATCAACAAATTACGATAATCTCGGTTAAAGACATCGCATTGCTACTATGGAGAATACAACTATAACGTTTGATTTCTTTTAATAAAACTCTGTATATTTTAATACTTTTAGGTTATTATTTTCTTTATGAACCATCTGCTCTTTATTCTTCTAAATCAAACTCTTGTCAATTGTAGGGTTCCACGAACATTCGAAATGAAAGAAAACTTCCGTTTATAAATTTGTTTGTTTATAATCCTTCTAATATTGATTTTAGAAAAAATATCTGCGACAAATATTCAGGGAAACCTAAAAATATTAAAATATGCGGAATATTCTATTAAAAAAATCAAACATCATAGCTATATCCTAGCAACGCATTGTCTTTTTGTTCTTCATTTTATTACATAAGATTGAAAAGTATATTAGCTTTATCTCTCTATCTCCACAAATAAAAAAGTTAACTATTGTAGACCATTCGCGTGAATAGACCATATAAGTTCACATTATACTTTACATTACTTTTAACTTATTATAACTTTTCGGAACCTTTAATTAAATCTGATATATTTGGTGGCCCAACGCACAATCTGTATAATAGAAAAAACGCTATTATGTAAGTAGATGTTTCCGCTCATTATTAGTTTTTATCTAGTTGCATCTGTCTAAAGAGTCACTGTGCAGACGAAACATAAAATTCGTGATTACAAACTAACATCGAATTTTTTTGAAAATTTTACATAAGGAATAAAACGAATCGAGTAGCAAATTTAGATCCAAAAATATTCTACCCTTAAAAGTACTGAAATAGTAAATCTAAGTTTTGATTATAAATTATTCACCTACCGTAATTACGCAAACAATTCATTACAAGAGTCAGTTTCAAGTAATGAATCCAAATATTAAAATTGAAAATGATCTATATTGAGTAAAATTGAACAAAAGAAATAGAGGTTATTACTACAAAACCTAAATTAATGAATAACTACAGCAAACCAAACACATTTGAAGGAGTTTCCAGTAATATGTACATATGTAGTTATTTCGTTTATATACTTTGCACCATACTTAAGGTTATTATATGTACCTGTGCATTATATAAGTTGTATAATAATATCTATATAAATAGTGCACTAATGAAAATAAATTAAAAGTATTTGCAATCAAAATAATCCAATAGACTACTGTAATAAATACGAGGGTGGTCCCATAAGTACCCGGCCTAACCTAGAGATGGCGGTAGTTGTTTTTTAAAAATATCACTGTATTAGAAAGTACACAATCTATAAAGCATATGTTTCAAGTTTGAAGACGCCACGTTGTTTAGTATTTGTTTGGCAGGCATCAATAGTTTACGTATTCAGTGAATTTGTAAAAATGTAGAAAATTGGTCATACAATACTTTTATTTGAAAGACCTCAGCTCAACCAATATAAAAGCTGAACTGGATTCCACTCTGGGTGAGTCTACTGCTTCGTTTACAATAGTGAAATATTGGGTAGCAGACTTTAAACGAGGCCGTACTAGTTGCCAAGACGAGCATCGCAGTGGTCGACCAAATGAGGTGACTCCAGATGCGGTACATCGCATATTATCTGAAATTTTGGACGTGAGAAAGTTGCGTGCAAGATAAGTGCCGCGTTTACTCACACTCGAGCAAAAACAGTATCGTGAAGATGTTTCAATTAAGTGTTTAGCGAAGTTTCATAACCATAGATAAAACATGAGTCCATCACTTCACACCCGAGACAAAAGAACAATCAAAACAATGGACTCAAAATGGAGAAGTGGCTCCAAAGATGGCGAACACCGTTTCATCTGCAGGCAAGGTCATGGCATGGGTTTTTTTTGGGATGCGCGTGGAACAATTTTCATTAACTGTCTTGATAAAGGAAAAACTATCAACAGCGAGTATTATGTGAACTTATTGCAACGTTTGAGCGACAAAATCAAGCAAAAACGACCGCATTTGGCAAGTGTTATTTCATCAAGACAATGCACCAGCTCACAAATCCGTTATTGCAATTACCAAAATTAATGAATTATAGCTTAAATTGCTACCTCATGCACCCTATTCGCCAGATTTAGCCCCCTCGGATTATTTTCTGTTCCCAAACTTGAAAAAATGAGCCAGAGGTCAAAGATTTTCCAACGATGAAAAAGTGATGTCGGCAGTTAGTGGCTATTTTGAGGAGCAAGACAGTTCTTATTATAAAAAGGGTATCGAACTTATTGAACATCGCTGGCAAAAGTGTATAGAGTTGAAAGGAGATTATGTTGAAAAATAAATATATTTCTTTCCAAAATTTTTGTGTTTCCTTTGTTGGGTCGAGTACTTCTGGGACCACCCATTAAAAATATTACTACATGTTTCACACTTAATGTTTTCATTAAAATTATTTCTTAAAAAAACTCATTCACTTTCTATAGTCTTGTCTATTAGATACATATGTTCTTAATTTGTTTTAAACTTTAAGAAGAGGAGTGTTTTTAAGTAGTCTATTAATAGCGTAAATTCTAACGCATTAAACTAGAGGATTGATTAAATAAAAGATGTAGCAGGCTCACTATTACAAGATCTATTGTCGAAAACTAAAATCCGCGAAATATGGAACAAAAAGTAAGCAAATATAACTTGACGCGAGATCACAATTTCCCAGTAACGAGAAGATGACAAAAAAGAAGAGTCCATAGACTAAACAGCCTTTCATATCTTGTTGAGATACGTCGCGAGTGACATCAGAGAACCACGCAACCAACACCTTCGCTATTGTGACTGATTGTGAGTATTTTTAAACAAAACTTTGTAATTGGATTGACATTCTAGAAAACATATATTGTTGGTAATGCAAATATGTATATTAAGTCACTAGAAACACAGCGAGTATTATTAAACATTGATTTTATGCAGGTCTTTTACAAAATGAAAATCCTTTCACAGTCCCTCAAAATACTCTAGAACAAGCCTCATATCACAAAATGCATTTTAATTTGTAATCCAATTTCCAATAAAAAAGAAAACGCCTTTTCAAATCAAGTATATGCATTTGATTATAATATCTTATGCATTATTTAAAAACTAAATAGTTTAGTCCTTTTTGTCTTTAATCTTAGATTATGATACTCAAATCAATTTTACGTCACTGTCAAATTTTTCGTAATTTCTTAATTACTTCTGAATTATCACCTGCACTAAATCAGATATAATATTCATTAAATCATTAACATGTAATAAAAACAATTAGAGACCTGAAATGGAATGTTAAAGAACTCCGTGCAACACTTTCAGACTCTCAACATTTAATATTTGCAATAACAAAGTAAAAAAGAAAATAGACACTGATCTTAAAAATGAATGTTAAAAGAAATCATTCTATTATTAATAGCACCCTATCTACTAGACATGTTTCACCGATATCACGGATCGTCGGAATTCACCGATCTTCAGACAAATTTGTGTTATTAATGAATGATTCCTTGGTAGCGTCTATAATATCATTTCGATACAGAAAAATAATGAATAACAAGCGCCTCCCTCTGTCGTTCACTATACTGAACGACAAAGCGAGAAACGCGTCTATCTCGCTTGTCGATAACTACGTTATTAGAGCGTATAAGACAGACGCGTTGCGTAACGGCTATTTGCCAATTAAAAGAATGTTAAAAGGAATCATTCTATTATTAATAATACCCTATCTACTACATATGTTTCACCGATATCACGGATCATCAGGCAGAATTATGTTATTAATGAACGATTCCTTGGTAGCGTCTATCATATCATTTCAATACAGAAAAATAATGGATAACAATGGACGACAGAGGGAGGCGCTTGTTATCCATCTTGAAAATGATTCAAATACCGCCAATAAAATTATTGAAACGCAGTTTTTTTAAGTGAGGGGGCTAATGTATTTATCTTAATTAGTTTCTTTTACTTTTATATTATTAAGTCTGTTCTCCGTATATAGTTTTATTAAATCCGAAATTATTTGTCTCAATACGCAAATCTATACTGTAGTCCCCCATATTTATATCAACATAATTTATATTGTAATTAATTAACTGACGTGGCCTTTACTTGAAAATCCAAAACAAAATTAAACGCAAAAACTCAGTTGTGTGATTTTCACAAAATATCTTTATTGAAAATGTGAAACGATTGTTTCGTTAGCAATGTGATTTCTTCAGACGCAAATGTAAATCTAACACAAACGAAATATATTCTAGTCAACTAAACTATTTTCAGGGTGACAGTGATATACAATTACAATGAAATAAGTTTAACAGGGGAGAATTGTTCAAATCTACTTAGTCATTGAATAAATTATTACATTTTTTATGTTTAACCCTTTATTTTCGGAATTTAATGAATTAAAAGAATGATTACCAGTATTTAAATGTACTGTATAGTTACAGTCATTTTTGTTATGATTAAAACTTCTTCATAACAAGAACAATTCCAACTATGTAGTACATTTAAATACTTGTAATCACTCTTTTTCTTCAGAGTTCACCATTTTACATTTCGACAATAAAGATTAAAGTTTTCACTACTTTAAACTATTGAAATAAACAAACAAAAGGAATGTAACAATTTATTAAACGACCGAGTAGATTTAAACGATTCTCCCCTATTAAACTTATTTCATCGTAATTGTATATCACACAATTTTGAGTAGATTAAGGTATTTTTGAAACGCCGGTTACAAATCTGATCTCCAATTTTTTCTCTAATGTAACGTTTGAGAAAAATGCTGTCAAAAGCATAAGACATACTTACATGCACATTCGCACTTTCTCTTTTTTAAAATAAATATTATTATTATTGCTTCTGTTTTGCACTAAATTTTCTATTCCATCCTTTATTTAACCATATTTCTCTTGTAATTTGTCATTAGTACTAATGGGTGGGCCATCTATCGGTTTAAATTTGAACCACGGGTAATTTCGAATCTGGCAATACTTATTTCATTCTATTCTGTCATAAAATTTAGTACATTATCTCCTCTGAACGAAACGAATCGGTTTAAGCTTGAGCAACGTTGGGATTTATTGGAAATTTATTTCCAAAACAAAGACAATTGGTCGGAAATTGCACCAAAATGTTGTACAAAATTTGGTCGCAGAGAAGGACCAACAGTGCCCGGTATACGCAAGTTTATTGCTAAAGTTCGTGAAACTGGTTTCGTTGTTGATACACCAAGACGTGAGTGTGCTCGTACAGTGCGTACACCCGATAATATCGAAGCTGTGGCTGAGAGTGTCTGTGAGAATCCATCGACATCAACTCGTCGTCGTTCTCAAGAGTTAAACATTTCACGCACCAATTTACATCGAATTTTGCGAAAAGATCTCGGTATGACGCCTTACAAAGTTCAATTGGTTCAAGAGTTGAAGCCGCATGACCATCCGCTTCGTTTTCGCTTCGCTAGATGGGCCAACGAGAAACTGCACGATGATGTCGATTTTGCCAAAAAAAATCACCTTTTCGGATGAAGCTCATTTTTATCTTGGTGGGTACGTTAACAAGCAAAATTGCCGTATTTGAGGCTCAGAAAACCCATACGTGGTCTTACAGAAGCCAATGCACCCATTACGAGTGACTGTTTGGTGCGGCTTGTGGAGCGGAGGCATCATTGGCCCATATTTCTTTGAAAATGAGGACGGCGCAACCACTACGGTCAATGGAGACACCTATCGCACCATGATAACCGATTTTTTTGTGCCCGCTCTTCATGGTATTGATGTGAACGATGTTTGGTTTCAACAGGATGGTGCAACTTGCCACACATCTCATGCCCCAATCGATTTATTGCGTCAAACGTTTGATGGCCGTTTAATTAGCCGAAATGGTGATGTCAATTGGCCGCCAAGAAGCCGCGATTGACACCGTTGGACTATTTTCTGTGGGGCGCCGTTAAAGACAAGTGTTATGCCGACAAACCGGAGACAATTGAGCGTTTGAAGACCAACATTCGTGATGCTATTGCCGAGATACGACCCATACAGTCGAAAAAGTACTGGAAGGGGTACTGTGAGGCCTGCCGCGGCAGCCATATGAATGAAATGATATTTCATCTCTAGCCGGAACAATTGTACTTCACAACAAAAAAATAAGTTTGGCAAAATTTCAAACCGTCTTTGTTTTGTTCCATTTTTAAATTTAAACTTTTAAATGGCCCACCAGTTATTTACACAACTTTCTCAAAATATTTTATTTTACATTTTGATAAGCTTCTACTTCTAATAAGTACATTTTTGACAATATCTAAGGCAAATAAAACTATTAGTGGTAAAGCAATGGCAACAACGTTAATAATATATTACGAAAAGAAACAAACGTCTTTGTGAAGAATCGATCATTACATAACCTAAATATCCAATCTCTTATGTTCATTAATTTTTAAGCACATACATTTATGTAAATATAAGATATAAGTAAATATAAGGTAGTTGTTTGTACAACATTTGTATGTTTACCTATCTTTTCCCATCTTATCCTTGAACTTGAAAAGCAGCGTATTTAAATTGATCTCAAGACGATATCAAATAAAGATTATTAGAAAAAATTGTACATAGATATTAGTTAAAATCATTAGTGTGTTTGTTATACATCATAATATTAAAGTATAAATAATAAATCGTTGCATTCATGAGTCCTTCATTAATTGCAACACAAATATGTCTGGTCGTAACTAAAAAACAAGCACTTCAAAACTGACATTTAAATGAATCGAGATACATAACAAAATTTTTTTCTCAACTGAAAAAGCGTGAACAAACAATCCAAAAAGGTGCTCGATAATTAAAAAACTTTTACCTAGATTTTCTCGCTAATATCTATCATTTCTTTCTAGAAATTATTGCCAGATAAGAATGATTATTTTTATCAAAAATATTCATTAAAAACTAAGAAATCACCTAAACACCGGCAATTTAATTTTGCAATTTTTTAAAACTTCGCTTTCCTAGTTCTCTTATTAAGTTCCCAAAAGCTGTCGATCGAATATTAATTAAATTTTGTTAATTATAATGATTTATTTTCCGAACATTTTATGTCAATTACAAAAACGGTAAGACAGTGTACCCACGTTTTGTAATTTTATTTACTTAGCCCGTTATTTTAAAACATAATGGCATATAAAAAAACAATTTTAAGTAATATCAAAAAATCTTTTTTTTCTTTTAAGTCATACTTAGTATCGCTTAAAAGTATCTTAACTGTGAATTTTACATCAGTTTTATTTTTGTATACTCGTTCAAAATTAAGTTTGTCTTGGTAGCAACTATTTAAGACACATGGCAACAAAACACGAAAATTCAGTACAATTTTTCTAAGTAAAATATGCTTCTTTGGCATATATATATAATATGGCAGATATATAAATACTGGGAAGCACACGCTTTCCACTTTGAAGCTCACCAAAGTGATTTATTTTATATCCATAAGGCTAGGCTCACTGAAAAAACGAGAAGCTACGAAAAAGAAAAGGAATAAGACCGAGTAATAAATCATGTTCAATAACAAAATATAGAATAGCTATAGAAATGTGGATAATATTGGGATTATTGCGTTAGTATGTTTGCAGACCCATTGCTTAGCAACGAGTGTTCCAGATCTCTCGATGGAGTGTTTCTTGTCTGCTAATTTTTGTGCTTTATGTTAGTGTAGATAATAAACCCAATAATGTGAATAAATGAAATGAATTTATCTCACTTCACAGCATAAAGGCGATCAACTGACGTATTCTTCAGTAGAAAAGTCGAACAGTGACCAAGAAAACTTAGAAAATGACGAATGTGGTTTCATCGAAATGTCTGTCAGGAGGAGATCTTTCTGCAGACCAACCACTTATAACACAGATAAACTAGAAATTAAACATAACGTACTTTATCCGTGAGAATGTCGGATTTAACAGAAACATAGATAGAAACGGAATCTTTTCATCTTTTGCCGTTATTGCTATATCATCTTCATATAATAGATTCGATATATTGATTTACGCTTTCTATTCTCCAGTGTATCACTTTATATTTTTACCCGCCTGTTTGCCTTTTTAACTACTCCTTATAAAAACTTTTCTTTTATTCCCCGTTCCTCCAGAGGTCGCCAGATGTTGTTACCATGTAGAAGTTGATAAGATGCATCTCGAAAGTTTCATCCGTTACTCCTCTATTCGCTCTGAAACTTTATTGCGATTCTTTCATTCTTTCTTCAAGGTTTTCTCTCAGTCTCCCTTCTAATACTCTTCCTTTTTTCATCATTTCTTTTTGTACCAAGTGCGTAATTGGGTCGCAAATATTTTCCACTTGTCACGACCACGAAAGCGAAAATATGTATTTTAATGTGCTTCTATGGCTTTGTTATTAAACCCTTCTCGTCGTAAAAGAGGAAGCAGTGTGATCATTGCTCCTCAATATTGAAGGGAACTACTAGGCAACTAGTCCACCAAAATCGAACGGTTTTACCACTGAGATATTTCAGTGTTGTTCTGCTCTTATTATTTCTACATTATCTTATTATCTCTACACGTTATCTGGTCATTTTCTAGCGCCTTGTCCCTTATTAAAATAAGGCTTCATGTATCCTTTCTATAGAAATGTAGTCGACTTGCATCTGACTTCACATTATTTCCCTCAATTTATATCATCTCCTCATATGTCAGAAGGACCTTAAAGTATTACTCTGCAAAAAGGGTATTAGATTCTCCTTGTAAGTATCCTTCATTTTTCCCCAAATTCTAACCAAGCTATAATATTATTTTCTTTCCATACCCTCTATCTTCCTCTTTATATTTGTCATAGTCACACAATTCATTTATCTATTTTCCAACTTTATTTCTTTCTCATGATTATGATTATTATTAACTCTCAAATTATAATAGTTATTCTGGTTGATCCACATAAATCTTTCGCTGGATATGTTCTTTAAAATTAATAGATAGATACTCTATTGTTTCCTGTATATTTATGCCTTTCGTTTCAAACTTTTATGGTACTTTATTTTGCACTGCACTTCCTTTAAATTGCAACAAATGATCTTTTTTTACAATTCTCTACTAATTTCATTCTTCCGATTCATTGTCAATAAGTAATGATCGCTACTAACTTCAAGCCTTCTTTTAAATCTAACATCTTTAGTATTTCTCCAGATATTTTTAGTGATTAAAAAGCAATTTATTATAGTTTTCACTCTTTCTACTTTTCACATTCCTCGTGATTTTGTGAAAAATGTTAGTAGTTGAAATAGGAATGAGTTACTATCAACTTAAACTCAAAACAGAAGTTTAATCATTCTTTCTTCGCTTGTATCTTTTGATTTTTCCCCATGTCTTCCTAAATACCACTCATTCCTTTGTTATTCGTGCCTGCTCTTCCATTAAGTTATTCACCACCATTACAGTACATATACTTTCATCTATTTCGAGCTATAACCCCAGGAAAAAAGTTATTTGTCTTCTTTTTCCCATCTCCATTTGATCCTTCCTCTAACACCTTTGATATTTTTCTTCCTCGATATTTACCGTTAGTATTCTTTCATTTACAAATTTTTCATTTACAATGTATTTTATACCGTATTCTTTAACTATAAGCGCTACTTCGGCCCTTACATTATTTTTTTTCATTTCTAGCCAAATCATCCCTTCATCACCAAATAATCTACATTTATTTTTCGTAATTCTGCGATTAATTCCTTTGCCTTTCTCGCGATACCTTTTACACTCCATTTTCCATATTACTGTAGTTTTTCTTTTTTTTAACTAGTACCATCTCTTTTCCTTTGTCTTTTCCGTTATTTCTCAATTTATTTTCTGTTATCTTTCACTCTTCTCGTACTATAATATATTTTCCTTTCATTTTCTCCATTACTTGTTTTCCTTTCCATTCTTGAAGGTTTTTTCCTTATCTCGTTATCTAATATAATTTCGTTTCTTAGCTACCACTTTCGTCTCTTTTTAATTTCCCTTTAAATTTTTTCCCAGACTATCCTACTTCCCTCCTGAACTGTTTACTAATAATGTCTAGTATTCTATTTCCACTCACTTTACTTATCCCTTTCTTTCACTTTACTGCATTTCTTTCACTTATTGTATGTAATGAAGATTATTACATGCAATTTTGTTCTTATTAATCCGCTATTAATAAATATTTTACACCCTGGTAACGTTTTACAAGCCATCCTTTTATTAATTTCTGTTCTCGATACTCTAATAATAACTTATTTGGAAATTAATTAACATCAGTCATTTGATATTATTTTTGATCATTTGTAACATCTTATTTCATATCTTTAATATCTTTCTCAATTTCCTCATTTTTTCTTTTCAGATTTTCGTCTTCTGATCGGAGAATCTTCATTTCCTCTCTATATTTCTTCTGTCCACTTTTAAATTGTACTTTCGTCGAATTTTTACATTTATTTCATTTCACATTATGTTCGGTCCCGTGCACGTATCTAACGGGTGGACCATTTAAAAATTTAAATTTAAAAATGCAATAAAACAAAAACCGTTTGAAATTTTGCCAAATTTATATTTTTGTTGTGAAGTACAATTGTTCCGGTTAGAGATGGAATATTATTTCATTCATATGGCTGCCGCAGCTGGCCTTACAGCACCACATTCGATCGGACCAATTTTCGAACACTTTTTCGAGCGTATGGGGTCGAATATGAAGAGCGGGCACAAAAAAATCGGTTATTATGGTGCGATAGGTGTCTCTATTGACCGTAATGGTTGTGCCGTCCTCATTTTCAAAGAAATATGGGCCAATGATGCCTCCGCTTCACAAGCCGCACCAAACAGTCACTCGTAATGGGTGCATTGGCTACTGTAAGACCATGTGTGTGTTTTCTAAGCCCAAAATACTCCAATTTTGCTTGTTAACGTACCCACAAGATGAAAATGAGCTTCATCCGAAACGATGATTTTTTTGGCAAAATCGACATCATCGTTCAGTTTCTCGTTGGCCCATATAGTGAAGCGAAAACGAAGCAGATGGTCATGCGGCTTTAACTCTTGAACCAATTGAACTCAGTAAGCAGTCATAACTAGATCTTTTCGCAAAATTCGACGTAAACTAATGCGTGAAATGTTCAATTCTTAAGAACGATGACGAGTTGATGTTGATGAATTCTCACGCACACTCTTAGCCACAGCTTCGATATTTTCGGGTGTACGCACTGTACGAGCACGCTCACGTCATGGCGCATCAACAATGAAACCTGTTTCACGAACTTTAGCAATAAACTTGCGTATACTGGGCACTGTTGGTCCTTCTCTGCCACCAAATTTTGTACGACATTTTCGTGCAATTTCCGACTAATTGTCTTTGTTTTGGAAATAAATTTCCAATAGGTCCCAATGTTGCTCAAACGTAAATCGATTCATTTCGTTTAGTGGAGATAACATACTGAATTTTGTGACAGAATAGAATGACATAAGTATTGCCAGATTCTAAATAACCGGTGGTTAAAATTTAAACCTATAGATGGCCCACCCATTTATTGAAGTAGAGTCGGACGTTGAGAAAAACGTTGATGTCGGCGATCCGCTTAACAAGAAGTTTATTTTCAAACGTTATTAGGTGTGATAGTATATATACCCCATAAACAAGGGATATGCTCTTTTGCGATGGATATTAATAAATGTATACTTCAGTTTCGTTCTGACAACCATAGTCGGAATGATGCACGTAATATAAAGATTATAGGCCACAATGTGTTTAATTGAAAACATATTGAAACCACGCTATAGAATCGTCCACTGTAATTATCACGTTCTGCCAAAAAGGAGCCATGATAATACTTAGTTTTTGTTCATATTCACGCATATTAATGTTTGTACTATATACCCTAGCAACACTATAGTGTTTCTATTGTACCTATAATCTATTGAGTTACACTGATCTAACATTTATTCCAACAGTTATTATTACTATTTTATTATTTATCTTTAAAAGTGACCGTAATTTCTAATGTTCATATAGTTAAGAGTGTTCATAACGTTGATTATCAAATAGCGGAACTAATTAGTTACTACATTGAAATAGTACTGTTATGCAACTTATGAACCGATAGACGGCAAGAAGCATCAAATAAATGTTAATCGACTAACTTGTTTTATTTACAAGATACAACAATAAATGAACAAAATACCCCGAAAATAACCATGAATATGATTAAATTAAAATTCTCACATAAAATCCGAATTAAAACATACTTTCTTTAAATATAGCTTGCAAAATTTCCGCTTTTCGGTATTAAAATTATTACTGTTTCAGATTTTTTAATTACATGCCTAAAAAAGGATTCTTTATGAAAATAAACCATGGTTGGTACACAATATGTAAAATATTAGTTGAGATTAGTTTACAAAATATGCGAATATATTCAATGTACGTTGTTTTCTATTTTCTAAAAAACATAAAAGAGTGTTATTAGAAACTATTAACGAAGAATTTTAAGACTTATTGATCAAGGAGAACATTTTCAACAATTTTAATTTTGAATCAATAAAATAAATTTAAGTTACTTACTGTTTCTTATTTGCATTGCATGTATGAAACTAATAGTTATGTGTAATTTAAGACATACCTCAAAATGTTCAAAGTATATCAAAGGCGAATATATGAACATTTTAATTTAATACATTATATTATATAATATCTGCTTTTCAAACTCCATTACATTTATTATACTTGTTGAAGTAATATAAATTAAAATGAATGAATATATTGAATATATATACATATATACATATATATATATATATATATATATATATATACTTACGTAAGATATCATGGGTAAATTCCAAGCTGCTGCAACTAAAGCCTCAGAAGAGCACGAATCATCAGGACCAATAAAAGCTAAAGTTCCATTATCTCTCATTTCTGTCATGAATCTGATAGCTCTAGCCGCCAGGGAGGATTGCGATCTAGCTAGTCCAGACGCCGCTGGATTCGTACCAATGTCTGCTGCAACATATCTCAATCTGCGTCCCGGTAGCAATTCTGTAAACGAATAATAAAGGCGATGTTGAAATGTCCCTCTCGTATACATTAACTTGTTTACATGAATATGTTCAGATAAAGTTAAATGTGTTAAATTAGACCCTAGGATCCAAAATATAATATATGGTATATAATTATCTAATAATTAATGTGGAAGTGTTTAGTAAAAATCATCGTTGGGAGGACGACCAATAATTTTTATACAATTTGATGAAGAGTGAATAATGGCTCGCAACTAGAAAATGAATTTATTATGTGTCACACAGACTTGCACGTAATTAATTCTGAAAATTTATGTGTAAATCGAGAAATACTGAATTTATGATTTTATACGCTGTGTAATTTCTAAACTTGTTCTTATTTTATTAAAACCTACAACATTTTTGTCTAGTGATAGACTGATGCTAGTCTCGACAAAACCTATGTAATTAAGTTCATTTATTAACGAATATCAATGCAGCCATACTTATATATTTTCTAAAAAAAATTAAATAATTATTATTGACGTAATGAAAATTAAAGCTTCTCTAAATAAAGATATGACAAAAGATGTAAAACACCTTATATTCAATTTATTTTTTCTTATTAAACAACAACTTTCCGAGCACAAATCTGTTCTTCAAAATGAAACTATTGAAAAAATTATATTAAATTAAAAACATTAATAAATCTTAAATATATACATATATATATATATATATATATATATATATATATACATTTAACTACAAAATTCTTAATCAGAAATATCCTTTGATGTTCGGTCCTTCTCTTTCCTTATGCTTTACACAAGTTACATTACTTTTACATTATCTGGGATATAGCCGGAAATGGATATAGTAATTATTTTCTAAATAGAATGTAAATTTATTTTTCAACAGCTCCGTTAAAAACGAATTTGACAATGTAGCATACCATAGATATACGATGTGACAATTTTAAGAAATTTCACATTTTCTAATAATTTTAACAGCTGCATGATTCCTGACAATTTTTAATGCTTCTCAAATGCATACATGAGCTACGTAAATTACATTTAGTTCTTTGATTACACAGGGTAACAAAATGAAAAAAAAAATTTGGTGCCGGAAATCTAACATCTGATTTTAGATGTTTTTAATGTGCTGATTCCAAAAATGCCATCAGATTTTTTCTATCAGCTCTAGTTTTTGAGATACAGGTTACAGGTTAATTGATATTATTTCTGATAAAGGACAACAAATAAAGAGATAAATATGTACTTAATCGTCAAAATAGAAATTTCTCAGAATGTAATTAGCCAAATGGAGACCTGGAATTGTCCCTAACCCAATGTCCCTATACTAGGAACTACTCAATACACTGCTTCGAGGAAAACAAAACGTGATCGACGAACCTTTGGTTGCAAGAGAAAAAATCTTACTTCCGCCCTTGCATATCAAGCCAGGCTTAATGAAGCAATTTGTGAAGGTTTAAATCGAGATGGAAATTGTTTTGGGTATTTATCACGTAAATTTCCTGGCATTAGCACGGAAAAACTAAAAGCTGGTATATTTGATGATCCTCAAATACGGCAACTTGTTAAAGATCCACAATTCACCACATCAATGAACGAGACTGAATCTAACGCTAGGTGTTCATTTGTTCAAGTAGTACAAAATTTTCTTGGTAATCATAAAGCAGAGAATTACGTAGAATTAGTGGAAACTATGCTTTCAAATTTTAATATTCTCGGCTGTAACATGAGTATAAAAGTTCACTACCTCCACATCCACCTAGATCGTTTTCCAGAAAACTTAGGTGATTGTAGTGAAGAACAGGGGGAAAGATTCCATCAGGATATTAAAACTATGGAAGATCGTTATCAAGGACGATGGGATAGCCACATGATGGCGGACTACTGCTGGAGCCTTCAGCGAGACTGCCCTAGTAAACTCTATTCTAGAAAGTCGTATAAAAGAACATTTTTATGTGATTAGTGACTAATGTAATTATGTAAATTAAGTTTTTGCAATAAATACTTAAATCCATGTGTTTTTGTTTTATTAACTGTCAATAGTAATATTATATATTATAACAGTTCTAACGTAAAATATATACACAATTTTTTTAAAAAATCTCAAAAACTAGATCTGATAGACCAAATCTGAGAACTTTTTTACATTCTGCATCCAAAAATTACCCAGGAACAGTTAAAAAATCGCAGGCACCAAAATGTGTGTTGGCCTGTGTTATTGTTTATCTTGTTTATGTTAACAAAGTTATTTAAAAATTTTTTACAGAATGCCCAAAAAAATATGTTTAACAACAGAAATTTCATTTTTCTTAAAAAAAATCCCTATTTTGAGAGTTCACCGTTAATTTTACTTAAAAAAAGCAAAAATATAACATTTCTTATACTCAAAGGCACTTATTTGTGAGTTATTTCCAAAAAAAAAAGAGAAGAAAACAAAATACATCTTAATGATGTCAAATATTAAAAGGAGGCATGACGTGTAAAAAATTACTAAATAATTTAATTATCTAATTAATTCAAATATATGACTGAGCTAACAAATCTCAAGAACCTCAAAAAGATAGAAGTATTACCATGTATTGAAAAAAAAAACAAATACATGTACGGGGGTTGTGGGGAGGGAGCATGTCGATTCGACAACAAAATAGGAGCAGCAGGTAAATTATTCGAAGAAGCAATTATATGTAGCACTACACGAGGCTCCTAATTCCACTTTCTAATTCTTTTTTTTTTGTAAATTAGCAGCTTAATCTGATACTCTTCGTTTTTACCTATTATATGTTTCAACGGTTATTCGTAGTTGAATCGAAAGGTATGAATTAATGATCTTTTAAACTATGGTCGAGTCAAAAAAAAATACTCGCAATGGTCACTACTTGAAGGCATTGTTGTATATAAAATAAAACTAGACTTTAACTAATGAAAATTATATTATTTTCTGCAATTCCATCGTCAATTAAATACACAGAAATTAATTAAAAATTTCTGCGCTGGAGCAGGGCTCGAACCTCTATCTGCCGTTTTATAGAAATTTAATGAATTTCATTAAATTTGAAAAAACATTTAATGCTATATATTCCGGATTTCTTCTTCTCCTCGACTTTGTCTTTTGCATTTCCTAAACGCGATTTTAATGAGTTAGTCGGTCGATAATTGACTTGAAAACCGCGCTCTTTAAAAACCCTATTTAAATATTTCGTCAAACCGTGGAAAGGTAATTAAACAAACTGATTTTCCCGATTGTTTTGAGGTAGCAGACATGTGGTATCCCGTATTGTTTTTCTTATGTTGGCCTTCCTAATTAAACCATAGATTATCTCCGAATCAAAACCATTTTATTAAAAATATCGCGAGATACAATGGTTTTCAATCGAGTCGTGGTCAAATATTCGATGCAGGCTTTGGCGCAGTAAGCTGGACTATTATCGTGATGGAGGAACCAGATGTCCATTCTTGACTTTGGCCGCAGGTTCTTCATAGATCCGATGACTTTAGGCAGGCACTGTTCAGTATACCACACACTATCTTCTGTGTGTCTAAAACGACGCGTGCCACAATTCCACTCGATTTGAAAAATACAGCTATCATTTTCTTCTTTACAGATCGGGATTTTCTGACATCATCATCAAAGACCCAAACTCTGTTTTGAACTTTGGTCGGCACATCGTAATAGTACAGCCAACTCTCATCACCTGTCATGATGTTGTTCACATACCGAGATTGTCCCTTATTAATCTTTTTTAGCATATCCCGGCGCCAAGTCACGTCGTGTCGTCTACTCTTCAGTCAGTTGATGCCCCACCCAGGGAGAACAAAGTTTATGCACGTGCAAATGATCATGCAGAATCGAACGAATTGCTGGTGCATTTAGGCTAGAAGTACCCCCTATCTGTTGGTAGATCACTCGCCTGTCCTCGCCAAGCATTTTCCTCGCAGTAGTAACGTTTTCCTCCGTAACTGACGTTCGTAGCCTTCTCGGTCTCTTAGCATCCTCCATAGTTAAATTTCCCCTTTGGAATTTTCTATACCACCTGAATATCGTTGTGCGATGTGGACAAACATCACATAGTGCAAGAGCCATTTCTTCGAAGCACTGGTCTATGTTTAAATCACGCACGAAATTATAACGCAAAACTACCCTTATCTCATTTCGTGGCCCCGATGCCATCGCAAGAACTTTACACTCTCACTGCTAATGAATAACTGAGCCCATCGACATGGCGCGGCGGCTACTATGCAAGTATGAACATGTCTCAACATGCAGCAACAAGCAGCTTCCTACGATTCATTGTAGCGTCATATTGCAAAACTTTCCTAGTACCCTTTGTATTTCATCAATAATTTAAAGTATAGTCGTAACATCATTGTCCATAGGAACAAACTCCTGAAAGTTAAAATCGTCGGCATTTTCCATAGTTTAAAATTGTTGTCAAATTGGTAAAGAATATTTCACCTTCTTAAGAATATTCATTCTCAGTTGATATAATCGATCTAAAATCATCGTGCTCAAAATAACTTTGTATTATATTTTGGGTTACTATATACCCGGCAATTTCAATTTTTTCCAATGCGTCTAGCACTCTAATGGTAATCGACACTTTTTTATCTAAACATTCAAATGTACATAATAAAATACTTTTGCTGGATTGATATTATAGGGTTTGGATATCTTCATCTTTGATTCATTGGTTGAAGAACATTTATAACATTTGGAGGTAGAAACACTCATTTGTTGACTAAATTATCAGTGTATGGATGAGCCGGGAGCCGGAGTCGAAGCCGAAGAGTTTTCCTTTTTCACCGATCCCAGTTTCGAAATCCTTTTTCAAATGAAGTCCTAGTCATCCATGTTCTCTCGTTGGCGTAATAATTGACATTTGATATTCGTTCACATTTTCGAAACAATAAAGTGTTTCTGTTTTACCAATTACCAAAAACTTCCTCTTTTCGGTTTCTATCATATTGGCACAGCATAAAATGGTGAAAGGTTCCTTAGATAATTTGCCATCAGTATATTCTTTTTTTTGAAATTTATAGTTATGTTTGAAAAACTACCAATCTCGTCGGTATTAAAAACATCCCCATCTGAATCATTTCTGCGCAGTTCGAGCCGCACAGTTTTTAACCGGTCGTTTACTACTTTACCGTGACACAAACTTTTCCTTTACCGGAATTTTTCGCACAATTAATTTGACGTGGGTCCAAGATGGCTCAAACACCCAATTAAACATGAAAAATTTTCAACACCAAAATACTTAGAAAATTCTTCAGCTATGCCACTTAAATTAGCGGTACGAAGCTGGCTTTCTGTATTCTGCAAATACATTTTATCGTGATTTTTCCAAATCTCAATCTTCGCCCACTTAATCCAAATAGATTAAGTATGCTTTTTCTACCGTGCGGACACGTTTAATCTTTGCTCCGTAAATAACTAAATATCTTGAGTAATTGCGAGCTTTTGCACGATCAGGCATGGATAGGTGGAAGCAAGAATGAGCAAGTAAGCCAAGCAAGATTTAAGAAAATTGGTAGTGTAAATGATTAGTGAGGTAATAAAGGAACGACCAGCAACCTGAGATAGGAGCGGGTGAGAGAAAAGCAATGATAAAACTTCAAGGTCGGACGAATTGACCGGCCCGCGGGTTTTTCACGCGTTTTTTTTTGCTTTAACCATAACAAAATAAAACGTAAATAGAAAATAAAGAAAACTGTGTACACAAGAAAGAAGAGGGGAACGGACGGGGAAAAAGCAGTTACAATATTCAACAAGAAAAAAAATTATAAGAACGCAACAAGAAGATGAGGAAGACACACTAGTCGACATAATGAAAAAATTAATGAAAGACGTAATAGAGATAAAACGAAATCAGGAAGAATATCAAAAAGAACTAAACAATCTAAGAAGGGAAAACGAAATAAAAGGAAGCAAATGACAAAAATTAAGAGGAAAAATAAAGTCAATTGAGATGAGAATAATACATTGGAAACAAGCAACATAAGGAAAAACATCGAAATATATGGAATGAAAATAACATCGGAAGTTAAATTTGATTTGAAGATAGGAATGAAAAATTTTATGAAGAGTAGTATAGAAGTAGAAAGGGAGATAAAAGAGGTGGAGAAAATAGGAAAGACAGTTTATAGGATTGAATTAGAAAATACAGGAGATGAAGAGGTAGTGATGCAGAATAAAAATGGGACAACTAAAAGAAAGGAATGAGGGAAAAGTAGTGAAAATAGGATACCAAAAAATTATAATCGAAAAAAGAGAATACAAATGTGACAAGGTAAGAGAGAAACCGTTAGAATACGAGAGAGCTCACACGAATAGAAATTCAAACTAATAAGACACATCAGTATGAAAAAATGTCACCAACGCACAGGTGTTTCAAAAAGTATATACGTATTTCGAATGCATATATTTATTAAACTTTAAGTCGTACGAATATGAAACTTTACACACATATTTACGAACCTCTTAAGTTCAGATTACATATGTTCAGTATGTCCTCCATTAGCGACACGAACAATATCACATCGATACTCAAATTCCTCCCATACTCGAGCAATCATGTCCTTCGTCACTGATGTTATGGCAGTACGGATCCGTTTCTTCAACTCTTCCAGGTTCTGTGGGAGTGGTGGTACATAAACGTTGTCTTTAACGAAATCCCACAGGGTGTCAAATCCGGTGACCGTGGAGCCTAGCTAAGACATGCTAAGTCGCCAGCTCCTTAACGACCAATCCAACGGTTTGGTAGTGTTTCATTCAGATATTCACGCACTTAGCGACTCCAGTGAGGGGGTGCCCCGTCTTGTTGAAAATTGAAGTTGTCTTCGTGCAGCCTCGAAAAACAACCGGTTTTGTAACATAGTGAGATACCGCTGACCGTTTACCGTGTTTCCATCAAAGAAGAATGGGCCGTAAACAGATGGTTGGGATATCGCACAAAACACATTGATTTTAGGCGAATTTCGTACATGTTCAATGGCTGCATGTGAGTTCTGTAGACCCCAAATTCGAACACTGTGTTTGTTTACCAGGCTACTAACATGGAAAGTCGCTTCATCACTGAACACGATGCGTTGTGGCAAAGTGTTATCATTGTCAATAGCATCATGAATCTTGTTACAAAATGCCACACGTTTCCGTTTGTCACCAGAACGCAGAACTTGTAACAACTGTAACTTATACGGCTTAATAACCAACCGACGTCTCAAAACGCCAAATTGTTGTTGTGAGCAGTTGTAATTCCCGACTGGCACGACGAGTTGATTTTGACGGATTACGTTGGAAAACAGTTTGAATTCTAGCAACATTTTCTTCAAAAACACGAAGGCGGCCAAGACTTTTTCCTTTACATACCCATCCCGATACCATCTGCGAATTTTCCACCCATTCGGAAGATCAATTTGGTAGATCAACCTGAAACGTCTTTGCTCAGTAATCACGTAATTGCACTTCGCAAACTCGAGAACACAAAATGATTTCTGCTGCAGAGTAGCTATTTTGAAAATATGACGGTTACCAAGAAAAACAGAAGACAACTGACATCTAGCGGCTATTAAATAAACTAGACTATGTACTCGTTTCTCCAATAGCTGAGCCGTGGCGCAGCGATCGATAGTTTAGACAAAATAATAAATACTTTGTAATACGTATATTCTTGTTAAGACACGCTGTATTATATAGAAAAAGTTCTTCTCAGGACTAACCACCTATAACGCGGATCAACTAGAACCCCAACATAGTTTACTTCACCCGCCAGAATACCCAATCACAAAAATAAAACCACATAGTTTTAATTTCTGTTAAAAAAATATTTTTAAAAAATTGCCAATATATTACATGCGTAGATTTCATAGAACGAAAAGTGAATAAGGGCCATTAACAAACCTTACTTAATAGTAATAAGTAGTTCTAATGAACATTTTCGTTTAAAAACAGTATGGCATGAAATAAATTTGATATTTAAATTTTCATTAATATTTTGTAATTATTTATCAAATCATCTGCTTGTAAGTTGAAACTAACTTAAACTTCAATAAATTTTGTAATAAAAAGTTTAATATGTTAATATGCGATGAATAATTACATAGCGACCGCACCCTTGTACAATAACTGATAATTAAATTAGCCTGTATCGCAATTATGATTAATATATTTTAAATATATATTATTATACCCTCTCGGAAAGATAAATTTACATATTTCTGAAATACACATACTGTTAGCCTACGTTATACACATATTTATTTGTTTCATACTAAGTTTCGAAGCCACTAATCTCTGACCGAACTTGCTAAATTCTAAGAAGGTGAAGGGATGGTACAATTTACATAAGTAGAATTTATTCGAAATTGTCAGAACCTTCAAAACGGGTGTTTGTAATAACTTATTTACCGTTTTTTAGCTTGGTATCACATATAATTAGATTAGAGATACGCTAATTTTATACTTTATATTTTTATAACGAATTTATGTTTATCACGTATGAGTGTGCATGAGTGGTATAAACGATTTAAAGACGGTCGCACGGACATAAATTACGACGAACATCCCGGTGCAAGAAATCTATTGTTACGGGAAGAAACATCGAACTTGTGCGAGAATTTATCAGAATTTAGCTGAAATTCTCATTGTGATACGTCCATTCCCACGTATCACAATGAACTATTTCCAAAGATTCAATTCGTCATTCATTTTGACACAGCATTTGGGACTGAGATAGATTTGTCCAAGGTTTGTACTAAACAAGCTAACTGATGATCAAAAATTGCTCCAAATTCAACTTTGTACAGACTTGATTAAAGACTGAAAAAAGGACGAAAATTCCAGGTATTCTATTGCAAGCTGCGATGAGACGTGGTGTTTTCAATATGACCCAGAGAGCAAGCGTCAAAGCTCTGAATGGAAGCATCCAAGCGAAGAAACACCGAAAAAAAACCTTTTGGAGAAGTCGAAAGCGAAGACGATGTTGATTTGTTTTTATAATCCGAAAGGCATAGTGCACAAAGAGTTTGTACCAACTAGTCAAACAATCATTGCTATATATTATCTTGGTGATATGAAGCGTCTCTTGGCACGTATTCGTCGTGTGCACCCTTAATATCATGAAAATGGTAGCTGGCGTTTCTTACATGATAATGTACCATCTCATCGCTCGACGGTTATCGCTGATTTTCTAACTACATATGGCACTTGAACCATCAACTATTCACCGTATTCATCGGATTTCCCCCCCTGTGATCTCTATCTATTCTCCAAACTACACTTGCCGATGAAAGGATAGTGTTATGCCGACGTCGAAGAAATTAAAAAGTCGTCGACAGCGGTCTTGAAGGACATCTCTAAAGATGAACTTCAAAATTCATTCGACATGTTAATTGACCTTGAATTTGTCCAAAATAGTTTGCTTTTATTTTAAAAAAGTTCCGTTTTCTCTGAGACAGACTGTGTATAATATTTAAGAAACTAATGAAATTATTTCAATAAGTTTTTTATGCATAAATATATGGTACATGAAAAAGCTGAGTAGTGGGAATATTTATTCCAAATACAAAGGGTACTAGGAAAGTTTTGCAATACAGCTTTTTCAATGTAATTTCCTCTACACTTTCAATGTAATTTCCTCTACACTCAATACACCTCGCCATCCTCCGAAACTAATCTTTAAACCAGTTCTGCCAAGTTTCACTAGGGAGTAAAGTACACTCGTTGTCCCAAGCCCTCAGAAGGTCCTCATCACTGGAAAACCGCCTCCCTTTCAGCTTCATTTTCACATGCGGGAACAGTGCAAAGCCGCAAGAAGCAAGGTCTGGACTGTAGGAAGAGTGCTCGAGAAGTTTCAATCCTGTCGTGGTCAAATATTCGGTACAGGCTTTGGCGCGGTGAGCTGGAGCATTATCGTGATGGTGGAACCAGGTGTGCATTTTTGACTTTGACCGCAGGTTTTTCATAGATCCAATGACTTTAGGCAGGCACTGTTCAGTATATATATATATATATATATATATATATATATATACAGTGTGTATCAGCCAAATGGAATAAATTCGATAATAATTAAATGGAAGGTTGTTCGAAAAAACGCTTGGACACGTCGATTGGGATTTTTAGTTGCGTATTTTTTTAAATAAAAAGTTTATATACAGGCTGTGTCATGGAAAAGTGGTCAATACCAACTTTCTTATTTTAAATGCAATACCCTGTCAAATATTAAATTTTTGGATTCTTTAGAAAATTCCAGACATATTTCATGTACAATGTCCTATACCTATCTTCGACTGTTTCAGAAATATTAAATTTAAATAACAAGAAAAACATTAATGTCACTGTAGGATGTTCAAAATGTTCGCCGCAAACGTCTTGACAAAATCCTTTTCTTAAATAAATATTTTTTGTAACGTTGCTCAACATCTCAGGTGTGACCGATCTAATCGCAAATATTATTCGTCTTCTTAAGTCAGCTAAGTCGAGGGGTTTAGTTTTGTATACTATACTCTTGACATATCCCCATAAGAAGAAGTCTAATGGCTTTAGATCAGGGGATCGTGCTGGCCATTCCATCGATCCTCGCCTACCTATCCACCGATTCGGGAATATTTGGTTGAGGTACTGCCGGACATTGATTTGGTAATGGGGTGGTGCTCCATCTTCCTGGAACCACATCGTATTTGCCGGAACTTGTGGGTTTGCTAGATCAGGATATAAGTTTGTCAAAGCTGGCACGAGATTATTTTGAAGCAATGCTAAATAATTGTCGCCATTCAAATTTCCATCAATGAAAAAAGGACCTACGATATGATCTCCAACAATTCCTGCCCAAACATTAACCTTCTCAGGGTATTGCGTATGTTCTTCCCTTATCCAGTGAGGATTTTCCCTGGACCAATAGCGGCAATTTTGACGATTAGCATGACCGTGAAGCGTAAAGGTACACTCATCAGAAAATAAAATATGTTCTAATTGGATCACATTGTTATCTAACATTGTCATCATTTGTTCACAAAAATACGTTCTCCTATCAAAGTCGTCTTCCATGAGCTCCTGAGTTGGTATAATTTTATAGGGATGCATTTTATTTTCTTTTAATGTGCGAGTAATCGATGAATGGCAAACATCGAACATTGACGCTGCTTGTCTACTAGAAGTATGCGGGTTTTCTTCAAACTCAAGCACAATATCCAGTTTGGTATCATTACTTACTGCATTCGCAGCTGCTTTTTTTATTTGCCTTACATGTCCAAACTCGCGAAACTGCTTTTCTATTTTACTAATTGTTCCTTGGGATATAGGCGGCAAATTTGGAAATTTCTCATGAAATAAGTGAGCAACTTCCATTTGTGTCCGTGTGTTATCTCCATAACCAATCATCTGCAGAATTATTATTTTGTGCATTTCTGTTAAATGAACCATTTTGCTGAAATGTAGTTAACGAAATTCAAACAGTTATGACACTGACAACGCTATTACACTGACAACACTTTGCTAAGGCAAGGTAAAACGAAGTACAAGTACAATTAAAGATTTTCACCTAATAGTTCGGTAAACAAACTATTATGTGAAAATCTTATTTTAATTGTAAACAAAATTATTAATTTGAAAACATTTAATATTTCCGAAACAGTCGAAGATAGGTATAGGACATTGTACATGAAATATGTCTGGAATTTTCTAAAGAATCCAAAAATTTAATATTTGACAGGGTGTTGCATTTAAAATAAGAAAGTTGATATTGACCACTTTTACATGACACACCCTGTATATAAACTTTTTATTTTAAAAAATACGAAACTAAAAATCCCAATCGACGTGTCCGAGCGTTTTTTCGAACACCCTTCCATTTAATTATTATCGAATTTATTCCATTTGGATAATACACACTGTATATATATATACTAATCTTGCTCGAGACGTTGAAGCGAGTGGACGTGCTAGTGCAGCGATCGCTTTCGGAGTAATTACGACCTGAGTTTAGTGTGCGAAATATTGCGAGTAATACGCGAATTCGTGTTGGTCAAATCACTTTTAGTGATTTTACTAGTGAAAACGTGCGTTTTAATTAAAATAAACGTGTTAATTTTGTGTTAAATAAAGTGAAAGTTTGGCGTTTAAAAACGTTTCCGTGAAATTGTTTCAACAGTTAATTCTGTTGAAATAGTGAATGTAATTCACTGAAATAGAGTTAATTTCAAGTGATAATTAAGTATCGGGAGTGAGCTTTTAATTTGATTAAAACATTTAAATCGCGTTGAAGTTCAATTTAGAAAGTTAAACATTCTAAATTAGAAGCGTGATGTGTACGGCAACGGCATATCAACGACAGTTGTGTGGCCCGCTCAGCAACAGCATAGCGACTGAAATTAAGAGAGGGGCAACAAGATAAAAAGTTAAAGGTATTTTAATTTCGACGATTTCATGGAATTTCAGCTGGATTTAATTAATTAGTCGATAATTTTATTTTTTCTAATTTGCAAAATTTACGTTTTGCTTGTTCGGCTGCGTTATTTAGATTTAATTTGATAACGCTGTCAGAGTAATACTGTTTCCGTTTTACTTTGATTGTTTTAATCTTTTTAATTGGGAAATCGTATAGTTAATTTCGCGAATAAATATGGCTGACGACGGTGCGTCGACCAATCGGAGGAGAGCAGTAGATTCGCGAAGGGAAAGTCTTCAGAGCGCCGTCGTCGACGACGATAAAGTGTCCATGGAGGACAGGCTGATTAAAAGGGGGCGGCATTTAACGGTATCTATTTGTGAAATGGTGCCGACCAAGGCGGACACGCTGAGGGTCGAGGATCCGAAAAAAGTGCGCGACATGGTAGCAGAAATGCTGCAAATAGTTGGGGAGCAGCATGGGATCTTGAAGGTGATCCGCGATAGCGCCACGAAAGCCGCGTAAAAAAGGGAACGGGAGAACATCGTAGTCATGTGTGCAGCTGGGAAACCGGGGTGCATGTCATACGCTGACAAATTAAGAGCTGAATCGGTGACGGTGAAAATTCAGCCGGAAAACAAGACACAGACTGTACAAAAGACGAAGAAGGAGCTGGTGCAGAAGGTGGACGTCGTCAGTAACAAAATAGGGGTGCGCGGCGTACGTAAGGGAAAAGAGAACGCGGTTTTCGTGGAATGGAGCACGAAAAAGGACGCGGAAAAGCTGAAAGTTTCGGCAGCGGACAAAATGACGTCGGCGAAAGCCCAAGAGCTGAAGAAAAGCGACCCAGCGATTTGTATCTTAGGAATCGACGGGGACTTAAAAGACGCCGAGGTACTGGACTGCTTGCGCCAGCAAAACGAGGCGATAGAAGCAAGCTACGGTAGCGCGGGAGAATTATCCAGTGATGTAAAGTTGGTGAGATTCCTTTCAAATAAGAGGAATACGGAGCGCGGTTTGTGTTGTGAGCGACAAATTTAGGCAGCTTGTTGTTGACAAGAAAATAAAAATCATGTGGCGGGTTTGTAACGTGCGAGATTATAGCAATGTATACTATTGCTATAAGTGCCTAAAGTCGGGGCACAAAGCGAAGGACTGCAAAGGACAATTGATTTGTAAAAAATGCGGCGGGGATCACCATAAGTCTAAGTGCGCTTCGGAAATTATCAAATACGCGGTGTGCGAACGCACGCGAATTCCGGGTCGGAACACTAACCACGACGCCTATTCCAGGGGCTGTGCGTCTTTGAAGCGTCTCCTGGAGGAGGAGAAGAAACGCACGAACTTCAATGGATAATACGCCGGAGACCGCGCAAATGCAAGCGGTCACTAACAACGTCGGTTTTAATTCGTGCGTCCAAATTAATTTGGGGCGTGGTAGACGGGCCATGGAGTGTCTAGTCGAAAAAATAATTCGGGATAAAATTAGCATCGTGATAGTATCGGAACCATATATAATTAAGGGCAAAGTATGTGGATTTCCTGCGCGGTTTAAACTACACTACGTAAACAACACAAGTGACGACGGCCATTTAGAGAGGCCCAAGGCGGCCGTAGTAATCGCGAATAATGACCTTAAAGGCATTACGCCTAGCGATAAAAGTAGTTCGGACGTTGTTAGTGTCGGTATTTCAAACGGTAAGGGGTTAAACGTCATTGTCGTGTCAGCTTACTTACCGCCAGAGGATGGGAACCCAGGTGTGTTTAGAATAAACTTTAGAAAATTCCGCGAATTTATTTCGCGACTTAATTTAAATGAGAGTAAAGTAATCATTGGACTGGACGGGAATAGTAAAAGCCGATTATGGAATAGTTCGATCGAGGACCAACGCTGGCGCGAATTTGAACAGTTTTTGGACAGTAATTCGCTTACTGTTTTGAATAATAACGATGGGATATCGCGGGTCCAGTTTTATTGATTTCACCACCGCAAACGATAGCGCGTACAGGATCGTGAGTAACTGGCAGCTTTCTAACGAGGAACTGTTGACACAAATTGATTATTTTTTTAGTAAATAATGAAAGGGTTAGGCGCGAGCAAGTAGTTAAAAGGGGTTTCTGCGCTAAAGAAGCTGATTGGGATGTTTTCAAAGACGCGTTTAATAGGGGAACGGGAAACGTTATACCGGATTTAGTAAACAGCGCGAACTGCGAAAAGGTAGAGGCGATCGCGAGTAAAGTTAACGAAGCAATAATTAGTGCGAGCGCGGAGTCCATACCGCGACAACGCGAATTTAGGGGTTCGGTGTCTTGGTGGACGCCGCAGCTTAGGGTTGCAAGGAAAGAAGTTAATCATCTGCGGCGCCGATTCCAGAGGTTTAGAGACGCGAACGAACGTCGCGATCGCGAAATCGGATATAGGACGAAGTGCACGGATTATAAAGAATTAATTAGGACAACCCGGATCGGGAAATGGCGGGATTTTTGCACGAAATCTGGAGTAAAAGACCCATAGGGACTCGCATATCGTGTAGTTATAATGAAAAAAACGAGCGCTGACCCAGGCATGACGCTAAAACGAGGGGACGGGGGTTTTACTCAAAACGCGAAAGAGACCGCGGAATTTCTTCTAGAAACTTTCTTTCCGGTAGACGACGTAAACACGGAAGAGGAAATCCACGCGGAAATTAGGAATTTAGCCACAGCGGACGTGAAGTCTCGAGACGATGTGCCCTTCGCGAGGCGCGAAATATACGCGGCGTTTAATTCAATGAGCGCAAAAAAGGCGCTTAAGGCGGACGGAATCACGGCGGACATCGCGAGCAAGGCGTATGAGGCGAACCCGTAGGTTTTTCAAATTCTGTTCAACAAATGTCTCGAGGTAGGAGTTTTTCCGGAGTGCTGGAAGAAACAATTAGTACAGGTTATACCGAAAACAGGCAAGTCGGACATGAGTGATGTTAAAAATTACCGACCGATAAGCCTGTTACCGGTTGTAGGAAATGCGTTGAACAGCCTCTTGATAAATCGAATTGAATACCACATTTATGCGAACGAACTGATGAACGACAAACAGTTCGGTTTTAAAAAGGGCACGTCGACGGTCGACGCGATAGAAACGTTAGTCAACTTCGTGCGGAACGGGAACGTGGAAACTGGGCCAACGGTGGCGAACGTTTAAATTGAGAAGCGCGACAATTTATTATAAAGAAAACGTTAAATATCTAGGTGTAATAGTGGACGAAAAATTAAACTTCAGAGAGCACGTCCAGTATGCAACAAGTAAAGCGAGAGAAATGACCAACAAGATAAGCGCGGCCGCAAAAATGACCTGGGGCCTCAGCGGAAGCGCGGCAGGGGCAATTTATAAGGGCGCGTTGGAACCAGAAATGCTGTATGCAGCGCCGATATGGGCTAATTCTTTAAAAGTCAAGGAGACGAAGAAAATAATAGGAGCCCAAAGGATTTCTGCAGTCAGGGCTGCAAGGGCGTATGAGACCACGCCGGCGGAGGCCGTGGCAACAATCGCGGGATTGTTGCCCGCGGATATACGAGCAAGAGAACACGCCAGAAGAAGAGACACGATTAGACTGGACAGGCAGAAATTCGAACAATGTACAGAATTGGACATTGAGCCAGAGGATGTTGAGAGCAGCAAACGAATAACAACGGAGATACATCCTGCGGAAATGGGCACGGTCGATTTCTCGCGGGACGAGGATGTACGGGAGAAGACGAGAATAAGTATCTATACCGATGGATCAAGGAGTGAATAAGGCACGGGTGCGGCATTCGTTGTATATGCGGGTGACGAAGAGATTCTGAGTAATAAAATCAAGCTAGCCGATATTTGCGGCAACCAAGATAACTAATATTTTTAAATCTACGCCTTGTTATCTTCCATATACTCGATCTGTACAAGGACTTACAATAAATTTTGACACATACTAAAATATCATCTAAAAGAGTGCTTTAAAGTATCTTGAGTTAAAGAATACATAATTTTTTAAACTTTTGCGCTTATTGCGGGAACTTTAAGCTTTTCATCTAAATATTCCTAAGTATATGCTTCAAATATTAACATTCAAAGCAAATCGTTACGTCTAAGTAATTGTTGAAAATAATTTTAAAATCACCACATATTCTAAAAGCCTCTAATTTTTAATAACTATAATAGAAAAATTATATATTTACAAAATTTCTACCGAATAAAGACTGATCTACATTTTTTGCAAAAGAAAATATAAAATAATAAAATTAAAAATAAAGTAGAACATTTATAATCTCAGAGTTGTATTTCTTTACAAACGTAAACGTTCAAGCGTTTATTTATACGTGACTATAATTATTAGCAAAAACTTTCCACCCAAAAATATCTTATATTGCTGAAATTTTAGGTCAATATATAGCGCATCAAAAGCTTAAGAATATCAATTCTATGAGCTATAAGGAGTCTCAACCTTCTTATTTGAAGAGAGCGCCGGTATTCTTATTACTCCCCCCTTGTGTCACCTGTTCCCGAATATTAGAATATTGTTTTTATATCTGTCAAGTAGTTACAGGTTGAGTCATGACAGTTGTTAAAATGGCGGGCTATTGAAAATGAAATGTCTTATTGGAACATCTTTTATTAACAACATATTTGAAATTTACAAGGAAAATATCTTAGTAATTTATTTAAATAATCCATACCATTCATTACTTTGAAAGTTTCTCTATTTGGCAACTTATCAGACATAATTTGTATCGTTTAAGGAACTCTTATTTCTGCTACTTTAAGTTATCTTAATGGTGAGCACGTTAACTAGTATAGCCACATAATATAGTATGTACGGAGTTTGGTTATAAATTGTAAATTAATCTTAATACACTACAGATATATTCTCTTCAAATAAATATATAGAAATCCTTATTTAGAAATAGTGATGCTCAAAAATATATTCAGTTATATCGCATTCGATACTTCTGGGCATATTCAGTTTAGAATTTATTTTAAAATATGCCAAGTGGGTACTGTGTTGATTGAAAAGACGCAACATGATTAGTTGGTTGAAATTTGATTAACGTTAATAGTACGTGACAAATATAATTCATTTTCTGTCGTTTAATTGTAGGAAATAAAAAATAAATGCACAACAGTAATCCTGTACAAAACAAAGCGTATATACAGCCTGAGTAATTAGCCCTAAAAATTTTAGAATCCGATATGGATCAAAAGAGAGGAATTAGATGATGGGATAAACAAGGTTCTATTTGTTATGAACTTTTACAACCCTTGGGAACCATTACTTCTAAGTATTAGTAACTGTCAAATTTGGATACAGTAGTCAAAAAAGCGACTTTAATCAGTAGGAAGGAAATCGTTTTGTCAACATAATACTAGACCACACACACCACAGCGACTCAAAAAAATTTGGAAGAACTAGGATATAACTCGTTACCATCTCCATAAAATTCTATACCTATCTATATATATTACTTGTTGCAAAATTTTTTAAATGAAAAACTTTTTCGTATTGAAGTGGTCTTAGGAGAGTACTTTAACACCATACCCGCTATCTTTTTCAGAGGATATTAACTGGCTACCTGAATGTAAGACTATCATTCAATTCAATAATAATGAACAAAGTATTTGTGATTCTTTTCATAAACATATCACAAATACACCTATTTCATTAAAAATACGACATGCTTTCAAATAGACCTAATACACATAGTGGAGTTCAGAGAACAATCCTATAATCTCCATCAAATACATAATTATTACAAAGTAAAGACATTCAACATTTTCATGCAATTAATTACTTACTGGTATCGTTATTAACAGCATCTACAGCAAGTGGCAGGGCTCCCAATACTACCTGAGCTTGACCGTAAGCTCCCAGAAATCCAATAGTGACTGATTCACTGAAATTGTGCGCTCCAGTTCCGGTCAGATAATTATACAGAAAACTGTAATCGAGCGTACGCTTTTTATGCACTTGTGGTCGACACAACTGCAATTGATCGCTGGGACTGACGTCGAACTCATAGCAACAGCAGGACAATGTGAAAAACATCAACAAACACATTTTAGAAATTAAAACAGATATACTGAACATCGTAGTCAGGAATAATGCACTTTTCACTGTTTTGCGCGATTACACAAAAGTACTTTTAACTGTTGTATATTCTCCATTTTCAAACCAGTTTTCTTTAGATTTTATTGTTTGTTTTTATTGAAAATGTACAAAACATTAACTTCAGTTGTTTAACAGAAAATAGAATTTTAGTAAACTAAGACCGACTATATAAACTTTAGACTATCTTACATAATATACAATAGGTTTTACATTTTTAATTTAAGTTAAATTATTTTAATTTTGTCACTACATTACAGTTAGGCATTACTTCTTTATTGCTTTCTATTTCTCTCCTTACTTTTTGATAAAAGAATATCTCTGTTTTATTCCCTGGAAATAATATAATGTGAAAATATACGAATGAATTGTTGTAACTATTGGGAATATTTTTTCATAATCATAAAGGGAAACAAAGTCACCATTTAGTCTTAATATAGAGAGTACAAATGATAATTTGATTACAACGACCACTTGACAAAACTCAATCAAAACTGATTAATATTAAAGAACATTATTTTATATTAATTAATTACTCATTTAGTCTTTCTTTGAAACTTATTTCGCGAAACACAAAATAGAAACATCATGCTACAAATACGGACTATCCACTTTCACACTATTTGTAATTTTTAAAACTGCATATGATACATTAAACCGAAATAAATTACTTATTTTATTGATCAGATTCGAGGAACTAGTCAAATTCATAAAAATGACACTACAAGAAACAATAACAGCAATTAGTGTAGCAGGCGAAAAAACAGAAGAATTTGAAGAAGTAGACGAGTTAGATCTATAGCTCGCTTTGCGCTTTTTAACTTAGAATTAAAGGACATCATCAAAAGTAGTGGAATTAACAAGAGGAAACACTACTAAACAGGAGTCGCCAATGTTTGGTTTATGCAGACGATGTGGTGTTGTTAGCAAGAAACAAGAGAGAACTCAAAAATGAGAACAACTGATAGTAGCAACGGAAATTGGGTTGAAGATCAATGAGCAAAAGAGCGAACACAGACGTAAATGGAAAGAAGAAACACGGCTGTGAGTTTAAAAAGATTAGTTAAAGCCCGAATAATAATAATATAACCTCAAGCATTAGTGTTTTTTACTTTCTTCCACGCATTATATATTATATTATATAGACATATATATATATATATATATATATATATATATATATATAAAACAATAAATTTAACTTATGTAAATTAACTTTTTTAGCAACCAACATGAAAACTATGGCGGAATAGTGTATTAGAAAAAATAAAGTGAATAAAAACGTGTTTACTCTAAAGCAACGCATCCGATAGGCATTTTTTCTATTCGAGTTTTTTTCAGAAACAATTTCAGAAACCAATTTCATTAAAAAAAAATGTAATCTATTTTGCATTTAATCAATATATGTCACTGGTCTACTACATTGAAAAATAAACTTAATAGAAACCACTAAACGTTCCACATCTCAAATATGAAAACAAGTCAGATGCTATAGAAGTATTCTATTTTTTCGAAACTAAAAATATCTCAAACAAAATTCAATCTTTCTTTATTCCGGCAAACGTCTCTCAAACTAGATTAAAGTATTGAAAATCTACACAAATAATTAAGAATGAGCTCTGGAAATTAATAACTTTATGTAAAGTGTAGAATACTTCGACTTTCTTAACTTATTAATACAGGTGTTCGATTTTGTCTGAATACAGTAACGGATAGTATTATTTTATTTGTAGCTATATCGTGCGATTGTTTATCAGTTCACTCAATTCGTTTCTAGAATGTATATCGCTGGTTCAATCTTGTATCTGTGTTAGGTCGGAAACTTTTCAAACCACCCTCGAATATATATTATTTCATTTTTTCTTAAAATTTATATTTATTTTTCTACATAGTCTCCTTGTAACTCTACACACTTCTCCCAGCGATGCTCCCATCTATTTAACCCGTCCAAATAGTACTCTGCATTTTTCTTTGCAAAATAATTGTTCACGAAGGTGATTGTCTCCTCATTTGACGAAAATCTCTGGGAAAAATTAGGGAACAAACAGAAGTTACTTGAGGTTAGATCTGGTGAGTAAGACGAATGGTCAGGCAGTTCAAACCGTAATTCGTGGATTTTCGCCATGGTGTGAGACGGCGCATTATCTTGGTGAAATAGGATTTTCTTTTTCAGCTTATCAAGCTTATCAAGTAATCATGCGTAGTATGCTCCTGTAATAGTTTTTCCTTTTTGAAGATAATTGATTAAAATAATTCCATGACTATCCCAAAAAAACAGTCGCCATCACTTTCTCAGCCGAAAAAACAGTTTTTGCTTTTTCTGAAGCCGGTTCCCTCTTTGCAGTCCACTGGTGTATCCATGTTTCATCTACAGTAATTAATCGGCGCCAAAACTCGGATTTATTGTGCCTAAACTGCGCCAATAGGAGCATACGCGTTGGAAATGTTCATTCGAACACATTTATCGTCTAACGTCAGCAAATGCAGCACCCAACGCGCGCTGATTTTTCATTCACATATTCATAGCCTTTGCTATCTCTCTCTCACTTTAATTCGACGATCGTCTAGCACCAACTGGTGAACTTTAGCGATGTTATCATCAGTAGTTGCAGTTTTTGGACGTCCCGAACGTTCATCGTTTCCCAACTCTTACGGCCACGTTATATTCTGCTGCCCAAAATTTCGCTGTGATAAATGATGCAGAGTCCCCGTACACAGAGTCCAACTCATTTTTGATTTACGTAGGCGTATTGCCTTTCAAAAACAAATGTTTAATGACGATTCTCGATTTTTTCCATTTTCACAAAAACACTCACATCGACTTAATCAAACGACTGTCAAATAACAACTGCGCTTCCAAAATAGCTGAAACTTAGGTGAGTACCTGACACTAGATACACAAATACATTCTCTAGCTTTTATTAATGAGTGCTGCCATTTTCAAACCACCCTCGTATATATGTATATATATATACAGCAAGACCATCATATCCTTAGAAAAATCTGCGCACACTTTCGGTATTACTCGTACTCAGTCGCCAGTGTGTCGCTCGCTTCGGTGATTAGGTACATTCCCAACAGAAAGGCGCGGTTTTATTTTGTACTACGCGACGCCAAGAATAAGAATTTAGAAAATTTTTATTTATTAATATATGTTATACTGGTCCAAATGGAATGTAAATTATTAATTAATGAGGCTGCTAAGTGTTATTTAATAGTGTTCTATTGAGGATGTACTATGAAAGTAAATCTTAATATGATTAGGTAGATAATGTAATTACAAAATTTTTTATTAATACCCAGTAATTAGAAGCAAATAGCTTTATTTCAAAACGATTACATAATCACGTAATAAATTACATAATAAAACACATTCACAAAGCAATGATTACTAAGTTATTCTGAATCATCGCTGAAACCAAAATCACTGTCAGATGTATCAGCACCCACGTTTATAATTAGTGACTCCGTAAGAACATCCATAAAAACTTCATTTTGTTTATATTCATCTTCGACTCTCTTCACGTGAGTGCAAAGTTTGTTCCAGTCATTTACTGTAATGCTTTTAAATTTTTCTTCCGCTAGCCTTTTAGCGTCCTCTAATTTAAATGTGACATTTTGTGATGCCACAAAATTTTTCACAGTCGCCCAAATCATTTCGATTGGATTTAGTTCAGGGTGATACGGAGGCAATCGTAAAGTTGTATGACCGTGTGCCTCCAAAATTGCGTCTATTTTATATCGTAAGTGTTGTTGTTTATTATATTTTATTAACATATATAACTGGGCTTTCGTCATATCAGATGTACAGGCAATACCTTTTTCGGTCAACCAGTGTAACATTTTTTGCTTGTTTGTATTAGAATTAGGCGCTGGATTTATCTGAACATTGTGGTATGGAGCATTGTCAATAACTAGTACTGAATTTTTTGGTAAATTTGGTATTAGTTTTTCAACGAGCCATTTTTGGTAATTTTCGAAATTCATTTCGTGATGGTAATCACCGGATTTTGTTCCGGATTTAAAAAGTAACAAAGCGTTTTCTACAAATCCATGGTTCTCACCTCCAGCGTGCAACATAATTAAACGCTGGCCCTTGGAGATTGTCGAAAATAACCCATTTCTTGACTTGTCTGTCCAACTTTTCGATTTTGTATGGCCGCTATGAATATAGGATTCATCCATATAAATAGTTGGACGATTTTGCCGTCGATATACATCTATTTTTCGTAAAAAATTTGTACGAATGTTTCTGATATCTGGTTTTTCTTGTAATATCTTGCGATTGTTTTGTGTAGCACAGAATCTAAAACCAAGCTTCTTTATAATTTTTCTTAAGGATTCTCGGCCGCCCGGAAAATTTATATCTTCTTTAAGTTTTTGTAGTAAATTTTTAATAGTAATCCGCTGATTATTTGTCTTGTGGAAATTATAAATAATATGTTTTATTTGGTATAGGTCAATGTCGTCTATTGAATCCATTACTAAACATTTCCTCGATCTTTTCTTTTTTGGCGATTTGAAAACTGGTAGTTGTTCTGTGTTCTCTTTCTCATTTCGTTCTGGTTCTGCTTGATATTCGTTCCCCTCTTTTAAAATATTATAGACAGAAGCTCTTGAAACACCAGTTGCTCTTGCTACGTATTCCTTTAATTCGCTTTTTGTACAATTTCTTATGTCTGTTTCGTTATCTGAAATTGTCTTTAAAAACTTAAAAACATTAAACACGACTTCACGGGTTTGTGAATGCAGTCCTTTTCCACCTCCTAAGTTGGACATTATTAATTATAATAAATAAAACAAATAATAACCAATTATAATGCAAGACCTCAATTACTCACTTTGACTAACCGTAACTTAACAACTTAACCACGCAACGATCATAAGCACACTGAGGACACAAACAGCTTACCGATGACTCGGAGTGTACCACCCGGCACGCCTACGATGCGCAGTAGATTTTTGTCCAAGGATATGATGGTCGTGCTGTATATATATATATATATATATATATATATATATATATATATATATATATATATGAAAAGTTTCCAACCTCAACGTGAAAAATGGTATATATATATTAATTGGTATCCAGATTGAATACACTAAGGAAAAATATGAGGCTTGTAATAGGAACTTAATTGTTTACGAACAGAATTACAGTGATTTCGAGTTTTTTAATGTGTCATAAATTACATTATGGAAACAGTTCTCCATGGCTTAAGGGTAAAAGCACATTCCCGGTAAGGATACAATCGCGAGTTCGAGTCTCGCGCGGAGATTAGAAATTTTTCAAGAAATTCTGCATTTTATTTGTATACTATGTAAAAGGCGGTTAAAGTTAGAATTTTTGGATAAATAATGAATAAAGCCGAAAAATGCAATAAATCGTTATTGCGGCATAAAGAGTTTGTCTGCAATTAAATTTATCAATGCTATAATGTAATTTTAACATCAGAATCTGTTCAACATTCTTCCATAAATACAAGGGTTTACTGCTCAATATAGTTTCGGCCAATAAAAATGGACTTCATGCAATTTTAAAATTGTAGCATCGCCTATTTTTAGTTTAGGTTATTTTTAATTTTACATACAACCTTCTGTTCTATACCTCTCGCCAGATGTGTTAACACCTATAAATATATCTGTAAATAAACTGTGTACATATAAATTAACACATTGTTTTTCTTGGCATGAATATTGCATTTGTGTAGTATAGAATTCACCCTTCAAAACAAGAGCATTTACATTAAATTTCCTGTCATCCAATTACCGACATTTATCTATGATTACGACAATTGGCTAGAGTTTCGCGACACACACGAATTTTTAATATATACAAATGAAAGCATCAATGAAATTTAAAAATTCCATTGTACGCTTCCATTTTTAGAAGGTTCACAGCATAATTTCTCTCTAATTTAACGTTCATAAATATTCTGCCGCGTTGACTGTATTGCTCGAATGGGCTTAATAGTAATAATCGGTTACTAGTGTAAAATTATGTCAGAGCACTATTTAAATTATAAGCTTTAGAAAAGGAACCTGCAAGAGAGTTAAGTCAAATGATTGTTTTACCAAAAATCTGCACGCTTTCGAACAGTCAAATTGATCATATACATATATGTGTAGAACAAAAAAATTTGGCAATTTCTATGAATACACACGCCGAGTATTAATAGTACTAAAAAGAAAACTACTTATAAGTAAAATCCAATTACGAGAACGCTACTTGGATCTTACGGAGACATATGATGAAGGTACAAATTAAAGCGAAAGAAATTTATTACTTTATTATAAGATGATACAAGAAGAGCCTTACAACCAAGTTACGAATTTTTATCGATGCTTTAACCCTGGCTAGTAGTTTAAATACCACCAGACACTACAAAATGATCGGTTTTCTATTCTGTTAAGATTTAAGCAGCCCAAATGTGTATATACAATATTTGTCGCGGCTTCGAATTCTAGTAGTTTACGCCTCGCCCGATTAAAACGAGGCTTTATACTGGAAAAACTGTTCTTAATAGCATGCGCGGTGCAAAGATAAATAGCGGTCTTTAAGAAACTGCGGAATCTCACATGATAAAACTATCAATCACAGAGAAAGAGTTTAATGGAGAGCACCACTAGTGGAGAGACAAATCTACTTATACGGGTATTGTAATTACCCGAAGTGCCTGAAATTGTCTCGGATAACTGAGTTTACCCAACAGTCAACGCTTCTCCTCTTCTACTTATTAGATATGTACTCTGTAGAATGCTTTACTGACCTTTACTTGGTGTACAGATCTGGTAGAAAACATGTTGAAGTAGATTGTATGCGAGATGGAGAAGTTTTATTAGCTATTTAAAATAATATTATTTCGGAAAGAATATATTTAACTCATTTAAAAACGGCACGATGATATTTTACAAAGTACAATACTGTACAATTCCATTGCAGATTTTTCTCTGTTTAAAAAAAATAGAATTACTAATTTATTATAGGCACCAATGTCACTGTAGTAGATGAATTTAATATTACACATTTTAAAAATTTAACAATTAATGACAATAAGTCCCGTCTTACATGCAGCTTTATGGAAAGTCCTGATCGCGTTGCTATTTTAAATGGAAATAGTCGCCTTCTTGCAACAAATATGCAGTATGTAGTTATTTGTAATAATGATCCATTAATTCGCGTCGATCCACCTGGTCCTTTCGATCAATCTTACAGTTTGTGTATTGTCTAAATTTTAAAGTATAACCAAACGAACAAATACACAATTAAAGAAACAGTTTTAATACTCTATATGGTGCGCTTAAAACTAATTCTTCATTTCTGTGTACTTGTTCTTGACATTAATGTCACGTGTTTTAATGTTTGGAATAGAGTATATTTCTTTTTGGACTTATACAAAGGGTACTAGGAAAGTTTTGCAATACAGCTTTGTTCATTAAATTTTTCCCAAGTAATTTCCTCTACACTCAATACACCTCTCCATCCTCCGAAACCAATCTTTAAACCAGTTCTGCCAACCTTATCACGGGAGTAAAGCACAATCGTTGTCCCAAGCCCGCAGAAGGTCCTCACCACTGGAAAACCGCCTCCCTTTTACCTTCATTTTCACATGCGGGAACAGTGCAAACTCGCAGGAAACAAGATCTGGACTGTAGGAGGGTGCTCGAGAAGTTTCAATCCTGTTGTGGTCAAACATTCGGTTCAGGCTTTGGCGCGGTGAGCTGGAGCATTTTCGTAATGGAGGAGCCAGGTGTCCATTCTTGACTTTGGCCGCAGTTTCTTCATAGATGCAATGACTTTAAGCAGGCACTATTCAGTGTACCACTTAGCTGTGACTGCCTTCTGTGTGTCCAAAACGACGCTTTCCACAATTCCACTCGATTTGAAAAATACAGCTATTATTTAGGCCTAAAGTACCCTCTATCTGTTGGTAGGTAACTCGCCTATCCTCGCCAAGCATTTTCCTCACTGACATTCGTGGCCTTCCCGGTCTCTTAGCATCCTCCACAGTTAAATTTCCCCTTTGGAATTCTCTGTACCACCTGAATATCGTTGTGCGATTTGGACAAACATCACCTAGTGCAAGAGTCATTTCTTCGAAGCACTGGTCTATGTTTGAACCACGCACGAAATTATAACGCAAATTGCCCTTATCTTATTTCGTGATCACGATGCCATCGCAAGCACTTTACACTCTCAGTGCTAATGAATAACTGAGCCCATCGACATGGCGCGGCGGCTACTATGCACGTATGAACATATCTCAACATGCAGCAGCAAGCAACTTCTTATGATTCATTGTTGCATCATATTGCAAATCTTTCCTAGTACCCTTTGTATGATATATACCGCGTTTCAAGACAAAAGAAAAAAGTTCCTGTATGGCATACATGTGAAATTATTAGCAATCTAAAATAGAAAAACTATTATCGCCCATTGATTATTTTGAATCAATGGGTTTTTTAGTCCCTAGAACTATGAGAGTAGAATTCCAGTATGAATCAACAACATACTGTTTCCTGTAACTATCCGAATATTTATATTGATTTTATTGAGATTTCTGTGATTCATTCACCGTTAAAGAAACTACCAAACATAACCATGACCGGGCATGATTAAGTGCCCGGTCCCTCCTTCCTGTTGAAAGGTCTTCACATATCCATTGACAATTTATTTAATCTAACATTAAGTGCTTCAATCTTCCCTAATTGTTGAAAATTTGAGTACTGGAAGATGAAGATGTGACTATTATTGCCAACTACAGACCTATAACTATACTTTCGAATTTCAGTAGGGTTCTGAAAAATTGTATTTGTGTTTTTCTGTATCCGATAATTTACAGTTTAATATAACTAGTGTCTAGGAGATTCTTATAATTATTCTCATACAATGTTTAAGTTTTATTAAAACATCTATCTGTTCTAGAAACTCAAAATTGAAGGGAATTTAATCAATAAATAACTTGAACATACAGATAATATCATAAATACTTTTCAAACATTTATTGGGTCTGGGAAAAAGTTCGTGGCGTTTTTCCCGATAGATGGCATTGGTTGCCGATAACTAAAGAACAACAAGTCACAGCGACACCACCGACGGCTCGTTTTTTAGATGACCTTCCGAACGTTAGTTTGAGCGTAGAAACATTGTAATCGGTGCAGTGGTTGGAAAGTTATTCGCACTTGAAAATGGAGAAGAATAATGAGAAATTTCGCTATATTCTGCAATATTATTATGATAAGGGGAAGAACGCTGCGCAGGCTTGTGATAAAATTTGTGCTGTGTACGGTGAAGGTACTTTATCGAAATCTGTTGCGCGGAAATGGTTCGCTCGCTTTCGTTCTGGAAATTTCAATGTGAAAGATGAGTCACGCTCCGGTCGTCCAATCACTGAAAAATCTGATGAAATTTTTGAAAAAGTCCAACAAGATAAGCATATCAGCAGTGTCGATATTGGCATGGAGCTAGGCATTGACCACAAAACTGTTTTGAACCATTTACACAAAGCTGGTTACAAAAAAAAGCTTGACGTATGGGTTCCTCATGAGTTGAGCGTGAAAAACATGATGGACCGAATTAACATCTGCGATGCGCTGCTGAAACGGAATGAAATCGAGCCGTTTCTGAAACGTTTAATAACCGGAGATGAAAAATGGATTACGTACGATAATCGGAAGCGTAAAAGATCGTGGATAAAGGATGGTGAGCCGTCACAAGCGTTCGCTAAGCCAACATTGACGCCAAAAAAAGTGATGCTGTGTGTATGGTGGGACTGGAGGGGAATCGTCCACTACGAGCTACTTCCAACTGGTCAGACGATTGATTCTCAACTCTACTGTGCACAACTAGAGAGATTACGCCAGGCGATTGAAAGAAAACGGCCCGAATTGATTAATAGGAAAGGTGTTGTCTTCCATCATGACAACGCCCGACCACACACTTCGTTGATGACCCGTCAAAAATTGAGAGAGTTTGGTTGGGAAGTTTTGATGCACCCACCTTACAGTCCGGATATAGCACCCTCTGACTATCATCTGTTTCGATCTCTGCAGAACTCTCTCAATGGAATTAAGTTGGTTTCAAAAGAAGCCTGTGAAAACTACTTGATTCAGTTTTTCGACCAGAAACCACAGAAGTTTTTCACCGATGGGATCATGGATCTACCAAAAAAATGGCGAAACATTGTCGATAATAATGGAGCATATTCGGTTTAAATGAATTCGTCCACGCGCCATGCGGGGACCAGTTGAATTTTACTGAAAAAACGCCACGAACTTTTTCCCAGACCCAATATATTTCCGCACTTATTATTATATTGGGTTTTCTCTAGAAATAATTATTGTGTTAATACCATCTTGTAATTTATCTTAAGATGTTTATTGTCTATTAGCATACCTTTCATTTATATAGATTTATTACTTCTTCCCTAGAACTATGTCATCACATTTTACATTTGTATCTATCATATAATTATCATTTCTAAGAATTCGACCACTCTTAGCACTAAACGGCCAAACTTACCTACTCAGAACGAACAAGACTAATTGTTCAGCAACTTTACTTATAATATTTCCGTATGTTTTTACATTAAATAAACTTTATATAGTGAAGGTGTTTTTTACTTATACGAGTTCGCTCGATAAAAAGTGTCAAACCCAGGCCACAAGAATTAAAATTATTACAACCAGGTCAACATGGTTATATTAAAAAACAATCAACAGTTTCTAATTTAATGTACTTCATTCAGTACGTTGAGAAAATATTGGATTAACACGGGCAAGTTGATATCATATATACTGACCACTGCTAATTTTTTTTTACTCATACGACACATAACTTTAGGTGTCCGTCTGGGCATAATTTGGGATCCCTGGGTATATATATATATATATATATATATATATATATATATATGTGTGTGTGTGTGTGTTATAGTGTCCAAGAAATTGCTTTCTACAGATAATTTATTTAAATCCAAGATATAAATATAAACTTAATATTATTAATGATTTGTGCAAGAATAACTGCTTACTGTTAAATCTATCTAAATGTAATGACTATAACTCACGGACCAACTTAGTCAAAGATTTTGGCGTTATATTTGATGTGTTTGTCAACACCATCGAACATGTTGCCTTATCTGCAAAAAAGTTAAATTGTTATATACCATTGCAGAACGTTTACTTCTTCGCAAGTAATGAAGACTCTATTGTTCGTTGGTTAAATCGAAACTTGAACATGAAGTTTTGTCATGGTACCCCCTCTATCATGTGCATAAGAACATCTTAAAAACTGTGCAACGACTGTGTTAAAATATCCATACTTCTGAGTTGACAGCTTTTATCCAGTACGATATATCAAACAAATTAAATTGCTTCAACAATTTGATGTCGCCGTGCTGGAGAACAGACGCATTACTACTGATTTGATATTTCTGTATAAACTTCTACTTCTAATGATATCGATTGTCCTTCATTCCTTCAAGATCTAAAATTTCACATTCCTCGATTGTCGGTTCGTCGCAATAGTATAAGATATTGTATTTTCCTCTCCACTTTCTAAAACTAATATAATATTAAAGTCGCCTCTATACAAAATAATTGATTGAAACTATTCGTTAGAAGTATTAGAAGTATCACTTTATTTTTGTTTCTAAAAGTATGTAAGCACATTTTCTATTCAAAGAAAGTATTTTAATGATTGTTATGCTTCCGGTTAAACCGGAAATCGCTACAAACTAGTTTATTTTCAATGAAAAATGATATACATTTTATTGCAAATTTGTATTGTACAAATTATTCTAGGAAGACTTTCTTAAGTTTTCCTTACACCTAAATTCAACCATTTTAGAGATACTCGAATTTTTTTGAAAATATTTGGTTTTACAGCATATGAAGAAGACTCTTCAAGTTTTTCTGATATTTTATTTTTGACAAGTCTCGTACAGGATATTCATAAAGTAGTCTCGAGTAGGTGCAACTTTAAAGTAGCAAAACTTTTTTCTTTCAAATATAATGCCCTATATTTTTCATATTCGAATGCCGAATTAACTACATCAACAGAAAATATTTCCTTATACCTTATACCTTTTCATGGTATAAAGAGCTTTTGTTGAGTTTGATACAATGAGTCATAAACTGCAATGATTGTTGATAGATAGCTATGGAAATAACAGGTAATGTTAAAATTATTTAAAGACAGATACATAATATCCCACTATGAAATTATAAATAAATAAATGAGATAATCGTACAAGATCATTTTAGAACTTGTTTTAATTACCAGAGAATGTTACAACGTTATTGATAAAAGTTGCGTGTGGTAAATGAGAGAAATCCTCATTTACCATTATTGAATAAGCAAAAATTTAATCAAACAAATTTACTATCCAAAGTTGTAAATAATCGAAAAAGTTTAAACAATAAAAATAATTTAATTTATAAGCTGCTATAAACACCTAAAACCACTAAAAAGTAAGAAGAGTAATGAAAAAAAATAAAATATTATAATAATAAAAAGCATTAAAGAATAAGTTACAAAGGCCACAAATATTTCGCTCAGAACAGTGGAACTTATCGTTTTAGTGAAACACATTTTGTATTAGAAAATAATTATCAAAAACTTTCAGCAAAAGAAAAATTTGCGAAAATTAAAAGAGAGACTGGAAAAGACGTCGTTATAATGCTACAAAAAACAGAATATGGATACTTAGAAAATGAGACTGTTGTAGATATAAGAACTGAAGAATTAATTATACCAATAAGCAATGAAAGTGATAGTAGTGATACTGATTACAAATGCTCTGATGACAATTAAAAAAGAGGCTAGAGGTTGTAGACACTGCTAGGTATTGACTAGTAAGTATTACTGCAATCTTTTTTTTTATTTTGATTTCTTTATTTAGCATTTCTTGTTGCTATTTAGTATAATACATAGGTATACAATTTCAAATCAAATATTAAAATTTTTCTCAAAAAACATACACTAAATTAAAAGTATACATTTAAATTCAAAAATGATTGGTATTTAACATTGTTCAAAAATTTCTCTTGACATAATCAATAATCCCACGTTTAAATACATAATAATTTATTTCATTTTTTATTTCTGGAGGCATTTCATTGAAAACTTTCAGACCTTTATAAAATATAACGTTTTGACAAAAACTTGTTGCCTAAGGTAATCTATAATCGTTGGCGTTCCTCAAATTGTATGGTTGGACTTCAGCTACATTGACCAGATATCACTGCATATAGTTTGGCATATTTCCTGTCTTAATTTTAAATATAAATAATAGTGTTCATAACGAGTCGTTGATTGATGAAGAGCCACTGTAGCTTATTTAACATATCACTTATATGTGTCATTCTGTTGCACATCAGAATACAGCGCATGCCTTTATTTTGTAATTTCGGTAGTCTTTCTTTCATTTGCTGATTACCTAAGAATAATATCGTGGAGCAGTACTCAAAATCCTGGTTTATAATTGTGTTGTAGATAATAGTTGCAGTGACAGTTGAAACCCTATAGCGGATTCTTCTCAAAAATGCAATTTTTTTCGATATCTTTTTGCAAACATATTCAAAATGCAGTATGGAACTCAAATCATCGTCTACTATTATACCCAAATATTTTATTTCTTTTACTTTTTCAATATTTTCATTTTCAATACATATGTTATAATTTGAATTTCCATTGATCAATATTGCTTTTGTTTTATTCGTGTTTAACTTTATTTTATTCATTTTAAGATACTTCTCAATTTTTGCTAAGTCTTCATTTATGTTATTTACACATTCATCTGGACTTACATCACACGTATAGATGAGTGTATCATCAGCAAACATGCAGATTTTACATTTTTGTAGAATTTTTTCCATGGCATTAACATAAATTAGAAATAATAGTGTTCCAAGTACTGCGCCCTGAGGAACACCTATGTTCATTGTTCTTGGTGTCCATATATATCTACCACACTTTGTTCTTTGAGTTCTGATACGCAAATAGGTTCTGAACCATGACAGTTCTGTACCTTCAACTCCATATTTTTCCAATTTCTGTAGTAGGATTTCTCTATTGACAATTTTAAATGCTTTTTTTAAGTCTAAAAATACTGCCGTAACGCACCTTTTACCCCCCACTTCAATCTTCCATTCAAATACGACGAGATTCAGTAGTGATTCACAGATATATCCTTTTCTAAATCCGGATCGGACTTGTTGGCAACATATTGACTGGCCTAATTTCATTGGTGTTTAATGTATTTTGAACTTTCTTAATTGGAATGATTGTTGCTTCTTTGAGGTTATCGGGAAAAATACCATTCTTGAGGGATTCAACTACTAAGTGATGTAAATGTACACCAATTATATCAAAGTTTTTTAACAGAATTTCAACAGATAGAAAATTTGGATCTTTTTTGTTGTTCATTGTTTTCATTATTGCCTTAAGTTGTGATATGCTTATATTTTCAAATTGGAAGCGTTCATGCAGGTTCAAATTAATATTAGATTCACATTTTGTGTACAGTATACTTTCTGCTATTTCATTAACATTATTTATAAAAAATAGATTAAGTTCTTCAGCAATTTGTCCTTCATCCTTGAGGAGCGTGCTATTTATTTCAATTTTATTGATTTGCGAATTGTCGTGCTTTAATACCATTTTTTTTATACTTCTCCACATATCTTTTTGGTTAGTACATTCATTGATTTTGTTTGTTACATATTTCGCTTCACATTTTTCTAATTCTAATTGGTATTTATTTCCTATTAGTCTGTAATTCCTCCAATAGTGTTAATTATTGTGCCATACTACTAATCTATGGGATTGTATTTTGTTGTGTTTCATAGATCTTGGATTGCTATTAAATCAAAATTTCGTATCACATATATTTCTCACCCTCTTTTCAATTACCATCGATTTTATTGAGTTGTTTATTTCGGACGTTAATATTTTTGCAAATGCTCATTTTATTTTCAATAACTACTTCCCTAGTAACCGTAACAAACAATTAGGTACTTTTGTTGTCGAAATTTAAAATTAAATACTAATATTTGGTTAGACATATATAATTCTATTACAAAATTGTGTATTTAATACATATTTTAAACGATAAATTTATATTTTTGGCGTTATATAAATATTAGAATTTGTCTAATAATTATCCTCATTTACATATAGAATTCAAATTTCTAAACCTACTTAATCACGACGACAATTACTACGAGCAAGAGGTGTGTAGTAGGGCGCACACGAACTGCACCACGGATTAGCAACTTAATCTTTTTCATTTTGGGTAAATGTAATCTCCTGTCTGAACTGCACCACGGTCGAACGCGGCATCCTAAATTTCTATCTGAACTGCACCACGGATAATAATAATGGATTTCTGATAATAAATTTAAGAATAAAACAGTGCTATTTGCGTGCAAGTATTTATTTCAAGCCTTAATTAGAATATTAAACGAAACGAAAACTACAAATAATTCAATTTTTACATAGGTATTTATTTCAAACCTTAACTAGAATATTAAACTAAAAGAAAACTACAAAATTGTAATGTTAAAGAAAACAGTCATGTACAATTCAATACAGCCTTAAACTAAAAATATACACTATTTATTTTTTATTTATACATTAATAGAATTAAAGTGACATGACACGCTACGAATAAACATTTTTCTACTAATTGTACCGCTTCGATATTCACTGATTTTATTAATAATATATTTTTGTTTCTGCAAAACCTGTTTTCTAATAATTCTTCTCTGATTTATATTCACTGAATTTATTTTAATATACGTGTCGTTTTGCATATCTTTCAGAACATCCAAAAACTTGTGTATACTCGGATGCGGTGAGGAACAGTAATTATTGAATTTTGAGTGAAACGACTCACAACAGTTTGTTGTTCTAGACAAGCAAGCCGAATTCATAATCCGGCCCGTGGTGCAGTTCAGGTACAGGATTAAAACAATCTAAAATTTACGTGGTGCAATTCAGGTAGAAGATTAAAGAACTAATTGATTTTTGGTGCAGTTCGTGTGCACCGGTGTAGTACCTGACCACATTTACCGCTAAATAACTGTAGGTTTCAGTCGTGGGCTAATAGATTTCATATTGCTGAATAGCATAAAGTTATTCTAATCAACTAATTTTTTTCTTATTCATTGGTGGTAAATGAGGATGCCTCTCATAGATATACAAGTTCTATTAACAATCTTTTGCCATTCTCCATGAATATAGAATAATTTCAAAATATCCATATTTACATGCAAGTTCTATTAACAACTTTCTGACAATCTTCATGAATATAAATTAAGTTCAAAATATTCACATTTGAGTAATTTCCGTTTTTCATTTTGGGTACTACAAGTAAGCCACCAAACAAAAATTGACAGTAATTGTTTACTTTCTTTATTACATTACCTGTCATTTCTAAACAAACACGGCAATTTGTGGCTCATTCAACCAAAATCAACACAAACCTCTAAGATACGAAAAGGATTGAAGGTAGGTATTGAGAAGACTATTACGTGTTAATGTAGAAGTAAATTCAGCATTCCAATACAAAAAATTTATATTGTAATCGAAAAAGTTTTGTTGATTTAAAGTTGCACCTATTATACCTTTATGAACATCCTGTATAAAATTTGTCAAAAATAAAAATATCAGAGCAAAACTTGGACGGTTTTCTACTTATGCTGCAATTATCCTGGTGCCAAAATAATTACAGCAAATAATAATAATAATTTTGTAAAATCAAATATTTCCAAAAAGGTAAGATATCTGGTTAAATTAAGTATAGGTAAAACATAAGAAAATCTTCCTAGAATAGCGTGTTAAATACAAATGTGCAATAAAAAGTACATTCTAAATTCCAACCTAAAATAAAGAAGTAGGTAGCTACTTCCAATTTAACCGAAAGTCATGATCGCGAAACCTAAAATTTTCAGAAACAAAAATAAAGTAGGACAAACAGTTTCAATCACGTTGTGTATATATATGGCAGTAACTTTAATATCATGACGATCACATTCATCATGAGCCTATAAGAGGTAAATAGAGGAAATTGATACCTGCCTCGTAGACTACCGCGTTTCCATTTTCGCGTGTAAACAAGTGTTATGTTCCTTTTTGATTTGTAAAATTTCATAATTCCTTTTTGTATTACTTCTTAAATATATTTGTTATTATATATTTATCCATTGAAATATTAGCTTGCTTAGAGCTATAAGGTAAATTGATTTTGCATCGACATGCGAATAAAATTTCAACATTTTTGCGCTTAGATTTTGACCGACGCGTGTTTTCGTGCGACTCTACTATTGTCTTAGGTGGCTAAAATTGTCCCCAAGAAAGCTTAAGATCTTTATTAGCACTAGAATAGCAAAAATTCAGGAATTTACTAAACAATCCCGAATGTCCGAAACACAAAAATTTTACTGACCGGTGTGGAAATAGACTCAATCGAGTATGTAAAATTACTAACTTACTTAAATTGAGAAGCAATAATCACATTTGTAATTCGACATGAAAACCATTTATAATTTGAGGATTTTTCGCATTTAAATAACATGAAAAGGGCAGTAGCGTATTGTCGTCAAGGTTTAAAGTTAATTGCCTTAATAAAGACGGTAAAATGACTTCTTCTCGCTTACTTGTGGACGAAGTTAGTACAGTATTTAACACTCTTATAAAATTTGTATAAGAAAAAGGTTACTAATTAGGCCTTTATTTCCCCTGTCTTTTGACCCTGACGATCTGAGTCTATCCCTAATTATGACATAAAGAATGTTACTGGATTGATTAGCACGATATCAACTTGGCCAACGATGTCGATATTTCCAAGCTTCAGCAAGGAACAAGACTCAAGATAGACACACAATTGAGTTAATGGTTCTATCAAGAGAGGACGGTCCACCCTTGACTTTGACGGAATAATGCAGGTATTCCCAGGAAAAGATAGAATTAGGAGAGTGATAACGCTATGAACAGCGCATGGTGAAGCTGTTCTCGCATTCTCAATTCTAAGAAATAATAAATAAGTATAATTACTTAATAAATACACCGAACGAAAGTTAAAAGAAAGAGAGTAACCAAGAAACAAATCATAAAAATTGATCTTGGAAAGCCAAATTCAAAGTTCGTTCCACATCGATGAATGAATGAAAAAAAATCTACCAAATCGGGTATTATAAAAATAACATTAAAGAAAATTGGAGAAACGAAAGCTTCTTAAAACTATTGCAACTGGTAATATAATATGATGTTTTCAATACGATCCCAAAACCAAGCGTCAAAGTAATTTTAATAGTCGTCAAAATAATTGTATTCCTGCCGAAAGAGAATAATTAGAATAAATAAAAGTATTTTTGTTAAAAACTCGCAAATATTGTTTTTTTTAATCCATTCTGGTTATTTTTTAGTTTTTACTTAAAAAGAAGTTAGACACGCCTTCGATGGCCTCTTCAATTAATGAAGGTTTCAATACTTTTATCATCTCCAGAGATTTAGATTTTGTAGAAAATTACTTTGATTAATAAAGAAGTATTTTTGTTGTAGAAACTAAATAATTTTGTATTTTATTCATCCGACATTCATATAGAAACCGAATATTACAAATTAATTAAAAGCAAAACATAAAATAGAAAATAACAAACATGTCTTCGATACTACACTGTGTATTAATTATCTTCAACAAGGCCGAAAATATCCGCAAGTGCATAGTAGCTCACTTAAAATAATGGATAGATAAGCCGCACTGAATCCATTATTCCAAGACACGTCTTTTAATATATGCAATGCGATACTTTCATCGTCTTTTTAAATACCAGAATAAATTTGAACCATCACTTTATTTAATTTTCCTAAATACGAAAATAAAATTTATCATTTTATTTAATTTCACAGTTTCCAAACAAAAAGTTTTCGTTTTAGATTTAAAGAAAAAAAAGTAATTGATATTATTCTTATTTATGTATATTAAAATTTTTATTGAATGTTTTGAAATGACTTAAGAATTATACAATGTTCACTTTAAGATTATTTTTACAAGTTAATATTTCAAACCACATGTTAACTTTTTCAACATTCATCTGGTACGTAGGGTTTCCGGGCTAGAACCGCGTCACTTGTATATCTGCCGACGTTTCGTACCCATTTGTATGGGCCATCTTCAGGGCTGAACTACTGCACTGAAACTGGTGTATCCTTTCCACTGACAACCAACCTGATGATTTGGCCAATCTGGTGAATACTTGTTTAACCTCCACCTATTTTCAGTTCCGTGATAATTATTACGAACAAGTATCGGGTCGCTGTTGTCGCTGACATTTTTATGGAGGCATTCGAACAACAAATCCTACACTCCTGTAACCAAAAGCCAAAATGTTGGTTCAGATATATGGATGACACCTTCGTTATTTGGCCGCATGGTCGGGATTCCTTGAACAACTTCCCTGTTTCCTTAAATTCACAACACGCTTCCACAAGTTTCACCATGGAGGTTGAATCTGAAGGTTCCCTTCCTTTCCTCGACGTCTTGGTAACTCGTCATCTGGATGGTTCACTAGGACATTCAGTGTACCGCAAACCCACACACACTGACCGATACCTTAATGCCCTCTCCCATCATTATCCCGCCCAGAAACAGGACGTTATCAATTCCTTAGTCCAAAGAGCTGTCAACATATTTGACCAGCATTCTATATCCCAGGAATTAAGTCATGTTACCAAAGCTCTTATAAGTAATAATTTCTCCAACCATAATATTCAACGAACCATAGATCGACATCTTAATCCCAAAATCCCACAACTTAATACACGGCTTACATCATCTCTCCCCCTCTCTAAAGCCCATCTACCCTATATACAAGGTGTTATTGACCGCATCAGTAGGGTTCTTCTCAAAAACAACATCAAAACCATCTTCAAACCCCATTCCAAATTATCTGACCCTTTTTCCGTAAAAGACCATGTTTCTTTAGAATCACCTGGTGTGTACAGGATTCCTTGCTCATGCGGCAGGGCATATGTTGGTGAAACAAAGCGGTCTGTCGGCACTCGTGTTTCTGAGCATTAGCGTTGTACTAGGTTGCTGCGCATAGCCGGTGCTGCACTTGCCGAGCATAGGCTGGAAACCGGACACCATATTCAGTTTAATTCAACCAAGATCCTATCCCGCACTAACCATTACTATGGTCGCAAAATCCTTAAAACTATAGAGATGATAGCTACCTCCTACACAACGCTTAGCAATCCTGCATCTCCAAACTACCCAACCGCAACCTTAACGCTCCATTGACCCATGACCCATTATACATACATATATAAACCCGTCCCACATTGACTTACACCAGTTTCAGTGCAGTAGTTCAGCCTTGAAGATGCCCCGTACAAATGGGTACGAAACGTCGGCAGATATACAAGTCCAGCCCGGAAACCCAGAAGCAGATAGCATTTTTCAACATTCGTTAGAAACAATATTGTTTTAGAATGCAACAGTATAAGTTCTGCTAAAAAAACTGCCTTAGATGCACAAATTAATTTCTAAAAAAAATTATCTGAATTAAGATTTAAACATCGATCTCTCGTCCATTTTTTAGCGTTATCATGAAACCACATCCTTTATAATTGCCGGTACATAATATTTCAATAACCCTTACGGGTCCTATTTTTCAAAACTCCACCATCTACTGGTTTTCCCAATTGAGATACTTTTTGTGCTAGATAATGCCTTAAGAAAAATCTAATACAAAGAGATCTGGACTAGTGATGAGCTATTTATAGGGCCATAACGTCCTAGTTGTTTAATTCTCTAGACTGAAGTCACATTTATACGAATTTCCATGCATTCTTGCTGATCGAAATTTTGTCTATGGAAAAGAAACTAAAATATTATTACCTGTAATGCCTACGGATGTTTACTTTTTCTGGCCACTACATGTAAGTCTAACCTGAATACATCTGTTTTGTTCCATATAATATATGTACGTTCCGATTAGTATAAAACAAACTTTCTAGTTCCGATTGTCATTTATTTTTACTAACAATATTTCACAAAATTCCATTCTATTATAGTAATCTCGACCCAATAATATTTACATTACCAATTTTTTATGACGTACATTCCTTGTTTTAAAAATCTATATATAACTATTACTCTATAACACACCTTCTTTTAATATAGATTGCATTGTTAAGAATCATAGATATTCAGAACCAAACATTGTCAATTATAACTCGGTTAGCTGTTATACGTTTTATCTGCGTATGAGAGTAGTTTATTATAAATTTTTAATAATCAGAAATAAAATACACTTTTTCAAAGTTACTTCTTATGCTAATTTCAAATGAGCTAATATATTTTTGTCAGTGCGTAACAAATTTCAAATATTATAACTAATGCCAAAACAATACCATTTTAACTTCAATTCACTTAGACTGACTTTGGGCGTATGCGGTTTGTAAAGGTTTATATAAGCCGGAGGAATTTATATATTACATGACATGGAAACTGCGACACCAAAAATATTTGCAAAAAGGGGTGTGAATTTTATAACACAACTTGGCAGAAACATCTAACTATTCAAACGTCAAATCAATTATAATTTTGTTGAAATCGATCAAGTGGTCATGGCATATCTGACACTAGATGCAGTCTTTTCTAATATTAATGTCAGGTATATTTCTTGCGAATTTTTATTCAGTTTTTGCTGTTTTCTCTTGTTACACTTTTGTTTAACGCGTTTTGATGGTTTGATAATGCCTAGACTGCGGCAACGTGGAAATTATCACCAGATGAGCGAATTGGACAAAAGTCGATTTATTGGCTTGGCCGAAGGTGGTTTTTCATTCAAAGAAATTGCAATCGTCTTAATCATGGACCAGACAGAGCCTGAAAGGACGCCGAAGTGGAACTAGGCGCCGAAGAAAGGACTAATGATGTGCAGGATCGTCACCTTCGGCTAATGGCACTAAGAGAGCGATTCTCTAGTACTATATCAATTGCTGTGGTTAAATAATGAATTGCAGGTTGCTTGGGGCACTATACCTCAAGATAACATCGATCACCAACTGGAATCAATGTCACAAAGAGTGAGGATATAAGAAACTAATACGGGCGGTCCAACACATTATTAATAAAAATTCAATTCAATTGTGTTAATCTTTTGTTCTTTTTCTTTGAAATTATAATCAATTACTATGATGGTACCTTTGAATAGTTATTCATTTCTGCCAAGCTTTGTAAAAAAATTCAAATCCCTCCCCCTTCTTGGTGTTACAATTTCCATATCGTTGAGCATCTATATCGTTGGACGGCTATATATAAACACATTATGTCAATATTGTGCGATCTTTCTAGTTATTGCATAACTTTGTGTAACCATTTATAATGTTTTAAAAGGCAGCGTCATGTGGATTGTTGATAGTTGTTTTATTTGGAACAAAACAATTAGAATATAAAACTGTTAACGCATTCGACATTTCACGATTTGAAACTTTTTGTGCGTGTATCCATTGTTTGGAACAAAACAATTGAAATATAAAACTGTTAACGCATTCGAAATTTCACGATGTGAAACCTTTTGTGCGTATATGCATTATTTGGAACAAAATAATTAGAATATAAAACTGTTAACGCATTCGACATTTCACGATTTGAAACCTTTTGTGCGTGTATCCATAAAGAAACATTATGTACTAAAATGTTTAAACGATAAGTACTTCTCTAACGAAAAATGTATAGAAGATCAATATTTAAATCGCAAACAATTTTGTACCTCTTCATTACTTTTTAAATTAATTTCTATATCTAAAGCAATTTTTCTAATAAAACTTATGCTAGTACATTCCAACTATAAATATTTACCCCAAGAAAAATGAAAAAGAAGTGATAAAAATATTAACATGTATAAACATATGGCCAATCTTAAAAAAACACTATATTAAAAACTTATTTTGTCCTTCACAGAAATTTAACATATTTTTTCATCTTCTCTTTTATGTAAAATACATTTGCAAGTTATACATACATACATACGTCCTTAGACAGGATTTAAAAGCATTCGAATCACTTATATCTGATAAAAATCTATGTTGTAAACTTCACCCAAATTTTCTACAAATGTTCTAAATTTGATGTACATACTTATTATATACATAACATATATAAATGCTTTATATACATATACGTATATAAATATGTTGTATGCTTGTATTAAAATTTCTCAAATATCTCAAAATAAGAACAAATTCACAGAAACACGTCGACATTTATTTGCTGAACAAAATCTTATATACGTCTTGCATAAATATACATACATACATATGTAGGTTCTCTTTAGTCTTGTCAAGCGTATCTCTCAGCGAAACATTACATATCTACGTTAATGTAATTTTGCATTCGTTTCCTGTTTCATAAATTTCTTCATAATTGTTCATATTGAACGTATGGTATATTCTCAAGTTATCAAGAATTTTCAAATTAGTCTAATTTATAAATATTTTTCGTTATGTTTTTCAACTTCCCCTTTGTTTATATGACAATCTGCATGTTATATGTTCATACGTATTCTTATATTAACTTTCTAAAAAGTATACAATGTTTGAGACGGTATAATTTTCACGTTGATTCGACTAAAGCTAAACTTTCTTGGTTTTCGAAAACTAAATATCCAGAGAGAACCAAAAAGCACACACAAATAATAATATACGAATTTCAAATTATTTTTCAGCTTTAGCTCCTTGTTTTTTGTTTGTGTAAGTGTGTTTTACAGATATTTTAATTTAAATAGACAATCAGTACATTTATTTGACAAATTGAATGAATTTAAAACCAATCTCGGTGTTAGTTGTCATACTAAATATAGCATGTCTAGAATATATACAAGGATAATTTAATGGGAAGTGAAATTCGACTACTACATAGTACCACATTTCGGAAAATTTATCATTGTATTCACATTATTCCAACTTCCTAATATTATCAGCAGTGGATGAAGAGTACATAAAAAATTCCATAATAAATAAACTCGCATGCTACAATCTAATATTTATTTTTAAGAAAACTAAATACATCTGAGGTATTGGTTGATATGCAATTAATTTTGGTAGCCGCAATTTAAACGAGTATCAAATACGATTATCGATGAGGATGATGATCCTAAAACCGCGACAATTCTCAAAATCTATATATATGAAAATGAATGTTTATCTGTATGTCCTTTATAAATTCGTAAACTATGCATTTGATCATGTGATGATCTTTAGCAAAGTTGTGCATGAGCCCACGAAGGTTTCTAAGTTGGTACGACTAATTTTCGACAGATGGCGCCACTGCCAGTCCAATGAATTTCATATATTGCCGTGACAGTTCATGCTGATTTGAATTGAAGCGAAAACAGCGAACGAATGATGACGTTTCGAGTTGTGGGTGACATAGGAATTTATGTAAATTGTGAAATTCATGTTCGGCTCACATTGAACAGTCAATATTGATTGAATTAATTAATTAAATTAATTTAACTCACAATGAAATGCACAAAACTATTGGAAAAACGCTCCCAAATATAAAAATACGCACAATACATTTCTTCTCTCTTGTCATTCTTTGTATTTATGTGTGTTGGAAATAAGAATGTCCAAGATTAACTATTTCTCTAAGCAGAAGTTTATTATTTCCCCTATGACTTCCCAAACACAACCTACTTTTTTTTCTAAACTAACCTATAGGTTCGTATTTTGGGGTCCCTTTGCCGTAAAAGTATTTCAAAGCAAATACTCATTATTAAATGTATACTGCACCAAAAAAACTGAATGACTCATGCCTTTCTTTGTTTCTCCTACTAATATAAATGATTCTTTACATTCCCAAGACCAAAATAAGTTAGATTGCCCCACAAATCATCATTGTTCAACAAAAACTAATGCATTGCTGCTCAAAAAGCTAATATATCTGAAATTTTTCCTATCAACAAAAATTAATGCTGTTATACTTAAAAGAGAATTGAGTTATATATAAATGCTGAATATTTTTCTTATAATTCTAAATCCTGTCAATTAATGGTTTCTGTTAATTTTCTTTACTACCTGTTTGTTCTCTATTATAACAACTAATTGTTAACTTAAAGCAATTATTTTAAATAAAGCTTTATTACTACAAGAGTGTGGAAAATTGTGACCGAAATTTACATATCTTATTTATCTAATCTGATTAAACCTAAATTTCGTAAAACGCACATAATTTTTCCCTGAACTTGTTTCTTTGAAACGAGTTTCAAAAGTACTTATTTACATATTTCAAACTCTTGATGTATTTATTCACAAAGTACTAAAGAGATTTAAGGAAGGTAATGAGATTAACTAAAGGCACCTTGAATAAAAAAAAACAAATTGTTTTATTTGAACAACTAACGAAGTTTCTCGCTTTTGTTCCTATGGTAAAAACATGTGTTTATGGAAGACTTATTTTTTAAAATATCAAATCACTCATTCGGTTTTGCGCATTTTTTGTATAAAAAATATAAATGGTGAACATTTACAACAGACCTTATTTGCAATTGTCTAACAAAATTATCTGGTGCATAATAAAGTAAGCTCACTTTATTTGTTGGAATGAGACGTACATTATTCAAAATATAGGTGTTATAATATAACTAAAGTGATTTCATTAGTGATGGTTTCTCTCAAGAATTGCAAGTTTGCGCACACCAAAAATGAGACAACGAGCGAAAACTAAAAAACAGTAATATGTAATAACGGAAATGTAAATCAAAACGTTCGAACGAATGCAGTCTAGCTATAATCAGGCAAAATCAAATATGCGCATTAATAATTGTTGCATTACATTAGTTCCGCAATACAAACGTTTTTAAATCCAGAAGTTATGTTAGGGTACAACAGCAGATATGTTTTTAAATTATTACGTTGCACGTGGTCTGCAAACAGTGTAGTTTATGTTTTGTGTAGACGTAAGTTTGTTTAAGTTGAATTCGGTTGAAAATTTATAGTCCAGCTATGTCGGCAATTCTACACACTTGTTAGATATCACAACTGAAACGATAATACAAAATAATGAGGGAAAAATTATATGTCCATCTTCCGAAAAATATGCGTATTTCTAAAACTGTAAAATAAAACCCCTTCACGAGAAAAATAACCAGAGAGTCAAGAATGAACCAAATTCATCTACACAAAGAAAATACGTAAAGCAGTATGGATCTGTATACTAGAGAAAGCGGACATTATCTGACGAATACACTCGGTTAGCTAAATGGCTTTCAATTTCTAAGGCTAATGTATAAAGAAATTCCAGAAAAACATAGGGACCCCAACAAATATGGAAAGGTCACAGGGAAATAATCTGTATAATCACCTTAAGTAATCTATCTTCTATATAATTCTCAGAATAATAAAAATTCATTAGTACACTGCTAGATACCAAAAATATCTAATCATTGAGTTTAACAAATTGGCGGTCACCGATAAAATGTTATAGCGTTTTAAAATGTATAACCATTTTAATTGAATATTTGTACTGCTACGGAAAATTATAAACTTTAAAAGATAGCATTTTTGAGCCGATAAGAGTGATTTAATGAAGATATTTAGTAGTAAATCTTCTGAACTTTCAGACTGAAACTGTGTCTCTATTTCTGTTACTTCACTTGCCAACATTTCCTCCATTCTTGCAATAAATATTCTCAGATCTGCTGACCGAAAGTCTGTTAGTTTGGGAAAGGATTATATAGAAGTTCTTCCGGGTCATAATCATAATGCAACTACAGATTTTCTACATTTCATCATAATGTGAATAATCATCGTAAATTAGATAGCTGTGAAAGCATACATTTTAAACAACAAAAACCATGTGTTAAGCAAAGATAAGGGTCCAATAACATATTCTTGCCTATTTCAATTCCTCGAAAATAAAAATACCACCGTTAAAAAAGGTACGCAAATATAAACGGGTGGTGTACTTTAATATAAGTTGTTAGTTTTAGAACTAGAATACATTTTAAATTATTCGAAACGAATCTACAGTGTGTTTGGCTTTTCACAGTTAATGTCTGGTAGGAACTTGTTTCTAAGTTAGTTTTACCGCAGATCGCAATTGTCTGCTGATGATGACAACTTAGTTGCCGAAATGTGTATAAAAATCCGAACATTATTGTGGAAAGGGGTTTTATTTACCTTTTTCAATTAAGTTATATAGGAGTTGTTCTGAGTCGCTGGAACGTTACCTTTACGGTGTAGTGGTTTTGGAAGAAAGGTGTATTACACCGTTATCACGCTTAAGGTTGTTGGACATTTTTGCGTTGTTTCAACAGTATCCATTAAAATTTGTCTTCCTGTATAACCTCTTCAAAAACTAACAAAACTTCAATTTCAGTGCAGCAACGAAATGATCACCAACTGTCCTGAATATGTCCCTTGCAAGAGCGTATGAAACGTTGAAAAGCAGTAGTGCCAAAAGATGTGCTAACTCCGGAGCCGAGTATTATGTGTGTATTAAAGTATATAATAAGGTTTAATAACAGTAGTAAAATAGTCGTCTAAAACAACTGCTGGTAACAAGGAAAATGCGATTATATGCAACATGATAAAAAAAGATATTCATAATACTGTTGGCTCGGTCCAAACAATTTAAGCAGGCCACGCGCTTGTTGAACTTATAATTGAACTAAAGGGCCGATAATGTCACTTACACAGAATAATTCTCACACGCTTTGCCTGCAAACCATCTCACCTCGTTTATAACAGAGACTACTATTATGTTATGACAATACGAGTCCTTACTACAATCAATACAATTTTACATTTAAAGAAACTAGTTTTCAAAGCATATTGTCCATGTTTTCAGACGCGCGCACACGCATACACAACACAGTGTATGCGTTCAATAATTTAGATAAAATATTATTCAAGATGAACGCCTTCTAATTATATCAATTGTTTTATTAAATTGTCAGATCCATATTATAATTGAATTGCAAATCTGAAAGTAGGAATATTATAAGTAAATACGCAATTTTTAATGCTTCTTTCCAAATTTTCCGCATTAGAAAAAAATATTTTTTGAATTAACGTTAACGAAGTATGTATTCATTTTCTTCTCATTGAAATGTTTCCTTAATAAATCATCACCCCAATCAATACACCTAGTAAAAATTACATATTTACCATACACCTTATATTGCAAATGTATTGAAATACAACGTATACTCGTGAAATGTATAATAAAAGGTTAAGATTTATTACTACTGATGTGCACATGTAAAACGCCTGCAAAATGTCCTCACGATCGTTGCCCTTGAACGCAAAATATCTAAACATTATTACGTACATACTTTACATAAATTATTGTTTTTACTAAATAAATAAATTTTGCAATACGTGTACATATGTATTTACATATTCGATGCCATTAGGAGAATTCTCGATATCTTTATTTTTATCTATCGACTATTATTTACTCAAATCTTCTTATTCTGACGTGATTATCTTTATTTACACCACATAACCAACGCAAATTGGCCTATTAGACAGAGAGAGACAACTTTGAAGAGAAAGATGAAACATCTTTTGTGGATAATAGTTACTAAATGTGACATACACGTATTTCTCCATTATACTCATGGGTTTTTGCAGGCTCGAAGCGTCTAACCTAACTAATGATTTAGATAAACGTATACTAACTTCTTTTAATTGTACTATATAAATTTCCGATTTAAGAACTAGTACATATTAACTTAAGCTGCTACAAAGATAGATGTGGACGATTTCTACTGGGGTACCAAATTTCTAAACACGCATAGGAAGATACACAATATAATATCCGAAAAGCGAACGATTCATGTGATGACCGTGAAAACATCATGACGAACAACGCTTGGCACCAGCCTGGAAACCGTTAATTATTAATATGCAATGAGCCACCTCGAACGCCAGTAGAACCAGGCAATAGAGATAGTATAAAAGCAGAGATACCCAGAACAAGTTCCATTCACTTATTTCAAATCGTATGAAAGTCAATTAAGGAACAGCCAGACACACAATACGATACCCAAAAAGCGAACGATATACACTTTACGCATATATCATTGGCTTTATATATAATCTCTTTTTCGTATGCTGTCTTTTCTCGTATGCTCAAGTTTCTAGGAAGCCAAAATATACTTATAATGTAATATAAATAAATCGATAAAACAATATATTTATATAAAATTTTAAATTATTGTACAATTATCACTGATCTGCTACTTATAGGTCTCTTCAAGCGGCGAGACGACGATTTGTAAAATATTATTTTTAATCGATTCGGAATAAATTTAAAATGAATAAATAGAACTATACATAATCTACCAGAAACAAAAGAGCAATTTAGTGAATGCTTAACAACTTCCTATTATAATAAACAATTTAGCAACAATTTTCAATCTAATGAGCTTATTGGTTTAGGTCTATTTTTATAATTTATTCCCTCAGTGGAATGAAATATTAGTTGCATAATCTGAATTAGAACTATGAATTGGTACCAAACTAATAATTTTTCTTTACCTACCGAATAAAAATTATATGAATATGTTTCTAATTAAATAAACAAATAAAATATGCATGGAAACAATTAAATTTGTTGTACAAAGGTAAGTGAACTTTTTATGATTGTCTGTACATATAATTAATATGATTATTGAAAATTATAACTCAAATTAGTTTGCGTATATAAAATTGCTAATAAAGAATTATCAGTTTCTTATTTTTTAAACTTAATCACTTGTGATTAATATTGTAGATTTAAATTTAATAAACGTTTTTCAGCAAATATAATATCATGATATTTCTTTAGTGGAGATACCTTACCAAAAATAAATGTTAATTTTAGGTAAAAATGAGATCTCGGATATGAGATTTTTCGGGTTTCAAGTATCGAATGACATAAACAGAAATATATTTTTCAGGATGCACAGATATTGTTTTCTTCACTTTTTTTCCACACATAGATGTATTGATTTTTGAGGTTATACGATATCAAGATTATATACAAATATTTCTAACTTAAAAGGTATGTTTACTCCGTTCTTAGTATAACCTTTCCTGGATTAATTACATTTTATCAGTTTCATTTTAAAATTTTGTGAGAGCGTTTTTTTTTCAAAAAACTTCAATTAAGCATCCCTTTTTTTTCTCACTCTATGGAACCCTTTAAAATTATTGTTATATTCTATATTTTTAAATATTTATTTGACAAACTAGTATGTATAGGAGTGTATAGTTAATTTTGAGTATTATGAATATTACAAATTGATTCTCATATAAGATTAAACATCAACAAATTCTCAATACTAATTACTAGGTTTAGAAGAATCTCGATAATTTCAAAGTAAACAAATAGTACTTAGTATTATGTATCTGTCATATAAATAATTAAGTAAACTATTAAATGATAAAGACCATAAATTTCGTTAGAATTTTAATAAATTTTGAAAATAATTCTATATTTTAAACTATATAACAAATCAAATAACATAGCTTGAAACTTATAACTATATAAACTTATAATTGGATTTTTTAATTTATTTACAATAAGTTGGATATATGTTCTACTAAATAAAGTTGTTAATTAAATAATATAGAGGTTATGCATAATTTGCATCTTAAAGTTTATTTAATACATTAATAACAATAATGTATTAAATAAACTATAAGATGCAAATTAATGTGTTGCTTATGAGCAGCGTGCGTGCGCAAGTGCACATATGCGTGAGTACACGGGTATAGATCACGTGCCTGTGCGTGGGGGTACACTTGTGAGTGTGTGTGTGTGCGCGTGTGTATATAGAAAATAGGATGATAACATGAAAAGGGGTAAAAGTACTTGTAAAAAAGGTATGCAAAAAATTTGTACAAGGAAATGAATCGTATGTATAATGGTTGAATTGAATATATGATACATGAAACGACTCAAGCTGTTATAAAAATAATTCAAAACAGGGGAACAAGAAAAGTATGAAATATGGGAAAAAGTGGGAGTAGTTAAATTTCTCATGGAAGTGTATTCATCTTCTTTACAAATCGAAAAATTAGGAATAACATAATGAAAAGACAGAAGGCGTGAAAGAACAAGTGCTTCAAGATTCAACGAATTCAATATCCCAGGATGGTAAACAGAATAAATTAATCTATTTCCACTTGTATAAAAAAATCGCTCTAATTAAAAAATTAAACTCTTAAAATGTGAAATACAACTTCTAAAAATCACAAATTTTGATTAGATATGTTTAATGATATTTCAATAAATTAACATATCAATAAAAGCATAATTTAGAAAACCATGTTTAGAAATTATGTTACTGCGATTGTACACTTTAATTAATTTTATTGTGTAGCAAAATTAAATATTAATGGATGCAATAAATTATTATGAAAACACATAATAATTGTATTTGACTGTAAATAAAAGAACTACAATTTTTAAATATTATGCTTATATTATATTATAATTTTAAAACAAGAGCTTTTAAATAATAAAATACTTAAAAATATTGATTTGTGGTTAATGAGTAAAATATGGTAAGTTTAAACAATGCGAAAAATATTGGGTCTAGCATGGCAAAACGTAACGCCTTTGTACACGAAATTTTTTTTTATGTTTATGAATGTACGTAACAATTTACATTTACATTTTTGGTTTGTATATTTATAGAAACAATGTATTGAGGTCGTCTTTTGAAAATATCGACAACTCCTTTGGCTGAAGTAAAAGTCACTGTAAGTGACATTGCAAGAAAAAACAGATGTTGCTTGATCTGAACTAATTCAATATTTCATTCTTTGAGTTCATTTGACAAGCTTTATCATAATGGAATATGATTCTTCCTTTTTATTTGTTACTAAGGCTTTTAAGGACTTCTAATAACCACACAGTACACCATTGACTGCACTATTATTAATCAGTGCTATACATAATATACGCATCCAAAGATTTAGTGAGACTATTTGCTAATTTGGTTTCAAGACTGATATCCAGATGTTTAGAAAGAGATATTTCTTTCAATAATATGAAATACCATTCGTCTATATATATGTAGATTTTCTATCAGTAATTCTTAGGTCTCCTACAAATCTTTTTGATATAATCTCTTTTACGAGACAATACATATTTTCGAATATCTTTTTAAAATAGTAAAATGTTATTTGAGACGAATAAAAGGCATAACCAGGAAGGTGAAATAAAAACGGAATAAATATAAAGAAATAAATTGGCAACCTATATTAAAAGTTATAAAACACCGTCTAAAATTTTTGGTCATCTGGTCAAAAGGGCGATTGTAATTTGGGCCAATGGTCATTATTTAATCCTCGAAGATTAGTCAGGTAACATTCTTAGTATGTAAGTTGGGCCGAAGGATTATAGGGATTAAAATTAAAAGCATTTATAAGTAGGATAGGAATTAATAAATAATATTCACACGAACAGGGTTCCCATTACTTAATTGTTTCTAGAAATTTAGGATTTTATTTACCTAATTGTAAATTTAATAAGTTTAAAGAAACTCCCCTCCATTTATATAAATATATACGGACAGTATTCGGTTTATCCTGTGAGTTCAAAGAGTTATTTAGTTCACAAAGTGTAAATACCATGAGTCACTTACGAGAAATCCATAGTGTGCGTGGTCAAGTTCTTTTGATTTTTCAAACATATACTTTTTGTAAATCAGATTTGCTGTGTGGTGAAAGGAAATGACGGTGTACCTCCAAGAGTACTTCATGTAGGGCCAGTATTTTTACCGTTGGCGAAAAAAATGATAGAATTATAGTAAGACAAAATTCTGAACATAATCATCCGTCAAAAGAAAATGAAATTGATAAGAAAATTGTTAATAGTGCTTGCAAAAGGTAAGCGTCAGAAGATATTTCACAAAGGCCCTCAAAACTTTGTCGACAAGTGCTTCAGAATATGAGTGAGGTAAACATATCTGTGTCAGACTTTAAATGTGTTAAACGAAATGTGTACAACGCTCGCAGAAAAAAATATCCACCTTTACCTCAATGTGCGATGGATGTATATGCAGCCCTGGATTGTATCAACTGGAAAACAACACAAGGAGAGAACCTTATAGTCATAAACGATACTACAAACAATCTAGTAGTATTTTCTTGTGCAAAAAATTTATCGTTCCTGTGAAACTGTAACAACATTTATATGGATGGAACGTTCACTTATTGTACCAAATTTTTCAAACAACTTTTACCAATTCATGGATATAAAAATGGACATTACATTACAACAGTGCATAAAGGCACTAGTGGATTTTTTCAGTTCAAGTAGTAAGCAATTTAAGCTAGAACACGTTACTGTAGACTTTGAGAAAGCAATTCATGTGGCTGTAAAGAAAATTTGGTCTGATATTGTTATTGTTGGGTGTAGATTTCATTTAAGTCAGTCTTCGTGGAGAAAAATCCAACAATTAGGGTTAGTTCCTGAATATAAGAATAAGGAGTCTGAAATTGGAAGGTAGCTGAAATACACATTTGGAATTCAATATTTGAACCCAAATAAAGTAACTAATTCTTACGTCGAAGATTTGGTTGCTATTCAGCCGATTGATCCAAGAGTAGCAAAATACTCCGATTATTTGGTTGACACATACATCGATGAAGAAGCTTTATTTCCGCCGGAACTTTGGGCTTCAAGATCATCAAGTGTAGCTCGTACTACGAATGGATGCGAATCTTTTCATTCGCATTTCAATTCCAGTTTTTACACTAGTCATCCTTCTTTGTACATATTTGTAGAAACGTTGTTGAAATTTCAAATAGATGTAAGTATTAAAATAAATAGTGTTCAAGTTATGAATAAGCCAAATTCTAACACGGCAAAAAAAGGTCTTTTCTAAATAATATGTTAAATTTATACAATGAAAATAAAATTAATAGACTGCTGTTTGTAAAACAAGTTTCCCATTTTTGCAATCACTAATTACTTGTAAATACATCTGTATCAAGAACAAATGTTTTTAGTATTTTGTTTTAATTAAAAGCGGTCCAAATTACATATAGCCGTGGCGGGCTGATGTGATCATTCAGCTCAACTTACATGTTTACCTTTTCTAATGCCTTGACCATCGGCCCAAGTTACATCTGCCCCAAAAAGAAAGAAAGAGCGACCAAAAATATTCCCCAAACTCTGGTCTAGCTAAGAAGGACAAGAAAGTGACTGCTTTAATAAAATATAGGAATGTTAGAGAAAGCAATGGGCACAACACTAAAACCTGAATAAGAACATCCTTTGATATTATAACTTTTTTGTATGAAAAGTCGAGAATTTGAACAATATACTTTACATAATGTGGATTAATATTTGATATTTGATAATAACATAATACTATACAATTACTATTCAAACATTCAGAAAAGATGCTTAATTTGCAAGTCAAAAAAAATTATGTTGTAATAATGAGGTATTACGGATTCGTTTTCTTTTTAAGCCTGGCTCGGTTTAAAAACCGACTGCGTACATTTACGAGGGAGCGTTTTTATATTCGCGGAATGAGCGGGTTGTAGAGGGGTGAGTAGGCGCATTGGGGGCGTGGCCTGTGCAGACAGTTAAAAATTCGTCTGTCGAGACTCGTCCCGATCAGACGTACCTAGCAGAGCTACGAGAAGCAGCGAGCCGACCGATCCCCACTCCAGGGGACCAGCCAGTTCCACTTCGCAGCCCAGCGATCTTCACCGAGACAGCCCGGATGATCAACGACTCCCTCCACTAACCTCGTTAGTGGAGTGCGTAAGAGGGCCCGCTCAGGCGTTTGACGCGCAGTTGCTGCTGTTAGCGGCAACTGCTCGGTTGGACGGGTGAGCCGCCCAGACCACCATGGGCGACGAAGACGCCGTCGAGCCCATCCCGAGCTCTTCATACGCGACTACGGCCGCGTCCGAAAGGAATGAAGAGAGAGAGACGGGTATGCAAGTGGTGGAGGAGGCTGTTGCCGCAAAGCAAAAGCGAATCCCGCCGATTGTCATCCAGTCGAAGGAGAAGTGGACCGAGACCGCCGCCCACTTCCGAGCGTCCAGGATGAACTACCTGAAGGCCCGAAACACCACCGGAGGCATCAGGGTCGAACCAGCGACCGCAATGGATTACCGAAGGATGGTGGCCTTCCTAGACGGTAAATTCTTATTCTATACTTTTAGATTGCCGGAGGAGAAACCTCTGAAGGTGGTGGTTCGAGGAGTTCCATCAGTAATTTCCAACCAGGAAATCAAGGAAGACCTGCTGGCCCAGGGATATAGCGTTATCCACGTCAGCAGGATGAACAAGGTCCGCGGCCGCATCCCCATGCCAATGGTGATCGTCCAAGTTCCAAAGAACGAGGAGGGCAGGAAGCTCTACGATCTCAAAGAAGTTTTGGGACTCTGCATGACAACGCAGGGCCCCAAACAACGCAGCGAAGTCATTCAATGCCATCGCTGCCAGAGATTCGGCCACGTCCAGCGACAATGCGATCTGGCCCCCAGGTGCGTCATCTGCGGAGACGGCCACCAGGCCAGAAGCTGTCCCATAGGAAAGGACGGCCAGGCAAAGTGCTGCAACTGTGGCGGCCCCCATGTGGCCAGCTACAGGGGATGCCCGAGGGCACCGCCCACAGCTCCAAAGCCGGGACGTGCCGCCCAAGTGACTGCAACCCAGCAGGAGACCAGGAAGGCCCCTCAACCCGCCGCCCCCAGCCGCGACGAGAAGACCTTCCCCAGCCTGCGGAAGGTAAAAACACCTGCTCCACAACCTAATCCCGCCCATCCCACCGCCACCCCTGGACGACCGGCCCCGAAGGAGGTTGCACCATCCGCCCCCAGGAAGACGACACAGCCCACCCCAAGGAAGGAGGCACCGCCCGCCCCCAGGAAGCCGGTACCGCCAGCCCCCAGGAAGCAGGCACCGCCAGCCCCAGGAAGGCGGCACCACCCGCCCCCAAGAAGGGAAAGCAGCGCCAGATCCCGGACGCAGCACGCCTAGCTGTACCAGGACCAGCACGATTGACCCCGAACCTCCGCGCCCCGCCCCCAGGACAGGCCGCCCCCTTCCCGGACCCTCACGTCCTGCCCCCTCCAACGACAAATTTAACGTGGACAACATCTCCGGATTGTTGTCCCTAGTTTTTAGAATAGGCTCCAGCCTGTCGACAGCACGATCCAGCGAGGATGCCATCACCATCATCCTGGGCTTCGCGCAAGAGATCTGTAGCCTACTCAACGGCCAATGGATCGAGGACTGAGGAGGCCAAAGTCCCTGAAGATTGTCGCCTGGAATGCAGATTCCGTAATCCAGAAGCAACTTGCCTTGGAGGAATTCGCAAGAAGGTACTCCGCAGATGTTGTCCTCCTACAGGAAACTTTCCTTAAGGCTGGACACACCCTGAGACTGCCTGGATACACCTGTTATAGGAACGACAGAGTGAGGGACGAGGCGGAGGAACTGCCATCCTTGTCCGGAGAAGCATCCCACACCACCAACTCCTCACCGCAGAAGCCCAACACACGGAAGCCACAGGTATCGTTGTTTCCACTGCGTCTGGTCCGTTACGTATCATTTCAATTTACAAACGCCCGAACGTCACCCTTGATCTCAGCGAGTTGGATGCCATTCTGGACTCCAACACTCCCACCCTGATTGCTGGCGACCTGAACGCCAAACACGGGGACTGGAATTCTAGACGCCAAAATCCAGCAGGTACTAAATTACACCAGTACATGCTGGATAACCAGCTAATCGTGGACGGACCCGCGGAGCCCACGCATTTTGGGGCCGCAGGAAGACCAGACGTTTTGGACACAATGATCCTTAAAAATGTCCAGTTCGAACATACCATCACGTCACTGTACAAACTGAACTCCGACCACAATCCTATCCTGATTGAGCTCGGAGACGAGTTTGAACCTCCCTCCCATACCTCCACTATAATGTCTTGGCCAGCTTTTTCAGAACACCTGAAGGACCATCTTCCTCCAGTGACACCAATAGAAAATGAAGAAGATCTGGAACGAGCAGTGGAAGTGCTTACCAGGTCAACTCAGCAAGCCATACGCTTCGCGGAAAATACCGTGAAGAAAGTACGTCACCCGGACTCCTTCCCAGGATTCCTCCAGGAGAAGATTAGGGACAAGAATGCGCTAAGGAGAAGATTTGCCAGGACCGGTGACCCAGAGTACCGAAGACTGGCAAACCAACTGTCGGTGGAGATCAGATACCAGCTCCAGGAATACAAGAACGAGAGATGGGCCGCAAGACTCGAAGCCCTGGACGAGGCTCCAAAGATGTGGCAGGTCAAGAAGGCTTTGGACCGAAGGAGCTCCCAAGCAGTTCCTCCGATCCATGGAGAACGCGGACTGGTCTACGAGGACCAAGCGAAAGCTGAGGCCTTCGCCGACCATCTGGAACTCGCCTTCTAACCGACCTACCAAGACATCGATTTGGATCACATCGAGAAGGTTCACAGAGAAGTTCACAGAATGCTGCTGACGCCAACAGATGATGAAATCCCTCCTTCATCCCCGGAGGAGATCAAGAAGATCGTGAAGGACCTTGCTTCCAAGAAGGCCCCCGGTCACGACAGGATCACGAACTCCGCCCTGAAGTCAATGCCGCAACTGGGGATCATGCATCTCACCAACGTCGTGAATGCAGCCCTCAGACTGCAGCATTTTCCAAAGTCCTGGAGGAAAGCCCAGATCATCATGATCAGGAAGAAGACGCAGGACCCAGCCTTCCCCCAAAACTACCGCCCCATCAGCCTGCTGCCGTCAATGGGAAAAATTCTCGAAAGAGTGATTCTCAACAGACTGGCGGAGGAGGTGAAGGACAAGAACGTTATCCAGGACGAGCAGTTCGAATTTCGGGAAGGGCACTCCACAACCCACCAAATCCATCGCCTGGTGGACCACATCACCAAGGGCTACAACCGCAGACGCTCTACAGCTGCCCTCTTTCTAGACGTGGCCAAAGCTTTTGACCGGGTCTGGCACGAGGGCCTACTACACAAACTCAACTCCTCCAAAATATCATCCCGCATGATATCCCTTATCCACTCCTTCTTGGAGGAGCGATCCTTCGTTGTCAAACACAACGGATGTTTATCCACATCCAGGCCTATCTTGGCAGGAGTTCCCCAGGGCTCCGTGCTTTCACCAATTTTATTTAACATATTCCTCAATGATCTCCCAAAAACCCCACCAGACGTCCATGTAGCTCTGTATGCCGACGACACTGCGATCTATTCGACGGCCCGCAAACCCAGCGTGGCGGTGAATAGACTGCAGCCGTCGATCGAAAGAATGGAAGAGTGGTTCGCCACTTGGAGAATTACCATCAATATTGATAAATGCTCTGCCATATGTTTCAGCAAGGCGCCGCGGACGGTGGAAGTCCCAACGCTGCAGCTTCGTAACGTCGACATCCCTTGGGTGGACCATACCACCTATCTGGGAGTCACCATGGACCGGCGCCTAACGTGGCAACTCCACACCAAGGAGATGGCCCGCAGAGGGATCGCCAGCATGGTCCAGATGTATCCGCTCCTACACGGAAACAGCAGGCTAGACATGAAGTTGAAAAAGATGGTATACGAGATGGTCATTCGTCCTACGATGACATACGCTGCACCAACCTGGGGTTACGCAGCCAAATGTCATATCAATAGGATTCAAGTGGTACAGAACAAGACTCTGCGACTGATAGCAGGAGCCCCGTGGTTCGTGAGGAACTCCGTACTTCATCGGGACCTAAAAGTCCCCACGATTGCGGAACTTCTCCACAAACTATCCCGGACCTACTTCGAGAGCGTGCAGTCCCATAACAACCCGCTGATAGCGGAAATCAACTTGAGGACGGTAGGAAAACATAGAAGACCCTACTCCATACTCGCAGGACAGGACACCCCGACGGCCCTGCCCTAACCAAGGATGGACTCATCATTTATTCTCTAAGTGTACTATGTTAGATGATAAGTTGAATTGTAAATACCAATGAAATATTTAAGATTTTTAGTTATTAAGAAATGACATGTAATATATGAGAACACTTTATAAAAAGTGTCAAGATAGCGGTGCGGGGTGAAGAACTCAGTTCAACCCCAAACTTAAACTTGACGATTGCAAAAGTAAAAGTATTAGACAGTTAGTCTTTGAGCTATCGTCAACCAAGTAACATAATCAGGAGTGAAAAGTGAAATATGGAAAAAATCGAATATCGTGCCGTTATAAAGTTCCTTACCAGGCAAGGAAAATCAGTCGCGACCATAATGAATGAGATGTCATTGGTTTACGGCGACTTTTGTCCAGGAAAAACCATGGTGTACAAGTGGCATAGTTTATTTAAACAAGGAAGGGAATCCCTTGAAGACGACCCGAGGCCGAGCAGGAGCATTGAGGTGACCATGCCAGCACTTATCTAAAAAGTCATCTCGGCATGTCTAAGGTCAGCGCAGGATGGGTGCCGAGAATGCTCACGCCGCCGCAAAAACAACAGCGCGTAGAGTGTTCGCGTGCATTTTTGGACCTCTGTAATGAAGACAATGGTGGTGTATTGAGTGGAATTGTTACTGGAGACGAAACTTGGGTTCATCATTATGAACCTGAGTCCAAACAGGACTCCATGCAGTGGCATAAAAAGGGCACAGCACCTCCCAAGAAATTTAAAGTGTCACAATCAGCTGGGAAACTCATGGCAACGGTATTTTGGGACTCGGAAGGAATATTGTTGATTGATTCTAAAGATAAAGGTGTTTCTATAACCGGAGAATATTACGCTTCAATATTAGAGCGACTAAAAGAAGCCATTAAAGAGAAAAGACGGGGAAAATTGACAAAAGGTGTTCTGCTTTTGCACGACAACGCGCCCGTCCAGAAGAGCTGCGTTGCGTTAGCTGCCCTGCATAAGGTGGGCTTCAAAATTGTGAATCACCCACCCTACAGCACAGACCTGGCCCCGAGTGATTATTACCTGTTTCCGAAAATGAAAAAAGAGCTGCGGGGTAAAAAATTTACTGCCGATGATGAAGTCAAGGAGGCAGTTTCGGCGTATTTTGCAGATAAAGAGAAATCATTTTTTGATGAGGGTATAAATAAATTAATTGAAAGATGTGAAAAATGTATCCGTCTTGCAGATGAATATATTGAAAAAGAAAAATAATTTGGTTTTTTTATTTCCACCCCTTGTCCCCCATTCCGCGAATATAAAAACGCTCTCTCCTACCTTAAAAATCGACTCCATAAATATCGACATTCATAAAGTACCTCAACTCATTACATAGCTATTTTTTTAGCCGTCCGATAATGACTGGTTTATGACATCGTTTAGCGTCCTTATAGTAGGTTATTACACTGCAAAGTAACAGTTCTACTAACAATAAACGATAATGACTGTCTAAATGTTAATTATTTGACATATGGGAAAATCATTAATTGGAAGCTAAAAAACATTAAAAAACTTAATTAAATGCGGTCGATCAAAAAGCTTTGTTAATGAGATTTTACGGACTCGTCACCTTCTCAAGTCTCCTCCGTAAAGTGCCTCGTTACGTACACAATACGTAAATAGCTATTAAATTCTAAATTGCAATAATATAGTTTTTAATTGATTAAATTAAATTAATTGTCATTGAATGTTTGTAGACCAGGATTATATAGGAAAATATGTAATATTATGTAGTATCTCAAGTATTCCTTAACATTTTAAAGATATACATATTCATATAATTATTGCATTTCATTAATTTTTTTTGCTATTAAAAATTATATATGAGTTAATAAACGCCATTTGATTAACATTTATAATATTTTTTAAATTTTCTTCCAAAAATCTCACTCATTTTCTATCTGCGTATATACATATATATATATATATTTATATATATATATATATATATACTACTGAGCCATTTCTTGATTACAATGACAGATATTAATTAAAAATTTCTGCACTGAAGAAGGACTCGAACCTAATCTGCCGTTTGTTGCAGGTTCGAGTCCTGCTCCGATTGTAATCAACGATGTAGCAGAAATTACTAACTTTCATTAAGTTCGCATCGTAAACTACTTAATTATATATATACACCATATACATATACACTATGTTAAGTTGTTGGCCCATGTTGTAGATGGTGATTGTTCCTGAAAAATACCTCTTCCTGACCAATGCTACCACGTGTGAGAATATTCGATCTAACGTATGTATGAAGATTCAATGAAATAAAATCCGACACCAGCAAATTGACTTCAGTATATGTACGTATCTCTTTTAACAGTTGTAACTTATAGTTACGTACACAATTTATAACGTCAGTAATTTCAATCAAAAAACAAATTCTTGAATCTTTTAATCAACGGCCAATGAATTCTCTTATAAACTTATATAACATTAATTATTCATAACGTACGAGGATAGTTTGACAAGTAGTGGGAATGACACATAGGTGGCGCTTTAATTGGTAAAACAAATGCACTGTAATTTAGGTTGCCTTTTTATATGTTTACATTCCGACATTTAGATAAATCGGTTGATTAGTATATTTTTGACAGCTGATTGAAAAAGAAGCAACACGTCGTAATTAAGGGTATGATAGCTACCGAAATAAAAGATGAGTTACGGGAAACATTAGGTGAATCTGCTCCATCATCCGCCACAATAAGTAGATGGGTAAATGAATTTAAACGTGGTAGAACAAGCTGTGTTGATGAAGCGCGCTCTGGAGCACCCAAAATCGTGACTTCTAAGGAAATGATTATAAAAATCCATAATACTATTACACAAAATCGACGACTCAAAATGAGAGAGATAGCAGACATGATAAACATTTCAACAGAACGCGTACACCACATTTTAACGAAAGAATTGGGCCTTTCCAAGCTTTCGGCAAGATAGTTGCCGCGATTGCTTAAGACTGATCAAAAGTTCACTAGTTTGCGCATTTCCAATGAATGTTTGGACCTTTATAAGCGGAATCCGGTTGATTTTTGTAGGCGATTTGTTACTTGCGATGAAACTTGGATACACTACAGTACACCCGAAACTAAATAACAGTCGCAACAATAGTTAGAACGTGGTTCTGCACCTCCAAAGAAAGCAAAAACAACTTTATCGGCAAACAAGCTGATGGCATCAATTTTTTGGGATTCAAAGGGCATTTTGCTCATTTATTACCTTCAGAAAGGTGCCACAATAAACGGACAATATTATGCAGAACTTCTACAAAAACTAAATGTTTAGATTCGTGCTAAACGGCCAGGAATTGCAAAGAAAAAGATTCTGTTTCACCAAGACAACGCTCCCTCGCATACCAACACAGTTGCAATTTCCAAAATCCACGTGTTGCATTTCCAATTAGTACCGCATGCGCCTTATTCGCCGGGTCTAGCCCCTTCCGACTTCCAGCGTTTTCCAAAATTGAAAACGTGGTGGAAAGAAATTTTCGTCTAACGACGAGCTTATCATCTTCGTAAATGAGTATTTTGCAAGCCTTCCGGAATCGCATTTTAGAGATGGCATAAGGGCATTGGAACACCGTTGGAATAAATGTATTACCCTTTTAGGAGAATATATTGAAAAATAAAAATTATTTTGTATTTAAAAAATTCGTTTTTCTTTTCCATTCTCACTACCCCCGCACGTATTAACTTTCAGTTTTCTTTAAACTAATACATGTTATTTATTACATTACCATTATTAACGGTGTATTTTTGATTTAATTTTCACATGAGTTGGTAATATTACAGTCACTGCCAGCTGTGTTTTAAATTACTATTTAATATCAAAATATATTGAATATTCTCGCATAATCTTCATGTCAAACAGATTCATAACATAAAAAAGAACAATATATTCTCAAAATTATATTCTACTCATATTTCAAGAACATAAACTATTCTCCATAATTTGTAATAATGATTGGAAAAATTCGCCCTTCTGTTGCTAACATAAATTAATTCTTCACTTCAAATTTTCAAAAATATAAAGTTTTTCTTCTATAGTTGTTTAAGCCATATGCTGAATGATTTTGTTCAAATCATCAAGATTATTGTCAACGCTTCTATTTCAACTGAACGCAATTCAATTTCAATAAATTGATGAGGCTTTTCAATCGTCTATAAATTTACAATTTCATTGTCATTTAAATGATTATTAAGCTAATTGCTGTAAGTTATTCAGGTTCAGCATCACAGAGATAGAGTTTCGATACAACAAAAACTGAGTGCACATGATGTTTCTTTTTAAGTACCTTTCAATAGAACATCACAAGCGACCTGTAAATAATCAAATAATTATTTTATTGTCTCTAAGTTATATAGATTTGTTAAAATTATCTTTTAGTACTGACAGTTTTCATAAAGGTCTTTTTGAACTTCGTTCAACAATAGCTTCAGCATCAACGACATCCTCTCTTAACAAAGTAGGCTGATATGTCGATTTTTATTTGTAAATGTAATATTTGTGTTTACAAAATATTCCATAATTCATTGTTTTTATTGAACAAACATATAATCAATATTTACATTAGGAAACTGTTAGTAAATTGAACAAAAAGCGATTGTTTTTTTTATTGTAATGAATAAACACATGTTCCTTTCGCATTCTGTTTTCCGCTGCGAAAATGACTTAATACAAAGGGTACTAGGAAAGTTTTGCAATGTGACGCAACAATGAATCGTAGGAAGCTGCTTGTTACTGCATGATGAGACCTACATATATACGTGCATAGTAGCCGCCGCGCCATGTCGATGGACTCAGTTATTCATTAGCACTGAGAGTATAAAGTGCCTGCGATGACATCGTGATCACGAAATGAGATAAAGGCAATTTTGCGTTATAATTTCGTGCGTGGTTCAAACATAGACCAGTGCTTCGAAGAAATGACTTTTGCACTAGGTGATGTTTGTCCACATCGCACAACAATACTCAGGTGGTATAGAGAATTCCAAAGGTGAAATTTAACTGCGGAGGATGCTGAGAGGCCGGGAAGGCCACGAACGTCAATTACGGAGAAAAACGTTACTACTGCAAGGAAAATACTTGGCAAGGACAGGCGAATTACTTACCAACAGATAGAGGGTACTTCAGGCCTAAATGCACCAGCATTTCGTTCGATTCTCCATGATCATTTGCACGTGAAGAAACTTTGTTCTCTCTGGATGCCGCATCGACTGACTTAAGAGCAGGTAACACGACGTGTGACTTGGTGCCGGGAGATGCTAAAAAAGTTTAATAAGATACAATCTCGGTATGTGAACAACATCGTGACAGATGACGACACTTGGCTGTACTATTACGATGTGCTGACCAAAGCTCAAAACAAAGTTTGGATCGTTGATAATGAGGACACACCCGTAGTTGTCAGGAAATCCCGATCTGTAAAGAAGAAAATGATAGCTGTACTTTTCAAATCGAGTGGAATTGTGGAACGCGTCGTTCTGGACACACAGAAGGCAGTCACAAGTAAGTAGTATACTGAACAGTGCCTGCCTAAAGTCATTAGATCTATGAAGAACCTGCGGCCAAAGTCAAGAATTGACACCTGGTTCCTCCATCACGATAATGCTCCAGCTCACCGCGCCAAAGCCTGCACCGAATATTTGACCACGACCAGATTGAAACTTCTCCCTCATCTTCAGGGCTGAACTACTGCACAGTTTCAGTGCAGTAGTTCAGCCCTGAAGATGTCCCATACAAATGGGTACGAAACGTCGGCAGATATACTAGTGACGCGGTTCCAGCCCGGAAACCCAGAAGCAGATAGCATGGACCACGACCGCGGAAGTCTACGTACCATATTTAAACACCATTTACATTTGTCGAAATAGGAGATCTAATCATAATTGATATATGGATGCGGGAGGAAAATTATAAAAAAATTTTAAAAGAAAACTTAATACCATCTAAGTTATGTATAATGAAGAACAGTTAGGTGATATGAAGAGCTAGGAAAAAAGAAAAAAAATCTACCTAACCATGATGGAAACAACTAATTGTGCGTTGCGTAGTAACATTCAATAATGACATTTTATTATATTTGTATCAGATTAGACTTGAATTTGTTCATTATTTTATGCTTTATAAAGCATTTTACAACAAAAAATAAGCTTTATTAAATTAGTATATTTTAGTATTATCAAATTTTGGACAAATATTCTAAGTGAAATATTTGTCAAAACAGTTTCGGTGGAGTCTTGAATCTATTAAAGATAACCGACAATCTTTTGCGATCAAGCGAGAGTTATTCTTGTTGAATATATTCCAAAGAGGATTACCAAATAAACCGAATTTGGCTCCATCCGAGTTCTTTATATTTAAGAAAACACCTCAGAGGGCATCATTTTGCAAACGATAATCAATTGGAAAAGATTGATGCCTATTTGGAAAAACAATAGAAATTTTTTTTTCTGGTGAAGTACATTTAAATTAGCAAATTAGCAAATTACGTTGAAAAATCAAATTGTCGAACAAGTGGGAATAGTATGATAGCTCTTTTACATTTTTTTAATATTATTTTTTTGGGTGACATGAATATTTTTTGTTTCCGATTTAAAGTTTTTCAACAAAAACTAAATTAAATATTTGTTGACAGATTTTCACTACTTTCGTAGTAGCATAATACTAACACACGTTTATACGAGTTTTAAACATAAACTAGTTACGTTCTAAGTGCCCGAATTATTATCTGTATATATTGAAAAATATCCCTGAAATGTAACATTTTAATAAAAAATATGCAATCGTGAAATATTTTTCTTCAATATCGCTATATATTGTATTTACATATTCAAAAAAAATATACTGCAAGAAGAGAAATTAAATGAAATTGAACGTAGATAAAAGCTTTTAAAACAAATAACGGAACTGGAAACTCATTTCTACTTACTAGACTTTCTATATTTTATATGCCAAAAAAACAAAGTCTATAAGACGAATAATTTGCATTATTTGAATTAACAGATTAGATACAAAATTAATTTAATTTTGAAGGAAGTGTTTTAAAATTTATTTTAAGACGAAATTTTATACTAATGTTATTACATCTGTGACAGATTTTTGACATTCAAACCGAGAATTCAATCGAATCGGTCCTATGTATTCGTAGAATTAGTTTAATGAAAACTCACTCAAAACCTTCGTAAAAAGCACTTTCTAAACATTCAATAAATTTTGCTACTAGAAACATGAGAGTAGTACAAAGTGTTACGAACTAGTAGCAACAATTTTCGCTCCACAACAGTCGACACGTATAAAAATTTTCGAACGAAACGTTAACAGTCTCGATCGCCTTCACGTGAGAAAACACGGCAACTGAAAAGCGCGCTGATTTTCAGATACATTCATGGCTAGGAAAGTGAATGAGTTACCATAGATACGTCTCTGACAAGGGCGCATGTCGAAAATACCTAATATAGTGAAGGTTTTAACTTTCCAAATTTCTAATTGTCATTTATCTATTTCTGAAATTAAATAATTTCAATGAAAAAATACTATACATACACTATCGCTCATGAGTATTTGATCACTCGCATTATTTAACTCGCAAATTGTAACAAAAATCAAAATTAAAATACTAATAGCTTTTTATTATTTACATATATGAAAAATAAACATATTTTTACATCTAAAATAAATTGTTGTGTAATATATTTATCTAAATTTTAGACTCGTCTATATGCCCTCCTTTACTTTTCACTGCAACACATAATCAAGGCATTCTTTCGATTAATTTTCGGAATGTCTCAGATTTTATTTTACATCGCCACTCGGTCAAGTTCTTCCCACGACAACACGATGGGATTTAAATTGGGACCCTGGGGAGGCCACGCCATAACTTTTATGGTTCTCTCGTTCTCCAATTTCTGCAAATATTTCCGGCATAGTTTGGAAGTGTTTCGGGTCATTATCTTGTTGGAAGATAAAATACTGACCCGAAATTTTAATTCCAGAGGGAATTGCGTTTTCCTCTAATATGCGCCTATACTGTTATTTTTTAGAATACCTTCGATTTTTCCGATGTCGCCTACATTTGATCCAGAAAAGCAACCCCATATCATGACTGAACCTACACTGTGCTTAACAGTAGGGGCTATGCATTCTTCCCGGGCACACTCACCCACAGACCTCCTCACGAAAACACGTCTTCGTGAACCGAAAATCTCGAATTTGGATTCATCGGTCCACAATACTTCTTCTATGGTCCAATTTTGCGTGTTCACTTTAAACGTTTCTGCTTGTTTTGCTTACGTAGAAGCGGCTTTCGCATTGTAATTCATCCATGAAGGTCGGCTTCTTTTAATCGCCGTTTAACTGTGTAAACACTTATAGGTTTTCGACGAACAGTATTCATTTCTGCTGTGGTTTCTGGGGCTGCTTTTCGTTTATTGCTCTTGCTTGTTACCACGGTTGCAAGAACTGCTGAGGTTGTTGGCCTTGGTCTGCCTTTTCGAATTCAGTTCAACACATTTCCACATTCGCGGTGTTTTTTGATAATATAACCCAGGGTGTACTGTTTTAATTTAAGTTCTGTGTCAATTTCGCAATTGCTTTTGCCAGTTTTATGGTATGCGATTACAAACGATCGTGTTTCTACACCCAATTCCTTCCGTTTAGGCATTTTTAACCGATTGAACTTCTTGAGACGCACGATGTTATCACTATAGCCCCTCACAAAAACTAACTGCAATTTTGCCAACATACCCAACTATAAATACATAATAGTTTACAATAACACCCTACCTTAAAACAAAATAATAACAATCGAAGATTTCCAAGAATTGAGAGATCTAATCCCTTAAGTGCAATTATTCTACCTAGAGTTTCATTAGGGTATTATCATCCATTGTGAATAATAGGGTAATCGCATAATTATCTTTGAATAAGCTTTTATAGATTGTAATGTTTAGTATGAAGTTATTTCTTACTACAGAAATAAATTTTATAATTACAATTTTTCTATAGAAACTGTAATGAGACTAGGGTGACCAAATACTTATGAGAGATAGTGTATGTACGAAGGGTACTAGAAAAGTTTTGCAATACAGCTTTGTTTATTTAATTTTTTCAAAGTAATTTCCTCTACACTCAATACACCTCTCCATCCTCCAAAACCAATCTTTAAACCAGTTGTGCCAAGTTTCACTAGGGAGTAGAGAACACTCGTTGTCTCAAGCCCGCAGAAGGTCCTCATCACTGGAAAACCGCCTCCCTTATAGCTTCATTTTCACATGCGGGAACAGTGCAAAGTCACAGGAAGCAAGATCTGGACTATAGGGAGGGTGCTCGAGAAGTTTTAATCCTGTTGTGGTCAAATATTCGGTGCAGTCTTTGGCGCGGTGAGTTGGAGCATTATCGTAATGGTGGAACCAGGTATCTATTCTTGACTTTGGCCCCAGGTTCTTCATAGATCCAATGACTTTAGGCAGGTACTATTCAGTATACCACTTAGCTATGACTGTCCTCTGTCTGTCCAAAACGACGCGTTCCACAATTCCACTCGCTTTGACAAGTACAGCTATCATTTTCTTCTTTACAGATCGGGATTTTCTAACAACTACGGATGTGTCCTCATCATCAAAGACCCAAACTTTGTTCTGAGCTTTGGTCGGTATATCGTAATAGTACAGCCAAGTCTCGTCACCTGTCACGATGTTGTTCACATACCGAGATTGTTACTTATTAAACTTTTTTAGCATATCCCGGCACCAAGTCACACGTCGTGTCATCTGCTCTTCAGTCAGTCGATGCCGTACCCAGAGAGAACAAAGTTTCTTCACGTGCAAATGATCATGCAGAATCGAACGACTTGCTGGTGCATTATGCCTGAAGTACCCTCTATCTGTTGGTAGGTAACTCGCCTGTCCTCGCCAAGCATTTTCCTCACAGTAGTAACGTTTTCCTCCATAACTGATGTTCGTGGCCTTGCCGGCTTCTCAGCATCCTTCACAGTTAAATTTCCCCTTTGGAATTCTCTATACCACCTGTATATCGTTGTGCGATGTGGACAAATATCACCTAGTGCAAGAGTCATTTCTTCGAAGCACCGGTCTATGTTTGAACCACGCACCAAATTATAACCCCAAACTGCCCTTATATCATTTCGTGACCACGATACCATCGCAAGCACTTTACACTCTCACTGCTAATGAATAACTGAGCCCGTCGATATGGCGCGGTGGCTACTATTCACGTATGAACATGTCTCAACATGCAGCAACAAGCTCATTTTTGCGTCATATTGCAAAACTTTCCTAGTAACCTTTGTATATACCCACAATAGCTTTTTTTAAGTTGACCGTATTTGACTTTTTTTTTAATTGCGCGGATCACTTTATGAAAGCACATATACGCTATAAAATGTTTTTTAACAATGATGCAGCAGTTAATTTAAAACTATCAATATTGAAACGGAACCTACAAATAGTAAAAATGTAATTATTGTAAGTTGCTGTTATAACTATGTTACACATTGTTTTAGTAGTGCAATTTAATTTATCAAGAGTAGTTAGTCGAAATTTCATATCATATTCAAACGTCAAAAAATTTGAAGTAAAATTACATAAAAAATTATCAAATTGTATTATAATTATAACTGCTGCAGTGTACTCCCAGCCACTGCAATAATTCCCAAGTTATGATGTTACTAAAAAAACGGTCACACGTAGAATAATTAGAAAAAATAACTAACATAAAAATACTCTACTTCTCCCAATATCTGAAAATGATAAATTAATTGATTAATAAAAGAAATATACTTATCTACATTCATATAATTTTATAAAACTTACCCGTTATTGTAATTTTCTTATTATAGCTCTAATTCTCATTTCAGAATGATCAATTCTTAATTGCTTGTACAGATTAAGTATGCTGTTTTACTCTCCTAGCAATAAATGGCATAAACCTTTTCTTGGCGGAGAAATGGGCGTGATACTATTTGTACTTGATATTTTTTAACAAAAACTAATTTGAGTTCTGTAAAAATCTATTATTTCAAAAGAAGTATGACGAAAACTAAATAAAGGGAAGGAAATCAACAGCGGATGCAATGAATACTTAATACGCGCAATTATTTGCTACTTAAACTGTAACAACATTTGCATAACAATATTAGTTTAACAATGAGGTTGTGTGAACATGTGTCGCTCGCGTAATTAAAAAACAGAGTATAGTATTACAAAAATCAGAATTTAACAACATAAATTTTCAAAAGAAAAATAAATATAAATTAAACATGTTTTAACAGTAATAATCATTAGTATTCTAACTTGAATGTTAAAGTATACAATATGTCAATAAATAAGTAACAACATTTGCATAACAATATTAGTCTAACAATGAGGTTGTGTGAACATGTGTTGCTCGCGTAATTAAAAAACAGAGTTTAGTATTACAAAAATCAGAATTTAACAACATAAATTTTCAAAAGAAAAATAAATATAAATTAAACATGTTTTAACAGTAATAATCATTAGTATTCTAACTTGAATGTTAAAGTATACAATATGTCAATAAATAAGTACAATACATACATACAAATACAGATTTATTAAAAGCAGACTACCCAATACATTTTAAAAGAATTCGCTAACACAAGGAGAAACCCTCTATAACATGCGCGTACGTCATCATTCGTTAATAACTTTGTCCGATAAGGCTGCATTACATATTAAATTGTTTGAAGAGATCACGTTGTTTTGTGTTAAAATAAATGGAAGCTAGTAAGATAGCTTCCATTTAATACATTTAGTGACATTTAATATCTTTGTTAACTATTTCATCTTGAAGGTAATTTTGATGGAGCCTGTGGTTGATTCACTTAATCACTGAAGGTTAATATGTAACCCATTGCCACATTAATTTTCGAATTCTGTATACGTATTTCGTCAACTAAGTTGTCATCATTAGCAGATAATTAAAAAGTGTCGCACCTGGTAAACTACGGCGGCACCGTTGAGAACCAAAATGTACACGGTGCAGTGTACGTTTTGGTTCTCAACGATACGGATCGCATACGGAGCTTGTTTTCGTATGGATATTTTTCGCCGTAGTTTACAAGGTGCGACACTTTTTAATTATCTGCTGATGATGACAACTTAGTTGTTGAAATACGTATACAGAATTCGAAAATTAACGTGGCAAGGGGTTATATATAAACCTTCAGTGATTAAACTATTTCATGTAACTCAAATAAAGTGCAACATATACTTATTTCTTTGTCACTCTTTTTTAATAATTATTTTTAAAGAAAATATAAATAAGAATAATAATAATAATTCGTTATTAGTGGTATTTGAATTTCAAGTACCAATGTTTTATATCGTATGAAAATAAAACATTGAATTTTTAAATAGATAATTGTAATTTGTTAAGGTAGGAAAATGGAAAATAAAAAAACAGTTAAAAAATCGTTTCGTTATGCTTTTTTCGTATTCGTTCTTAATCTCCTGCGACAAAATATTACCATATGACCAATCGATGTTTAAATATTTCTCCATACGATTTCCTTACCTTTTCTTTATTTTTTGAAAGAAATTTGTTATGCTGCTGTTTATCAGTGGTTTCTACAATGAAATAGTTAACACGTTATTATTAATATAACGGCGGATCAATAGTTAGTGATCATAACAGTCAAAATTTGAGTTTATTCCGATCGTAAAAAACTTGTTATTTGAATAAAAAGTGAATTGCTTTTAATTTGTTCTGAAACATGAGAAAAGTGGAGTACCGGCCAGTGACTAAGTTCTTGTTTTTAAAAGACAGAACAAAAGATGAAATCCAAGCTGAGCTGGAACCTGTTTACAGAGATCAATCTTCATCGATTAGCCAAACTAGTCATATTTGACGAACTACGTAAATGGGCACCCAATTGACGTGTGTACTCCAAAAATTATTAATAAGGTACATGATATGATACTAGATAACGGTCGAATAAAATTACGCAGCAGAGGTTTTATATATTTCATACCGCGGCAACTTATAACTTCCGTCAGAATTGGCGGACATCAAAAGGGTAATTCGGTCTTTTGCAGCTTTACCTCCTACAGCCTTTTCTCCGCGAAAACAGAAGGTTCCGTCAGGAATAGCGCGATAATATTCATTTCATCGCAGTTATAAATGCAGTCTGGCTTATAATCTTTTAATAAAGACTGTAAAACCTCACTTATCCACGTATTTGCAGCAACTACATCTGCGTCACTTGCTTCACCTACAATTTTTTTGAAAGAAATTTGAGAACGACTTTTCCATATGGTAAACCACCCATTTGTTGCTTGAAAATACACTACCCAGATTTTGTGCAATCTGTTCGGCTTTTTCCTTCAAAATGGATCCGCTAAGTGGAACTTTACGCGCTCTTTTTTCCATAAACCAATGATTTAAAGCATTTTCTAGGTCAGCATTCTTCCAGTTGCGTCTTCGTTTTTGAGTAGATTTAAAATTATCACGCCAATCACTTAAAATACTGTCTTTTCTTTTTAACAATTTACTCACTTGTGTTGAGACACACCAAATTTTTTGGCAACATCCGAGTGACTTCAAGTTGTTTCTTCCAAAAACTCATGCAATTTTACTTTTTCCTGCAGCGCAAGATCTTTTCTTTTCAAGTTTGTCGAAGAAGCCATTTTTCACTCAGTTTCACTCACTTTCGATTGCAATGTCAAATAACAAACTGACCAGAATTATAGAAATTTCCTGCTTTTAAAACCTCCGAAAAAATTTTTATTGTATGTATGTAATTCGCACAGAATTAACCATTATCTAAATACTGTTTAAAATCACTTAGGTACAAGATTTTATTGCAATACGTAATTATCCGAAGTTTATCTGTAATTATGTATATAATAGCTTTCTAAAAGTAAAGTAAACATTCATAGTAACTTTTCGTTTACATCCACCTTTAGTTAAGCAGGTGGTGAAATCTATTGTTTTATGAAGACAAAATCGCATTAATGTTCTTAGAAAAGCCATTCTTTTGTCCAATATTTTCTATTAAAAGATATTCGTATAATCGAATAATACCTAAAGGGAAATGGTTTTGTTCTTGAGATTTTAATTCCTTTAACCGATGTATTCTATTAAAAGGGTTTCCAATAGACGGGTTTCACTGTATGTAGATACGATTACACAAATATCAAATATGATAAATATCCACCGTTTCTGAAACTAATCTTAGAAGCAATTACCGAATTGCTACGTTTTTATCAGAAAATATGTAAAAGATTTATCATATTAGAGGAGATCATGTTCAAATTTTAATAAACATGTTAATGTCATACATTATTCAACATACAAATATATACACGAAGAAAAACCGACTGTATGTATAGTGATAAATCTCCAAGTGTAGAATATTTAAAACAAGAAATAATCATTCACGAGAAATTGAGGTAAATATAAAGGAAACAAGTAGAGTATGTATATGTAAGTAAAAGAATACACGTAAAATTATGTTATAATTCTTATTAAAGTTGGCACTCTGAGCGTTCTGTCAACAGTGCGTGCTTCATAGAAGTGCATGGGGTTTAGCAGGTAAAAAATGTAAATAAACACTTACGTGTTTTAGCGTTTCCAGTATGCAGATGTATAAAGTGTATAAGATCGATTAAATATTTGTAATTACATATTATTATTAGTCACGTATTAGTATTCGGTTAATTGTAACAACACGTTTAAATATTTTTTGTAGGTTTTTTGTTTTTATATTAATAATAATAAAACGCAGTTCATAATTTTATTACAATCACAAGTTATAATTATATTGCATATCGCTATTGTGAATTTATTACTGGAAACATAAAAATAACAAACCTATAGGGAATTCCTGAAAAATAATATTTTCTAAATTGTGTGAACGTTTTAACTGAAAAACTACTTCGAAACATATTGAATATTAAATTTAATTTCTTTCTTCATACGTGGTCGATATTAATCTGTGACTTACAAACTACCCTCTTCTGGATTTTCTTAAACGTATTGTATATAATTAATACATTAATGAGAAACTAATAGAAATATAATAATACAAATATTTAACTGATCTTATTCATGATGTCCTCGTACATAAGTCAGGTGTTACACATTCAGTGCACCATACGTCAATTATCTTTTTTTTAAGATATTCGGGATTGCCTTTTTAAATAAATACGGCATCTCCGACTAAATCATTACCATTCCGGTAATTGGTTTCTTCTTTACAACAGGGTATCTACGTATTTACTTGTCACATTGCTTTTTGCTTTTTACTAAGGTCAAAAAATTCCGTATTAGTGCCACTACTGCATTAGTCAGATTTAACGTCGGCAAACCTTTCTCTGAAAATTAAAAATTGCACTAAAAGGAAGAAAGAATAGAAATATGATGAACATTTCAAAAAGTAAAACCTGCGAACAATTTATTAAAAGTTTTTTATTTACTTGTTTTTTTCTTGACACAAAAGACAAATCCTAAACGTTTCTGACTGAAGCCCCGAACCTAATAATTCTTCCTTTTTAGGGATTTCAATATCGTGTGAGGAAGATTTCATGACGAAAACGAAAGAACAGTAGCTATAGTATTTTGAGGGCCTCACTTTAAGCTCTACTTTACTTGTATTTAAAAAAAGCTGATTATGTTGAAAAATAATTACGACGTAATGTTTTGTTTCACCTTCCTCTTACTCAAGATATTTCCTGAAAGTCTTGCAAATAAGAGAATTGAAAGTTAATCGTTTGATAATGCTCTACAAGCATATTGATTAATATCTTCAAAGCAATTTTGATTCTATTTTCCCCACATCACCTCATTATAATTAACATGAAAAAATAAAACAAACCCCGCCTGTATAACACAATGCCGCTTCACCAGAACTTTTATTGTCGCAAATAAAATCCATATATACTGTTTTATTATGCGACGAAAAACATTCACATAAAAGAAAGCCTTTCAAACGAAAATTAGTTCTCCCTTTATTAAAAGTATTTTTACGCATGAATTCAAGAGATAATTGAATTAAGCCCGCTTTTTTTTTCGCCATTCCGAATTGCGAAAATTAAATTTTCACGACACATTCAGACTTAACAATTATTCGGCGTTGGAACACATTTACTGTCAAACTAATTAGATATGGGCGTAATAAACAGAACAAAATATGCTTGGAACAACGTTGTTGTGATTTAAGTCCTTTGTAAATATAACTGACAGGTAGGAACAAAAAAAAAACAGCAGAAATACACCTCTTATCGTAAATTCGAAATTTTATTAGCGTTTCTATCAACCCAATATATTACACATCGACAAAATATAGATAAAACGCAACGACAATAAATAAAAACTGACAAAAAATAAAACTACTAAAAACACTAAAATTAGATAAATTCGGAGAAACGCTTTAAATATTGCAAAAATAAGATAAAGTTCATATTTAATCATTTCAACCAAAACTTGCTAAAGCTGTGGATAAAATAATAACAATATATAGCAAACGAGTTTTACCAGATTGTTAACTTGGGTAGAGATCGTTCTGTTTCCAAACTGGCAGTCGATGTTGCACAGAAGAATTTCTCTGTTTCCTTATGTTACAACTGCTAAGTTGATATCCATAACAGTTGTTGTGGCTGGGATTGTCCTACCCTGGAACAGGGCGTGGTGTTTTTATCCAGCGATATTTGATATAAAACCGGTCTTTATAAGGGCCACACGTTTTATACCTAAAATCTTGGTGCGCACTGTTGGTCAAAACTATGAAGCGGCGGAGGTAGAGCGCAGAAGGCGGCGATGTTTCCAAGTGCTGACGCTAGATTGCAGGTTGAACAGTGAAATCTGATCATTGACAACCGTAGTACTTGAGGAAGTTTTCTTCTGGTTTGCCACTAGGATTGGTGAATCCTTTCTTTACTCGGCACTCAATGTCCGTGTACCCTTGACTTTGGGCGTCTGGCTTTCCTGACGAGATTGTTCTTTCTCCCAGTTTTATTCTCGTAACTGAGTTTTCACCTACCACTTAAGTTACTACTTAGCTACGATTGCGTTATGAATATATTATGCCGATCGATTAATTCATCGACTTATAGTTGGATAGTGTCAGTCGTGAAGCCTCGACATGTGCACATTTTATTGGACATTGGCATCTTACTAGAAGAACGATTTTATTCCCATTAATTAACCCTCGAAACCAAACGTGAGGTATTTAATGTACAAACTTTGCATTACATAGTGGCCTAATCCTTCTCTTTTTTCCTACGGTAACTTTACGGTTCTTTCCTTCCCTACCTTCGATAGCTTGTTAATTAATGAATGGACTGAGTTAGTATGTTTATGAAGGTACCGTGTTCATTTTATATATAAAGCCGTGGAATTAATCGTTTAGTTTATATGCAACCGTTCAATCTTATTACGGGATCGTTTAAGAGTGTTTAGATCCTGATTTGTTACATTTAAGCAATAGTTTAAATTTACAGGCGAGCTGATTAAATTGAAGGTAATTATACAATTATTTATTCTATCATAGAATTAATTGCTTTAAGTAATTATTAACTAGTTAGACAGCATTTATTATTAAAAAGGGCACTCTTACAGCCGTAATTTAATTTAAGGGCTTGTTGATATACCGTTCCATATTTAAGTATTACTTATAAAATTTGATAACTCTAATGTAGTCGGTGACTATAATTTATCTTCATAAATTGGTTAGCTTCAATTTAATTAATTAAGGACTTCTTTAGTAAGTATATCGTGATTCATAAGTACTACTTTTACATATTTGTTGACTTTAATAAAGGGCCCGTTGGACAATTCGCCATAATTGTTTATTTTTGCTACCTTACAATTAATTAGTAAACCTTTAGCTAATAACAATACTTTTTTCATTCAAATAATCTAATGGTTTTTATAGACCACACTCTATAAATAAGTAATAAATGCAATTATTTAATGAAATTATTAATTCAGTAGTGAGCTGAACATTACTTTTATTATTGTTTTTTTTTTGTTATTAGAAAGTGCTCATTAAGCTGCACATATATCAAAGAGGGCTTTTTATTCTACTGGTGTAAACCAACTATAAATATAGGTGGAGATAAGCAATTAGAGTTCTGAACTGTAATGTAGACGTTTCTTTTTTTTTGAATACCTGTCTAGTATATATATATATATATATATATATATATATTTTTTAATACAGCTTATTGTAAAATATTTGAACAAATACAATAAACTTGTAATAGTGCTTAACATTTCTTTTTTTAGGTATGAAAGGAACCCTTTCTTTTTTTTATGTTAACTAAATACTGAACGTATTTTATCGATCAACCTTTTGCTTCAATATTGGCTTAGGGCTTTCAGGGTAACAATACTGTGGCGTCCCATTTGGTCTGATTAACAGGGAACACCCCCTCCCACTTTCCGAATTTATTTCTTAAGCTAGTTTTAACACCCTAGAGGTCAAACAAAGGAATCGTTTAAGGTAAGCATACTGGCGTTTATTTATTGTTCTACTAGCGCAGGGGGAACATTACACAGTATTGGCAGTCACTTCTAGGGCACCCAATGCTGCGGCGCCCTCTAAAGAAATTTTGTATAGGAATCTCTCTATCCTCCGAAGTAACGAGCTAGCTCCAGTCTATAAGTCACTTAGTTTTTAGAAAGCAATATAGATTTTTGTGACAAAAATTTACAATATGTAGATTGAGACGTAAGAAATTGCTCACTATATATAATAAATTTTAAAATTCATAATATATTTTACTTCCAACAAAATATATTTTGTATAATTGTAAGGTACTGTTTAAAAGAAAATACTAAATATGAACAGATAACATTAATCATTAATACTTATTAAATAAAATTCTATTATAAAAACAAATTTGGATCTAAATAACTTATCCTAACATTGATAACTCATAACATATTGCATTTCTTTTCAAGTATCTGCTTTATTTCTTATGAACTCCCTTTATCAACACGTTATATAAATCTTTGTAATAAATACAATATTATTATTATATATTTATCAGACAGATGGTTTTGTCGTTTAACCTTTATCTTTCTTTTCGTAAAATAATATGTACATTCATAGTTATATAATTTCAGTTTATGTACTTATTAATCTGTTTTGTATTACTATAATTCTTCACATATAAGTTATGATTCATTACACGTACAACCTTATACAATAGTTCAATTTTTAACCAAATAAATTATATTGTTTATTTCTAAATAACACTTTTAAAACATTTTAGCTAATTGGTATTAATATATATCTTTAAAATAGCACTTTTATTACTTATTTAAACATTTATATATGAGGCATTTTCTATACTTTTGTGGTATGTATGAATTTTCTTTTCTAGATTGGAAATATTTTTAATAAATTTTATGATTTCAGCTATAAATTTTGAATACTTCCAACTGTTTTTCATTGCTTCCTTGGATAACTTATTTGCATTCGTCGATGTAAATAGAGAGAACAAAAGACTAGATCAATTTAAATAAAAGATTCTCTTCTTCAAAATTCCATTTTAAACTAAAACGTTATGACTTTTTGGATTCTCTGACTTCAAATTAATACGTATATGTTAACTTTATATTTTAAATATTTATATTAAAAGAATTTTCCATATTTCTTAGTAAAGTATTTAATAAGTGATGCTTTTAATGATTTTATATTTTAAAAGTCAAAATATTTTACTTGAAATACTGAAAATATGTAGTATTATGGTTTCCTTATAAATGTTAAATTATTATTTCTGTCACCAAATATACACTGTATCATTTGATACAGTCAATTTATTTACAAAAGTCTAAGAACTAAGTGATAACTGATAACGTACATACAATAACTAACGCTAATATAAGGATGTTTAAACAATCTGTAAGTATTATTATTGTTTTACTTACTCATACAGTTTCTTATTCTACACTTTTAGTTACACGTTCATACATGTAGATTTTGCTACCTATATAAATTTATAAATAATTATTATATGTTCAATTATTATATCTCATACCGAATTCTAATATACGGTGGGCCATTTAAAAGTTTAAATTTGAATATGCAATAATTGTTGTGAAGTACAATTGTTTCGGTTAGAGATGGAATATTATTTCGTTCACATGGCTGCTGTGGCTGGCCTCACAGTACCCCATTCGATTGGACCAATTTTCGAGCACCTTTTCGAGTATATGGGGTCGTATCTCAGCAATGGCATCACGAATGTTGGCCTTCAAATGCTCAATTGTTTCTGGTTTGTCGGCATAACACTTGTCTATAACGGCGCCCCACAGAAAATAGTCCAACGGTGTCAAATCGCAGCTTCTTGGCGGCCAATTGACATCACCATTTGGTCTAATTAAACGGCCATCAAACGTTTGACGCAATAAATCGATTGTGGCATGAGATGTGTGGCAAGTTGCACCATCCTGTTGAAACCAAGCATCGTTCATATCAATACCATGAAGAGCGGGCATAAAAAATCGATCATGGTGCGATAGGTGTCTCCATTGACCGTAATGGTGGCGCCGTTCTCATTTTCAAAAAATATGGGCCAATGATGCCTCCGCTCCACAAACCGCACCAAACAGTCACTCGTAGTGGGTGCATTGGCTTCTGGAAGATCACGTGTGGGTTTTCTGAGCCCCAAATACGGCAATTTTGCTTGTTAACGTGCCCACCAAGATGACAATGAGCTTCATCCGAAAAGATGATTTTTTTGGCAAAATCGACATCATCGTGCAGTTTCTCATTGGCTCATCTAGCGAAGCGAAAATGAAGCGGATGGTCGTACGGCTTCAACTCTTGAACCAATTGAAGTTTGTAAGGCGTCAAGCCGAGATCTTTTCGCAAAATTCGACGCAAATTGGTGCGTGAAATGTTCAATTCTTGAGAACGATGACGAGTTGATGTTGATGGATTCTCACGCACACTCTCAGCCACAGCTTCGATATTTTCGAGTGTACGCACTGTACGAGCACGCTCACGTATTGGCGCATCAACAATGAAACCAGTTTCACGAACTTTAGCAATAAACTTGCATATACCGGGCACTGTTGGTCCTTCTCTGCGACCAAATTTTGTACGACATTTTCGTGCAATTTCCGACCAATTGTCTTTGCTTTGGAAATAAATTTCCAATAAATCCCAACATTGCTCAAGCGTAAATCGATTCATTTCGTTCAGTGGAGGTAATATACTGAATTTTGTGATAGAATAGAATGACATAAGTATTGCCAGATTCGAATTAACCGGTGGTTCAAATTTAAACCGATAGATGGCCCACCACTTCTATATATATATATACATACATATATCTATGCGAATAGTATGCGTTTCACGAAATTACTTCGTTTCGAAAGGTAAAAATACATAAATGAAAATATCTTTTTCAGGAAACTAAAATTTTATTAAAAACTGTTACAGTGCTTCGGCACTGCAGGTTCTTAATTGATTGTGGTGCAAAAAAAACTACTAGACTAGAGGTGATGATGTAGCGTTTATTACAAATACTGAACGTAAACAGTAAGATATATAAAAATTATAAATTTGTTCGTTAAATATAGTTACTCCAACAAATTCCACAAAGAAAAGAAAAAAAAGAAAAGAATATCTTAATATCTGAACTAGCACGTACTTGGTAACATGAAACTAAGGTGCACATAAAATATTACTCCCGTATATATATATATATATATATATATATATATATATATATATATATAAGAATTTACGTATTATAACCTAAACTACATGCATTTCTGAATCTGTGTCTACGACGAAATGTTTGTTACGAAATAAATCGGTCTGTCCTGTTCGTTTGTCTTCTCGATAGTTTCACGCGTCGGTGAGTGGGACGATGCTTGGCCGCAAAGGGGCTAAACTCCCAGGGAGAAAGAACCAAGAAGAAAAACCCTAAAGAGCACAATTCCATAAGCCCGAGCACTTCAAAGAAACCAGAGACGTGCCTGTAGACGTTATTCAGGGCTTTTCTATGTGAACTACGTTCGAATTTTTGAACGACGCTTTCTTTGATTAATTAATATGATTTTTTAATTCCAATATCGGTGATATTTATTCAATACTAAGTATTTCTTACTTCTGAATATTTCTTATATCCCTCTAACTGAGGAGACCCGACTCGGGTATTAAGCGACTGCCCTTTCTAACGTCTGATTCTGTTCTGCCTAACCTGGGCCATGCTAATGGGCGCGACGATGCAAAGAGGATACCTTCTCGACCATTCGAGAATAAAAGCCCAGTCGACACGTAGACCACACAGAATAATACGCGCACCTGAAACTCATCCATCGATGCGGCGAAAGTGAGTCAGACATAAAGGATGACATCATCGCTTACGTTTATGGCAACTATAAGTCGCTATGCGTCATACAGCAAGGATTACCGAAATAACTGTGTTTTACTATGTGCAATATTGACCTTTAACATAATTGAATAAATACCGAATATACGAAAGTTACATTATATGAAACTGAAAAAAACTATATACTAACAACGCATTTGAACATACATGATTTTTCGCAAATGGGTTTTCGCAAATGAAACAAATAATTTATAAGATACAAATTAAACCGTAGCAATATATATATATATATATATATATATATATATATATATATACATATATATACAAATGGAAACTTACCCCGAATTTGATCTTGATAATTTTAAAATATATTCCGTACACTCTTTTAAACACTGTAAAACAATGCACTCAGACTTTATCTGTATCTTAAAAATACTTCCAAAAATTGGTATCGTTTATTTGCAGCACACTAATCTAAAATATGGTACAATTAATAAATAAATATGTACAAATATAAAATGTCCCATATCGTCCGAACACATAAACAGCTTCTTCGAAACTGCACCCGTTTTGAGTAGTTACATATAAAATCAAATGTAATAAGTCAGTAACAGTAGTACACCTATTCCGGACAGAAAAAAGTATTGATAAATAAAGTGGTCACATTTTTTTCTGTACACTAGGTTCGAAATAAGTGCATACCGAATATTTACTGTCTCATCCAAGGCCGATGGCTATGCTCAGTTATATTTTTGTTGGACCATACGTACTTACGCACTTAAAACATCGGATGCTATCCTGTCGCGCAAAAAAAAAATTTTTACGAACATGTATTCTATATTTCACTTGTTAGCAAAGAAAAACTAGTCTAGAAATTAGGGCAAGGAAAGGACTCTTGTAAGAAATAAAATAGCAAATGTAAAATTTTGTTTATAAAGAAATGAAGCATGCATACCACACATACGTACGTACGTAGACATGTACTTTTAATATTTGTATTAAGCGACGGACAAAAATTAGGAATATAAGATATATAAAAATTAAATTCAATTATAATTGCACTTGCAAATAATAAATTAAATAACTGCTTTTTTTAAAAAAACTAAAGATACAATTTAAAATAATTAACAGTGTATGTTTCTAAGGGAATATATTTTATATGATAGAAAAAATACATTGAAGGAAAAGGACAATCGTGAGGAAATAAGGCTTTGATATGTCTTAGTCCTAGTTCGAGCGTACAAACAAAAAGACCAAAATAGAATTGTGTTTGATAACATATGCAACATAGTGTTCCATAATTTTATTTGACAGAAAAATCATGGTTTTCCATAGAAAAGTCAAAAAAATTCGAAATATTTTTGGTCGCACATTTTCAAAATTTGTGATCCCTTAGCCTTAACGACCGACAATATAACATTTCTATATTAAAATTTGTCGACTCAGAATTAATCATAGAATCGTCCTACCTGACGATTATCGGTGAATTTCTGACCATCGTATATATGCATATATATACATATATGAAATATATGTATATATACATATATGACATTTTTTGACGGAGATTGATTTTCTCAAGCACTAACTTCGTTGTAATTACTGATCCAACAACGTCAATCCACTTTAAGCAAGTTGTATTCTGAAGGATAGGGCAGCGTGTTTTTTTATTACACTAGCTAAATTCTTGTTAACGTCGTTTGGACAATACATCTGGCTGAAGGCAAAACCTACTCATACATTTTCGCTGCAAGTTCTCGGGGTAAGTGTAGGAAAGCGGGTTTACGAGGAAGCGCTATTTAGACCCCAATGAATATAAGCAATTAACAACTTTAAGAAGGGTTGATGAAGTGATGTCCTTTACCACTATAATATATGTATATTTCTGTTACTTTATTCTATCAGCACAGAATGCCGTCAGTTTTAAATATACAGTACCGCGTAATTAAATTAGGGTCACTCCCATTTCTTAGAAATACCAGGTCGTTCAACAAGTTTTGTCGTTCGATAAGAGATGGCGCTATTTCGTTCATCGTTTTATCTTTCTGAAAATTGTACTACTTTCTTATGAACACGTGTGAAGTTTTCCCATTCGTATACTCACAGGTGTTCAAAGTTGACGTGTCACAGTATTTTTTTACAATGAAAAGCTTAACACCGAAACAAAAAGTGTATAACGACTCTTCACCTTCGATTAGAACAGTAGAAAGATGGTTTGCTGAATTTAAACGTGGTTGTACAAGTCTTAAAAACGATCCATGTGAAGGACGTCCAAAAAGTGCATCAACACCTGAAATCGTAGCAAAAATACAGTACATGATTTTGGAATGTCGTTCACTAACCGAAAGAGATTTAGTAGAAGCCCTAGGCATCTCATTAGGCAGTGCGAACAATATTTTGGCTGAAGTTTTGGGTTTCAGAAAGCTGTGCGCACAATGGGTGCCGCATTCGTTAAAAATGGAACAAAAACACATTCGAATGAGACTTTCTTAGCAACATTTGAAGCGTTTTAGAAAGAATAAAAGCGATTTTGTGCGTCGTTTCATCAGTATGGATGAGACTTGGGTCTACCACCATAATCCTCAATCAAAATAAGAGGTTAAGGAGTGATGTGAACCCGGTACTTCGGTTCTGGAGCGAGTTAAGGTTCAGAAATAGGTTAAGAACGTGTTAGCATCAATTTTTTGGAATGCAAAAGGAATTTTGTTCATGGATTACGTCCAAACTAGTAAAACGATAAACTCACTGTATTACTGTAACCTTTTGAGCCAGCTGGATGTAAAAATTCGTGAGAAAAGATTTGATTTACAGAACGAAGGGGTAATAGCAGCTGTGGAAGCAGTATTTCGACAGCCTTCCGGATCCTCACTTCAGAGATGGATTCCATAAATTAGATCACTGGAACAAGTGTATTGAAGTTCAAGGAGCTTATGTTAAATATTAAAATGTATTTCAAACATTAATATCGTGTTTTTCTTATCGAACTACAAAACTTATTGAACAACCTGGTATTTAGCGCTATTTAATAAGTAGAGACAACTCGTTTACAACTATAAAAATTTTCAGTGTTCAAATCACCACTGGATACTCTACTCCGGATTAAACACAAATATAGGAGTTTACCTGTTTTTCTTCATTCTGTGAACGGCATTGAATGTGTAAAGTCAAAGTTTTATTGCAGATATCGAATTTGTAAAATATTATAATTCATTTTAAAATTTTGTAACTTTTTAATTCTTTCTTTATATTTTTTGCGTATTGCGATTTTTAACCAATGGGGAAACGCGAAGACATGACCAGTGTAAAAAAAGGCGGCAATAAAAACTGGGAACTTCTCGTCAAGAAATAGCAAGACGAGAACGTGTTTCTCGTCAAGCATTGGACAAGGTGGCAAAGTTAATTGAAGAAAATTTGCCATCCACTTCGAGCAGCCACATTTATTGTAGAAGAAAGAGAAAGATAAGCGATAGTGAAGACAGATTAATTGATAAAAGATCACTAGAGAATCGACAGCGGCTTATGGGCGAAGTACTACATTTTAGGAGCAGTTAACATCAAAATATCGAGACGATCTTTGCAATCTCGATTATGCGAGGTAAAAATTTATAGTAGCCGACCAGCGAAAAAAACAAGACTGACCGAGAGGATGGAGAAAATGAGATTATAATGGACGAAATAACATAAAACAACTCACATGGTTGGATCATTATTTTATTTATGTTTTTAAAATTTTACACATTCTTAGCTAACTTAAAAATTAAATGAATATTTCGTCGTTGCAAGGTTGTATTCAATGATGAAGCACACTTAGAGGCGGTAACGAAGGATTCCCATTTCATTAGGAGGAGACCACACGAACGTTTTCATGAAACTGCAGTGATTAGAACTGTCTGCATATCGGATAAGGAGCTAGGGCCTACTAACTCCATACATTGATTCTCTGCGCGCGCATGTGCGTGCGTATGTGTATGTGCGTTAGTGATCCGTTACATCGCTATTATAATGATAATAAATAACAAGTACATTAAATAAATTAATTAGTGTTTAATTAAATTTGATATTAAAAATGTACATTTATACAGTAGACCCGTCAAGTTAAGACAAGATCCGTATTCCACCAGAATTTAAACGAAATAAATCCAAGTAAGCGTAATAGATTTTTACATGTTCTTAGTTCTTCAATATAAATCAGCTGCTCAATAAAATAGAAAATGTAAGGTTTAATTTTGAAACTAATATTAAAAATGCGCAGCTGAACGAAGTGGATTATTTCAAAAAATTACTCGTACTCTTCGAAAAATATATATCTATAAAACCTTCTTAAACTGTGTTTCTACTAAAAAATAAAAATCGATTTTCACAAAGACTCACGTTATGAATTATATATTATATCGTATGAGAAGGATGTGGTGATTTGCAATAAGTAAGTATACCTTCAAGATAGGGCGAAATAATATGTACATATACAGAACTATAGAGATATTAGACTGTACAATCGCCGAATTGAGCGTTTGAAGTTACTTAAACATACATAGTATTTCAAAAAAATAATGATGTTCTAAAGATATACTTCTTTAATTGGCATATTAATATGATTGTTTAAATTGAGACCTTCCCAAATCCGAAATGTCAATTACTCTTTCTTTTTCTGGTGGAGAATAAAGAACAGGTTCTTTTTTGTCATACAAAAATCTGATATGAACATTTGTATTGTTTAAATTTTATCACAAGGTCTAGTCATTAAATGATTGTTGCATGTCAATAATGGTTGAAGTAAATGAAAGAGAAGAAATACAAAAACTAATTATGAATGTATTTGGTGATAAGACAAGAACTCATCAAAAAGTGTCAATACTTTAATCCCAATCGGTGTCCAAATTCATGTTCTCCTAGAAACAGCTCTATGAATAACTTTCTTGAAGTTAATTATTGCATTTTTTTGGGTTAAAACATTATTTGACTGCTTTACCTTTTTCCTAACACTCTAAAACAATTTAAAATATCTATTTGTACTTTTGTAAGATAGCAACGCAGATATCACGGGCATATAATATCCGCTTTTAGAGCAAAGTTTTTGTAAATAGTTGGTAAAAGAATTTTGTGCAATGTTGAAGTTTGCCATCCATATGAACAGTAACACAAGTACACAAAAAGCACAAACTAGTAAAACAGACAAAACAATTATATCACTTTCTTTGTCCAAGCAACAAACGAGAGACTTTCACTTTTATTCTTGCTCGTAGTATTTCCCATCATAACTGCCTCAAAAACTTCATCCCCATTTTTTGGTATTGTACGAGGGAGCGTTTTTATATTCGCGAAATGGGGGACAAGGGGTGGAAATAAAAAAACCAAATTATTTTTCTTTTTCAATATATTCACCTGCAAGACGGATACATTTTTCACATCTTTCAATTAATTTATTTATACCCCCATAAAAAAATGATTTCTCTTTATCTGCAAAATACGCCGAAACCGCCTCCTTAACTTCATCATCGGCAGTAAATTTTTTACCCCGCAGCTCTTTTTTCATTTTCGGAAACAGGTAATAATCACTCGGGGCCAGGTCTGGGCTGTAGGGTGGGTGATTCACAATTTCGAAGCCCACCTTATGCAGGGCAGCTAACGCAACGCGGCTCTTGTGGACGGGCGCGTTGTCGTGCAAAAGCAGAACACCTTTTGTCAATTTTCCCCGTCTTTTCTCTTTAATGGCCTCTTTTAGTCGCTCTAATATTGAAGCGTAATATTCTCTGGTTATAGAAACAACAATATTCCTTCCGAGTCCCAAAATACCGTTGACATGAGTTTCCCAGCTGATTGTGACACTTTAAATTTCTTGGGAGGTGCTGTGCCATTTTTATGCCACTGCATGGAGTCTTGTTTGGACTCAGGTTCATAATGATGAACCCAAGTTTCGTCTCCAGTAACAATTCCACTCAATACACCATCCTTGTCTTCATTACAGAGGTCCAAAAATGCACGCGAGCACTCTACGCGCTGTTGTTTTTGCGGCGGCGTGAGCATTATCGGCACCCATCTTGCGCTGACCTTAGACATGCCGAGATGATCGTGTAGGATTTTAAAAATTGTTGTATCGGATACTCCAACCATTTCTGCGAGTTGTTTCTTCTTTAGTCGAGCATCTTCGAGTACAATTTGTTCAACTTTTTGGATAAGTGCTGGCGTGGTCACCTCAATGCTCCTGCCCGGCCTCGGGTCGTCTTCAAGGGATTCCCTTCCTTGTTTAAATAAACTATGCCACTTGTACACCATGGTTTTTCCTGGACAAGAGTCGCCGTAAACCAATGACATCTCATTCATTATGGTCGCGCCTGAGTTTCCTTGCCTGGTAAGGAACTTTATAACGGCACGATATTCGATTTTTTCCATATTTCACTTTTCACTCCTGATTATGTTACTTGGTTGACGATAGCTCAAAGACTAACTGTCTAATAACAATGAAACTTCGTATTTATACTAATCATGAGTCGCTGCACAGGCCACGCCCCCAATGCGCCTACTCACCCCTCTACAACCCGCTCATTCCGCGAATATAAAAACGCTCCCTCGTAAGTAGAATATCTCGTCGTGTCACACACTTTTGTCTTGTACGTTCTAAATTATCGCTTCCAATGTTTAAATGATTGTATGACGAATCTTATACTCCCAATCTAAATCAAATATGTATCTATAGAATTTTAGTGGGTACTTACATTTATTTTTTTGTGAATTATTTTGGACGGTCTTTCTGAAACATCTTCAACGGTTTTTTTCTAACGCTATTACAAACAGCTTAGCTTAAGCTGTTGGTAACAGCTTAATAATATAGTAATAGTAGTAGTAAAATAATAAGTGAAGCAAGTGTCCTTAGCAGGATACTTGCTTCACGTGTACCCGTGTAAAGTTTTGCCTTACATCTATTTTTTTGTATTAGTGCAACGCTACCGTATTTTGCCACACTTCGCAACGCGTGTCTTTGAAAATTTGAAATTAATAGCAATTAACAATTTGGCATCTTTTCCACTCAACATAGATTTTGATTTCACTTTGTCACAACTATTTCAAGGGAAACTATTTGATCGATTTAAATGAATCAACGGTTTATTTCGTATTTAAGTATTGCCCTCATCCTAATTACAACTTAGTGGTACAAGTCGGTAGTCCTTTCACCTCTTCGGATTGCTCTTCACTCCAAATACGGCAATTGTGCTTATTGGCGTTGCTATTAAGTCAGAAATGAGCCTCACCGCTTAACAAAATTTTGATCGAAAACAGTGAATCTTCTTCACGCTTTTCAAGAAAGCAAAGACTGAAACGGCGGCGATTTGAAAGGTCGGCCGTTTTTAATTCTTAAACTAGTTCATTTTTGTATGCTTTTAAACCAACATTCTTTCGTAAAATATATCAAGTTGTGGCACACGACAAGCCAAGCTGTTGAGATCTACGTAGATTCGATTTTTCACGGTCATCGCGTAAACTCTCGGCTACCATTGCTATATTTTCTTTACTACACACTAGATGTAGTTCATTTGGTCATGTATTTTCCAATAATGAAAATTGCGTTTCAAATTTTTCGATGGTATGATTCGGTGCGCCCATTACGTAGATCATAAATTGCTCCAAGCGTATGAAACACATTTTTTGTGGAACCTTGATTTTCGTAATACAGCTGAATAATTTACAGACGCTGTGCCGAACTGAATCTTTCCATAATAAAATGTCACACAATACTTAACCAAAATAGCATGAAATTTTGACACGATCCACACTTCATCTGTCAAAAAATCGCTATTGAAAAAAGTACATCATAATGAATCACTCATTATAAGTATTCTGATTCAGTAAGTACCTTTTTAAATTTTATACTTTTTTAGAATTCATTTATATATTTTTTAGTTAAACTAGAGTTCTATAAAACAACAGTTATGCGCAACATTCAAATAAATAAAACTCTTAATTACACATTACAAAGTATGATTTATTAAACTCAGCTTGGTTAAATAAATACATTTGTATAAAGAAATTGGTATTATTTACTGCATTTAGAAAAATTAAGTCAAATAATAGGATATCGATATATAGTGAGAGATCACTTATCATAAATAACAAAACACTTGTATTTTAGACACATCCCTTAGACTTTTACCTGTTTTGGTGAGAATAATTGAAATAACAGTTGTAATGTAATTCTGAGAAGGATTATTTGGATTATTATTATAAATTAGATAAATATATTTGTTTCTGAAAAATATTGTAAATCCTTTTAATAGTTTTATGGCGTCTATTTAATAGAAATATTTTATATACCCCAATAAATTTAATAGGGTTTACAGCGCAATATTATTATAATGGTATTGGGAATTCATAGTAAACTATTTAGCAATTTAAAAATTAGTTTTCGCGCAGCATTTGTCCGAGTAAGTTGCAATACGAGTATTTGAGAACAGACGTAAAAGTAACTTATAAAAATGCCAAAAAGAAAAGAACTTAGCGCAGAAACTCGTAGTTCTATAATAACGCTACATGGTGAAAAATTTTCACTGCGGCAAATAGCCCAAAAGTTAAATTTATCTTATCACGCGGTGCAAGGATCAGTGAAACGATATTCACAAAGTGGATCATTACAACCAATAAAACGTTGCGGAAGGTCAAGGGTAACTACCAGACAAGAGGATTTGCGCCTAAAAATACTATCAAAACGAAATAGGCGCGTCACAGCTCCTCAGCTTCGAGCAGAGCTGAATGAAGGCCGTCGAAAGCCGGTGTCACTGACTACTGTAAAACGACGTTTGACAAAGGCGGGACAAGATGGGCGTATTGCAGCTCGAAAACCATTATTGAATCCACGAAATCGTAAAAAACGGTTACAATGGGCCCAGGACCATCAACACTGGGACATGGAAATGTGGAAGCAGGTGTTATAGACAGATGAGTCAATGTTCTAAGTGTTTGGTAGTAATCGACGAGTTTTCGTTCGAAGACAAGTGGGTGAAAGGATGTTACGCGAATGTGTAGTGCCAACTGTTAAACACGGGGGAGGTTCTGTCCTTGTTTGGGGATCCTTTTCCTTTGATGGTGTCGGAGATTTGTACCGCATTGAAGGCATTTTAAAAAAAGAGGGGTACCTGAAGATTTTGGAGGAACATGCAATTCCGTCTGGATTAAGGTTAATTGGTGAAGGTTTTCACCTACAACAAGATAATGATCTCAAACACACTTCGCAACTTTGTAAAAACTATGTGAATCAAAAAGAGGAGGAAGGGGTGCTGATAAATATGATTTGGCCACCACAATCACCCGATCTCAACCCTATCGAATTACTGTAGGATGTATTAGATAGAAACGTGAGAGAAAGCTGTCCACAATCGCAGAAACAGCTTTGGGAGCAACTTACAAGGGTGTGGAATAATTTACCAATGGATACGCTCCAGAAACTTGTATCGCGGTTGCCTAATATTTGTAAAAAAATCATTAAGCGCAGAGGTGGATACTTCGACGAAAGTCGAATATGATAAGAAATTCTACAGAATATGTTGAAATTATTTTATTTTATAAGGAAAACTGTTCATTTGTCTCGTAGATATAGTTTTGTAGAAATATACGTTTTGTTTCACTAAGCGTGCATGTTTTTTTTAAATTTCATCTACTGATCCCTCACTTATGGCCTGTAGTGTATAAATGCGAAGAAATTTATGTAATCTTCGAAAACACCTAATGCATTTGTCAATACATCCGTCGCACATCTGCCTGACCGGCTGCGGGCCCACCCGCAAAGAATATAAGAAATACATCCAAAATACATCCGCTTACAAGCACAACAGAATATCCGCAATATATCCAAAATGCAACCAGTTTATCCGCTCATATGCCTGCCCGGCCGTTTTTGCTCCTTGCGGTACATTTCCGATGACTCTCCTCTTTCAAGAATTCTGGGCACCTGTAACAACAGAGAATCCGGTTGCCTACCCTACTCAATATATTTTATTTATTTATTACACATGTTAATAATCACTCACTCAGTATACGTCGCGTAAGATGCGACTGACCAAGGCGAACCTGTAATACGGCAAGAGAGAGCGTGGTACCTTGCAGTGTACGTCGCGTAAGATGCGACTCTCGTCACTCGTACGTGTGGTCCACCTGTGTTTAGGCTGCATGTATATCGTGTGCGTGAAGCGTGTGTTACATACGTTGTGTGGGTTAGTCTATTATCCATCCGCTCTCTCACTCATACTGCATGCTTAAAGAAAGAAAAATATAAATACTTGAATTATTTCCATTACCCCTTGAAAATCTTTTACATATAGTCAAATATAGATGTCGATATGTCATCCCTTGAGATCAAGAGGCTGTTAAATGGTTCTGCACCATCGTCGAGTAACTGCTCCCCTGCCCTAACGTCCTTTTTCCTGCTGGCGGTAACTTCCAGCCTGCCACTGGTTAATCTGTCTTCGGGCGCCCATCCGCCCGGTCGTCCGCCTGTCCATCGAAATAGTTCGGTAATACATATATCGGTAATACATCGGCAGTACATTGGTAATGCTTTGGTATTACCGTTGTACAGTAATACACCCGTAATACACCCAGTAATACATCCGCAATACTCTTGTAATACACCCAGTAGTACATCCGTAATACTCTCATAATACACCCGTAATACACCCAGTAGTACACCCGTAATACTCTCGTAATACACCCAGTAATGGAGTCGACCCACCTACTAACATATCCAAACGCTAGAATTAAAATTAAAGATAGGAAATATTGTAAAACAAGGTTAATATAAAAGTTTATACATTAAACAACCGAGGATTCAGGTATCTAGTGACTTTAGTAGACACAAACTAGTATTTTTAAATTAAACTAACAGCAGAATCCAGATAAGTTCAAAATAAATCTTATATAGATTTAAATTTCAAGTAATGCTGATATTATAATATTAATATGAAACTATTGATACATACTTGGAGGGTTCAGGCACTCCCTTGTTAGTAAAAATTCATTAAATTTATATAAATAGATAGTTTATTTTATTACTCAATATTGAAAATATTCGAAGACTTCCAGAAAGTTTTAGGCATTCAGTAATGTCAACAACTGTGAACTCTGCTATATTTAGCAAACCAATTTGTTAATAAACTTCGTCAAAACATAACTCGGTGATTTTTAAATTCTTATGCACGAGATATTAAATTAACGACAAGGTAATTAGTAAACGAGTTCCGTTAAAGTATCATTTATTGTGCCTGTTACACTGTATATGTTTGTAAAAAATAAAAATTACTCACCAGAATTGGCCCTTAAATTCTGGTGAGTAATTTTTATTCTTTATCTGTTGTTTCTGAAACAAAAGAGAAATAATAAGACACGTGATATTTTTGTAAGAGTAATAATAGTCTTACTGTAAATAAATTTAAAATTAGAAATTTTTAAACTGAATCTTACTATTAATAATTGAAACAGAAGTTTGCAAGGTTTAGCTTGACTGACTAAAACGCTTTTACAACAAAATTTACACCAGCAACCAGCTAAGGTATTAACATAATTATGTGATTGTTGATACAATCAATAGCTTAGAGCAAATTAATATTAACGTATCCTGTTAGCGCAGTATAGTAATTTATATTTAATTTCAGAATTATTTACAACCCTTCAGTAATATTAATTCAAAGCAAATGCTTAAAAAATTTTAAAGTATGTACAACCTGTGATATGTTGACCGTTTCCGTGGTACCAGTGCCAGCATCTCTTCTAGCGGAAAACATGTTTCTGAACAGAAAACTATTTTCACAATGAAACAGTAATTGACCAAAACTGCAAAAGCAACACACTTATTAAAACCCTATTCAATTAAACAAAATCAAATTACACTGACAATGTAATAAAGCTTGAAAAAATAGAAATTCAGAAATAAATTTTATGTAGTTTATACGAGCTGTTGCACAATATTTTAATGTTGCTAAATCCATCATAATGAGGATTAAGAAACATTGGGAACAGGAAGAAGCTACATCGAGAAAGGGGTCGGGCGGGTGAAGAGAATCAAGTTCTAACGATGACGTTGCACTCGTTATTTAACAAAAAATTTGTTAAATCTGCAAGAAAAGCTACAGTTTAAACTCATTTTTCTGGGTTTTTTCAACTGTTTGTAGAAGAAGTAAAGAATCACTAATCCCATATATAGAGTGGGGGAAAAGTAGAGTGATGTGGTAAGGGAGTTAGCTGAACAACGCCAACAGAGTAAGACGCTATTTAGATAGTAGTTATTAAAATCAACGATATTAAATCTTATGTATTGTATAATAGTATAGTTCTATCAAATAGTATATTAGTGTATCTATTGTGAAGCTAATAAACCTAGATTAAAAAGAAAAATAGTGAGAAAGCGTTTATTTGCATTCCTGAGAACCCCACGAAAGAGTCTATTGCATATGGCACCCAACCCGAGGCAGGAAAAATAAATGCGAAAGAAAAAAGTAGCGAGTACATCGTGTGGATAAGCAAGTATATGTACCGGCGTTGGAGATACTAAAGGGTTTTCCAATAAGGACTTGACAACTTTTTTTCAAAATAAAATGCCATTTGAGATATTTCAAAAACTTTATTATGGGGTTGAAGTACAATCAAAACATTTATGAATGGAACTCGACTTCGTTCATATGGCCACCGCGGGCACGTCTGCAGCGGTCGATTCGTTGGACCCAATTTTCGATGACTCGGCCACACAATTCGGCCGAAACGGCTGCTATTTCGCGTTCAATGTTGGCTCTGAGCTCTTCCAACATTGTCGGCTTGTTGACATAGACCAATGACTTGACGTAGCCCCAAAGAAAAAAGTCTAGAGGCATTAAATCGTACGAACGAGGCGGCCAATCGACTGGTCCATTTCTTGAGATAACACGCTCATCAAACTTACTCTTCAATAAATCGATTGTAACGTGTGCTGTGTGGCTTGTGGCACCGTCCTGCTGAAACCACATGTTGTCCAAGTCCATATCTTCCAATTTGGGCCAAAAATAATCGGTAATCATGGCGCGATAACGATTATCATTCACAGTAACGTGACGATCATAATTGTCGACGAAAAAATATGGACCTATGACGCCGCCGGCATGCAAACCGCACCAAACAGTTATTTTTTGTGGATGAAGTGGTGTTTCATGAAGCACATGTGGATTTTCACCCGACCAATAACACATATTTTGCTTATTGACGAACCCATTGAGCCAAAAATGAGCTTCGTCACTGAAAATGATTTTGCGATGAAATTGATCATTTTGACGCATCTTTTCCAGAGCCCAATCGGAGAACGTACGTCGCTTCAAATGGTCCATCGGCTTCAATTCTTGAGTCAGCTTGATCTTGTATGGGTGTAAACCAAGATCCTTACGCAAAATTCTATAAAGTGGTCTGGGCGATGCCCAACTCTTGAGAACGCCGTGGAATTGACTGATTTGGATCATTTGCTACGGACGTTTCAACGGCAACGATATTTTCGACACTTCGACCAACCCGTTGTCTCACTGGCACGGCAACATCACTCAACGAATATGTAGACTCAAATTTTTGCACTAAACTTGTTACTGCCTGTCTACTAGGGCGAGAATTACGACCGAAAATCGGAGTTAACGCTCTTAAAGTAGCGGTCACCGACTGCAAATTTCTGTAGTAAATTTTTATAATTTGCAGACGTTGTTCGTTCGTGTACTTTACCATGATGAAAATGTTAAGTTTACTGAATAAATTGACAGTGACAGTTCGATGATTAGTGAAAGGGTGCGTTCACAAATTGAATTAAAAGTTGTCAAGTCCCTATTGGAAAACCATTTACAAAGAATCAAAACTGTTTTCCTTCCCATGAACAACGAGCAGCTGCGTGGAGGTGAAAAAAAATTTATACGTACATACATGTATATCAGTTTTAGATGTTTTGTAAAACGTTCGAAATTAAGTACACATACATACGTATATCATAAATAAATTCGATTTAGTATAATAAAGAGCACATTTAAAAGAATGTTACACTAATATAAAATATATTAATAATTTTACTGTATTTAGTATGTTTAATGTATAGTAAGTTCATACGAATTTGTATTTACATTTACATTTGTTATTTGCACATTGTTAGTACTTAAGGAATAGCGGCACGCAAATATTGTAAAGATGCTGATAGAGATTTAGAAATTGATAACTTAGAGTGGGCTTTACATCAGTTAGCTAAGGGAATGACAGAGTTACAAAAGACGGTTGGTGTTTTGGCTAATAATGTAAATAACTTGTCAGATAATAAATCTGATAATATTTCGGTTTCTTCAGGGGTAGATAGATCGTACATCGCAAATTGGCGTGAATTAGGGGAACAAACTTATGCTTCTATCCTAATAATAAAATGCATCCCATGCAATTTAGAAAAAAAAACAATTTATTAAACGAAGCCGGCGTGCCGGAGCAATATAGACTAAGAGGTACTGCGGCAGATTGGGCAGCTGTTAAGGAAAGTAGTTTTCGCGATTTTAAGAAGAATCATTTTGAAGAATCATTTACAAATAGATTTTGGGGACAAGATAAACAGCAGGACCTGTTTTTAAATATTAGTTACGGCAAATTTGAGAACGGTAAGCGCGCTGAATATTTTCCAAATTTGGTTCATGAAGCAGGATTTTTAACAGAAAAAATTCCTGAAGCAAGATTAATAGAAATTATTTCAAAACACTTTACTACCGATATTCAACGGGATATTATAACAAATGGATTTTGTACGGTTGACGCGGTCGAAGACTATTTAGCTAAAATCGACGGTATATATCAAAATGATTCCGCGCAAGTTTCGGAGATTAGAAGTCGCCGAAATAATAATTTTAACAATGTAAACAATACGTATAGAGGCAATTGCTGAGAGGATAACCGAAATCGGCGAAGTGAAGGTAACAATAGTCGCGGAGATAGAAATGAGTATGCAAAAATTAATTATATTACGCGTTTCAACGAGGATACAGAGGAACTTTTAACGGACTCGGATGTAGATGAGTTTGGAGAAGATATTGTGGCACCAGAAATTACATTAACGATCGGAAAAGAACGTATTGTTGTCTTGATCGACAGTGGGTCATATGTTTGTGCTATTTCGGAAAATCTTTTTAATAAAATTGGAACAAGTTGTAAAAATATGTCCGTTTTACCTGTGAGTAATACAGTCGTTTCTGTTGCGTTAGGGGGTAAGAGCCAAAGAGTTAAAAGACAAGCCAGACTTGCGATAAATATTGCGGGGGTTGACTTAGATACTATTTTCTTGGTTATTCCTAAGCTCAATCGGGAATTAATATTGGGCTGTGATTGGCTAAGGGATAATAAAGTTTTGTTAGATTTTGAGAAATCTGTTATACGCTTTAATTATGCGCAGAACACGCCCAACATACCAATGAAAAGTAAGCATCATCATTGTTCCAACTATAATATAAATTTATGTCAGAAATCAAGAGATATTGACCAAACGGGTATGAAACAAGTGGTAAATGTTCCTAGTAAAAAACGCAAGTATGCTGATATCGATTTTAAAATCGCAGCGGAAAACGCGCATACGGATGTTTTAAATAAAAATAAAATTCTCGAATTATTAAAAGAAAATAGAGATATATTTTCTGAAAGTCCAGATTGTGTAAAGTGTTTCGAACACAAAATAGAATTAAACGATTATCAAGCGTTTAATGCGGCACGTTATCCGATACCGTTCAGTGATAGAAACGAAGTTGCAAATCAAATCAATGAAATGTTACAGTGGAGGGTTATCCAAAAAGAGAACTCTGAATATATTTCTCCACTTGTCTGTGTCAAAAAGAAAGATGCGGGTGTAAGAATCTGTTTGGATGCCCGAATGTTAAATTCGAAAATGAAAAAAGACTTCGTCGCGCCACCTAATCAAAATGAATTGCCAGTTGACTTCAAAAAGGGTCAGATTTTCAGCACTATTGATCTAACGGCTTCTTATTGGCAAATACCGATACAAAAAGAACATACTAAATATAGAGGGTTTAGTCATGGGGGAGAAACGTATACCTTTAAAAGGCTACCTTTTGGGCTTAGTACGTCTATGACCAGTTTAATACGCTGCCTTAATCAGGTTTTGGGTGAGGATTGCAGCACATTTGCGCATGTCTATGTGGACGATTTATTGGTTTATTCGGAAAACCTGGATGAACATGTTTTTCATTTGAGGAAGATATTTGACAAAATTAGGAATGCTGGACTAACTGTGAAATTGCGTAAATCACAATTCATTAGGAATAAAGTCAACTTTCTGGGACACATAATTACAACCGAAGGCATTGCAATGGATCCGAAACGAATAGACTCGATTACTAATTTCCGAATTCCACGGAATATTAGAGAATTGCGTGGGTTTTTGAGATTAGTCAATTATGAAAATAGATTTTGTGAGAAATATGCAGAGCTAACGCTACCATTACGCAAACTATTAAAAAAGGGAGAAAAATGGTGTTGGATATCAAAGGAAACGGAAGCCTTTAACAAGTTTAAAGAAAGACGCATTTTTGCAAGCTACTATGACTGCACATCCTGATATGCAACGTGGATTTTATATAGAATGTGACAGTTCCGACTCTGCTTTGGGGGGTTGCCTATTCCAAATATCAAAGGAAGGCGAGAAACAAATAATCGCATTTACCAACATGACGTTGAAGGGGACGCAATTGCGATATACTACTACCGAAAAAGAAGCATTTACGGTCGTGCATTGTTTAAAGCAATGGCGTAACCATGGTCTTAGGGAGATCTAACAATAATTACCGACCATCACTCATTAAAGTTTTTGCTAACGTGAAAGTTGAAATCGTCTAGATTGTCCAGATGGATAATGTTTATTCAAGAATTTGATTGTCGTATAGAATATCGGCGAGACACCGACAATGTGACCGCTGATGTGCTGCTACGATATGCGATTAAAGACGATGGTGTTATAAGGCCGCAGCGGAGTAATAATATTAACATTTGTGTGATGAAATTGACTGACGATTATGTTAATTTGCGGAAACATTTTAAGCAGTTAGAAGGGGATCAATTGGCAGACCAGAACATAGCATCAAAAATCGCTATTCTGAAATATTTGCAGAAAAATGTTAAAGTTTTAAATGAAAGGGAATTAAAGGTTGATACATGGTTTGTGTTATATGAAGGTTTATTATTTAAACGAGGGGATAATAGTAATCTAGGTTACAAATTATGCGTCCCAAAGGCACAAGTGATCAAACTTGTTTTGGCGCAGCATAAAGAAATTGGTCATTTTGGCAAGTCTAAGACTTATTATCACATAAGAAGAAAATTTTATTGGCTTAAAATGCAGAAACATATTCGTCATATTGATTCCAGTTGCGATTTATGCCAAAAAGCTAAATGCAGTAAATATAGCAGAGGATTAGTAAACCCTATAGTAACGGACAGACCAGGCAAGCTGGTGTGTATGGATCTTATTGGGCTACTACCTAGGGGACGAGGTGGAGCTACTCAGCTTCTAGTTATGGTTAACGCCTTTTCTAAATATGTAAAACTATACGCGTTACGACGAGCTACATCTCGTACAATACTAAATAAGTTAAATCAAGATTATATCCCTAACATACAAAAACCGGAGTGTATACTAACAGATAACGCTACTCAATTTACCAGCAAGATATGGAAAAACGTCCTAACACAGCAAAACATTCGGGCCAAAACAATTTCGGTATATTTCCCCCAAGGAAATATAACAGAGCTTTATAATCGCGAAGTCGGGAGGTTGTTACGAAGTTATTGCCATAATAGGCATACAAGGTGGGTAACTTTACTAGAAGAGGTAGAGCAATATTTGAACGGGGTTATTCACGAAAGTACGGGCTCTTCGGCAATTTACTTACAATTTGGTATACAACCGAAGAATACAATCGAGAAACATATTAAATTTCCTGACCAAGGCGAACCTGTAATACGGCAAGAGAGAGCGTGGTACCTTGCTCATGAAAAGTTATATTCTAAAGTTCAAAAACGGGCAGAAAAAGCGAATAAGAGTATTAATCCAATTTCATTTAAGGTTGGTGAGAAAGTGTTAATACAGAATCATTCTCAGTCATCGGCGGAAAATAAGACCATAAAGAAATTCTTCTAGTTATTCGAGGGGCCTTTCCTTGTGCTTCGACAAGCCGGTCCAAATTCTTATATTGTAGTGATAGAAAATGGGATAGAGCATTCTAAGCAAAATGTAATTAATCTCAAACCTTATAAGTTAATGCCAACTGTCATAGAATAAAGCAGCTTGTTTGTTTAATTATATTCGTTATGTTAGTACATATTAGTTTCTTTAGTTGTTAACTTAAAAAGCCGCAATAAATTGTTGTATTTAAGTTGGGAGGTGATGAAGCGGTTTAAAGTGAATACACATATACTAATCCCATATATAGAGTGGGGGAAAAGTAGAGTGATGTGGCAAGGGGGTTGGCTGAGCACCGCCAACAGAGTAAGACGCTATTTAGATAGTAGTTATTAAAATCAACGATATTAAATCTTATGTATAATACAATAGTATAGTTCTATCAAATAATATATTATTGTATCTATTGTGGAGCTAATAAACCTAGATTAAAAAGAAAAATAGTGAGAAAGCGTTTATTTGCATTCCTGAGAACCCCACGAAAGAGTCTATTGCATGCTGCTAAAAAGACTTCTAACAACAGAGCATAAAATATCTTAATTACGTTTATCAAGATGCAGAATTTTGAAATAGAGATGTTTTTACTGATGAAAAGGCCTCAAAATACTAGATTTGAAGAGGAATACGTAAATAGTTTACAACATATGAGACTATTTTCTACAAAGGTTTGGGCCTGGATAAGTGCATGAGAAACTGGCATCTTATAAAATACTGGTTAACGATGTTCAGTCGTTAACCAGAATTTTATAAGAAATCTATCAAATCATATTAGAAAATAGCATGTTACCATTTGTAAACCAGTTATATCCTGAAGAAAATTTTATTTATCGACATGATAATTGTCCCAAACACATTTGCACATACCACAAAAAATTTGTTAGTAAACGACAATATCGAATTATGGTAACAGCAACACAATTTAAAAAAGTATTTTTAAGATTGTTCATAATACCCTAATGTTGCTATAGGAAATGTAATTATAAACACATGTTGATATCGGGGTAAAGGAAGGCAACTAACGAAAATACACAAAAAATGGGGGTGGGGAACAGATCGTTAAGAAAATCATGACGAATTACTTATTCCTGCTCGGCTCCCATTGCCGCCGCTGTTAATTCCTTCTGCTCCGGTTGCTGCTGACTCCTGCTTCTGCTGCCACTCCTACTTTGCTCCTGTTGCTACGGCTGGTTAGCCCTACTGTGCTCCCGTTGCCGCTGAAATCAGGAATTTATTAGAAAAAAATTAGGGTTGTGTTTAATATTATATACTAAGGATTAATGAATTATTAATGTATTATATACAATATTAAATACTAAAGAAAACAAAAAGGTCGAAACCTGATATATTAATGGAAGAAAGCTACAGAAACGAAACATTGAAATACCTACTATAAATCAAAATGATTGGTACCCAAATGGCACTAAAGCATTTAAGAGACATGATCAATCAGCTATATAATAATAGGAATATTTTTTTATAACTACTTGAATATTAACCAAGTGTATACTTTTCATTTTTATTCATTCTCAATAAATAAAGTCAAGACAACTAAACATAAACAACAAAATGAAAATTTAAAGACCTACAGATATTCCTAGACAACGGTTGTGGACAAATTAAACACCACTCTTCGAGTGATAATAAGAAGAAAAGAAAAATACTTCCGATGAATCATTTTCTAACATCAATGTTATGAATATTGTTATGGTTACATAACAGAAATAATAGAGCAATAAAGAAATTAAAAACGACTACTAGTAAAAAGTAATTAAATCAGCAGTTCAATTAGTACTTCTGCCGAGACAAGTAAAGAAAGGTAAAGCTAAATGACACCTCCAGCCTGATAATCACTTCAAAGTAAAATACGGGAAATCATTTATAGAAAACGTTTACTCATACGGGACATTCAAAATATGAATTTTATTAAACGGAATGTCAGAGGATTTTAATTTTTTTAAATGCGTTAATTTAAAAATACGCAAATGAAGTATTTTTAAACCAGGTAATGAAGAAAATATAATTTTGGATTTTTGGATTTGTATTTCGAAAGATTTTCTAATTTATTTCTTAAATAAATCAAAATGTATATCTATCTCGTTTACCTAAAACTATGTAAGTCTGTCTGAAGTAATATTTCATTCTTCGTAGACTTAAATAAAGGGTTTTCCAATAAGGACTTGACAACTTTTTTTCAAAATAAAATGCAGACCATTTGAAATATTTCAAAAACTTTATTATCGGGTTGAAGTACAATCAAAACATTTATGAATGAAACTCGACTTCGTTTATATGGCCACCGCGGGTACGATTGCAGCGGTTGATTCATTGGACCCAATTTTCGATGACTCGGCCACACAATTCGGCCGAAACGGCTGCTATTTCGCGTTCAATGTTGGCTCTGAGCTCTTCTAACGTTGTCGGTTTGTTGGCATAGACCAATGACTTGACGTAGCCCCAAAGAAAAAAGTCTAGAGGCGTTAAATCGTACGAACGAGGCGGCCAATCGACTGGTCCATTTCTTGAGATAACATGCTCATCAAACTTACTCTTCAATAAATCGATTGTAACGTGTGCTGTGTGGCTTGTGGCACCGTCCTGCTGAAACCACATGTTGTCCAAGTCCATATCTTCCAATTCGGGCCAAAAATAATCGGTAATCATGGCGCGATAACGATTACCATTCACAGTAACGTGACGATCATTATCGTCGACATGTAAACCGCACCAAACAGTTATTTTTTGTGGATGAAGTGGTGTTTCATGAAGCACATGTGGATTTTCACCCGACCAATAACGCATATTTTGCTTATTGACGAACCCATTGAGCCAAAGATGAGCTTCGTCACTGAAAATGATTTTGCGATGAAATTGATCATCTTGGCGCATCTTTTCCAGAGCCCAATCGGAGAACGTACGTCGCTTCGAATGGTCCATCGGCTTCAATTCTTGAGTCCGCTTGATCTTGTATGGGTGTAAACCAAGATCCTTACGCAAAATTCGCCATAAAGTGGTCTGGGCAATGCCCAACTCTTGAGAACGCCGTGGAATTGACTGATTTGGATCATTTGCTACGGACGTTTCAACGGCAGCGATATTTTCGACACTTCGACCAACCCGTTGTCTCACTGGCACGGCAACATCACACAACGAATATGTAGACTCAAATTTTTGCACTAAACTTGTTACTGCCTGTCTATTAGAGCGAGAATTACGACCGAAAATCGGAGTTAACGCTCTTAAAGTAGCGGTCACCGACTCCGAATTTCTGTAGTAAATTTTTATAATTTGCAGACGTTGTTTGTTCGTGTACTTTACCATGATGAAAATGTTAAGTTTACTGAATAATTGACAGTGACAGTTCGATGATTAGTGAAAGGGTGCGTTTACAAATTGAATTAAAAGTTGTCAAGTCCCTATTGGAAAACCCTTTACTTAGTAAAACGATTTGAGTTTTTAAAAAGTATTTTATTTCGATTCACTATTGTCTACTTTAATACAGTATGGAACAAAACAATGAATGCTTAAAATCTAATATTCCACATATTTATTAAGTTTTCATATGATTATCGCTATTTGTATTGATTTCAAATATATACATATATACATATAAATATTTTGTTCAGTTAATGAATATGGATAAGATTACAAATACATTAGTAACTTTAAATATATAACTTAATGATTATTTGGATTACAAATCCATTACTCATTCTAAATATATAACTCTTCCGGCCTAAAATGGAACTTTACCTTTATGGACTTATACTACATTAGTCGGTGAAGGTAAAGTTTCGTGCAATTGATACTCTTCTTGTTTTTCTTCATCTGTTCTTGGTATCCTCAAGCGTCTTCTTTTTATTAATACGATCACCATAATGATTATCAGGCTAATTATAAATATCCCTGTGACTACGGTGTATGAGTTATTTACTTTCAAATTTACAGAATCTATTTTATTAATATTGTCTAATAGTTGTTTCGTTATAATCGTGGTGGCAATATCAATAGGAGCTATTGTTGCCGGTTGGATTATTTTGCTTTCTGATTCTATTAACTCGATGTCTATGTTGTCTTCGCTAAAATACTTTTGTATAAGTTTATTGTCAATTTTGTATTGGCAATTATCTTTTAAGTTTAATACAATTGTTCCCTTATGGTTAAGTTTGCGTATGTGATTGCTACAATTTTGTGTAATTTTTGTTACATTTGGCAAATTTATTATTTTAAAGTTTTTCTCTAAATTCAAAATTTTTATTTCTTCAATATTAATGTGGTCGTATTTACATTGTTGATAGTTTTCAGTTTGTTCGATTAGTTGAACACTGCATTCGCTCTCTTTGGTTAATATTGATTCGTACATAAGACTGCACAAATATATGTTCTCCTTGATTATTTTACATTTGTGATTAATTTCTATGTACAGTTTATTCCTTATTCCGACAAATTCAAACTTAGGAATGACTTTTTTGAATAAAGATTGATTTATTTGAATTGGCATCGGGAAAACATGGAAGTACTGGAAAGGATTGGTATTTATTATTGGAACTTGTAATATGAATACGAACTTAGCTTATACCTGGTAACATTGGATGGTAATTTGACTTTCAATTTGATATATATTTTCTATCAACAGTTCGAAAGGAAAACTAGCTTGGGTGTTTAAATGTAAAGATTTTAGTTTGTCTAATAGTTCACGTGGCTTTATCACGGTGGGGTGCATGATTTGTCTAATAGCTAGCGTTAATGAGTCTATTAGCCGATTTAGTTCAAATAATATTAGGTCTATCTGATACATTTCCAAGTATAACATTGTTTGGACGGAATACATATTTATTTTTTTATTTAACAGGGCGGAGAGTTCATAGTAATGATCTTCTAATGTTTGGATGTTATTGTTTAATTCAAGTGTTGTGTTTCCTAATAACGTTATTTGATCATTCAAAATAGTTTTAAATTTATTTTGATTTTCGGACATTTGTTGAATTATGCTCTCGTACTTTTTGCCATCAGAAGCGTCTAAATTTCCTGTTATAGCTTTTACTATGGAGCCTAAAATATTAATAGCGCCCCGTTTTTTTATTCTTTGGTTTAAACCTATGGATTCTAATTTGTCTGCTATTTCTGATATTTTTCTGTTTTTAATTGTAACGAGATGTTTAGTCGCAAAACTAATATTTCTATTGTTTACGTATTGTTGTACTTGAGAGTCTTGTGTCCTAAAGTCATTTATGGATTTTATAAAGTTTTCATAATCTCTTGCAACTACTAATTTATAATAATTTTCTACATTATACGCTAAACCTAGTCTTAGTGGTAATAAACCGACATGATGTTTTATTTCGATTATTTCTCCTAATCCTTGGAGGAAGAGGATTGTTCCACATCTGAAACAACACCTAGTTTTAGTGTCCTAATATGATATTTATATTCTTTACCATTATTATCTCGGACTTTCGCTGTACTGTCTGAGTTTATATGAATGACTTCAAAAGGACCTTTGTATATGGGTTTGGATTTAGATTGGAATGTTTTACCACTTTTTGCGTACACCACTTGTCTGACTTGCAATTTGACCTCCTCTAAATCGTTGTTATGTTTCTCAATTATTTTTCTTTTATTTTGTTGCATCTGATCGTTGATGCCTTCATATACTGGGTTGGCAACTAAGTACTTTCGGTTTTGTAGTATAAAATAAAACACTTTTTTTTAAACAAAGAATAGTTTTTAATTAATTATATATTTTCCATTTTGCTCAATGACCTTTTGCCATCTTTCTTTCAGCTGCATGATTCCGCGCTCATAAAATTTCTGGTCCTTTAAAACTGAACCAGGTGCGAGTGAAGGTCATCGTCATTTGTGAAAGTTTTACCATTCAAAGAATTCTGCAAACTTCGAAATAAATGGTAATCAGATGGTGCTAGATCAGGGCTGTATGGGAGATGTGGCATGACTTCCCAGCCAAGCTCCAATGGTTTCCCACGAGTTGCCAAAGATGTGTGAGGCCTTGCATTATCTTGGTGGAAAACTACACCTTTCCGATTTGACAATTCTGACCGTTTTTCTTTGATTGCTTCATCCAGTTTTATTAATTGTTGTCAGTAAACATCAGAATTGATCGTTTGGTTCCTTGGAAGCAGCTCAAAAAACACGACACCTTTGTAATCCCACCAAACTGACAGCATGATCTTTTTTGGATGCAATTCAGCTTTCGATGTGGTTTAAGCTGGTTTATCGTGTTTGCTCCATGATTGTTTTCGAACTATGTTACTGTACAGGACCCATTTTTCATCACCAGTGATGATTCTTTTTAAGAAAGGGTCGGTTTCATTTCGTTTAAGGTGCATATCGCAAAAGTTGATTCTTTGTGTTAAATGAATTTCTTTCAATTCGTGAGGTACCCAAATATCTAGCTTCTTAACTAGACCAACACATTTTAAATGCTTTTCAATTGTTGTGTGCGATACATGTAGCCTCTCCGCAACCTCTCGAAGTTATATGTTATATGACGTTATATGAGTTATATGACGATCCTCTTCAATTATGACTTTTATTTGATCATCATCAACTTCAGTAGGCCGACACGTGCGCTCTGTTAAGCAATTAGCACCATAAACTTCACATATCTTTTTGTGAGCCGCAGCAGCTTTCTTTCCTTTACGGAAATAAAATAGTAAAATATGTCGTAAAATATGTTTCTGCACTCCATTTAAAATTAACCCACAACTAACAGCTTTAATAAAAATCACGCACTACTTGCTTCTGAAGTTACGTCAATGTGACTAGTATCACGCCACAAACGGTAAAGTACAGCACTAACATGCGTTATACAAAAAATAAAGCAACGCTCTCTATCAGTAAAAACCGAAAGTACTTAGTTGCCAACCCAATAGAAGTTGCAGTTTGTTTTTATGCTTTTCATTGTAGTCCTCGTAGAACTGATGTGTATAGAATAGATCGAAAGGGTCTCTAAAATTTGAATGTCCAAATAATAATTCAAACGGTGTATAACAGGTTGCCGTGTGCTTCGTATTATGGTATGCCATTACGGCTAGCCTCATATTCTGAAAGATGATGTCTTCCGGGTGTTTTTGTTTCAAGATTCTTATATGTTCAATTAATGTAGAGTGTAAGCGTTCCACATATGAATTACTTTGCGGATTTTGCGCTGTTGTCACGTGATATTGGATATTATAACTTTTTATAATTCTTTTAATACTCTGTTATCGAATTCTTTACCTCCATCCGTGGTAATATTACGGGGTAATCCATACTGACTAAAAAATTGGATGAACGCGTCACAAATTTTCACTGTATTTTTCCAGTAATTGACATTGCTTGGGCAAATTTGGTGAAGGCGTCAATGATTGTGACAAAGTTTTGTTTGTCTATCGTAAACGTATCTATATATAACCTTTCAAATGGACCGTCTAATTTTTCAGTTATATTCAATTTCGGGTGGGGTTGCTGCCTATTATACTTACTCAAATTACATTTTTCACAGTTTTTAATGAAATTCGTTACATCATTTTTTAGATTCCGCCAGGTATAGCCTTCTTGTATGTGTGAAGTTATTTCTATGATGCCTCGGTGATTAGTTTTGCCTTCGTGGTACTTAGCTATTATTTCTAGGCGCTCTGCCTTGTCGTTTATGATTTTTACTCGTTGCGTACATCGGAATAATTTTGGACCTGTGTCGCTAAATTTTCTACGTATGCCTTGCATATCAGGGTGTATATTTCGTCGTCACAAAAGATGTAATGTTTCCCCGAGGGTATATATTCTTTAATGAATTGAACGAAATCCGACTCTACGGTTTCATTATTACATTTGCAAGTGTATATAATCCTACCTTCGTTGAGCGTACACTGACTCTTGTATCTCAAGGGGTGTTTTGAGATGAATATTTGAGTTCTTTTTGTGTCGATCGCATCTTGTCTGATAGGTATGGATACATTTGGTTCGGAATTGGTGTTCTTTCTCGTCCGGGATGTCGTTGTTGTTGGGGTTTTCACCTAGGCTATCGAGTATTTCGTCTAATTCTTCGTTACTTATGATAGGTGATGTCGACCACGTATCATCTTGGTGATTTATTTCTTCTATTTTTACTCTACTTAGTGCGTCAGCATTTGTATTATACTTTCCTTTTTTGTACACGATATCGTAATTGTAGTCTCCTAATTTTAACTTCCATCGTTGTAATTTTGAGTTTGACTCTTTTAGGGAATTTAACCAGACTAAAGGTCAATGATCGGTGAAAATAGTAAATTTTTGAGCGAATAGGTAAGGGTGAAAGTATTTCGTTGCCCATATTATAGCCAGTAGTTCTTTTTCTATTGTGCTATACTTCTGTTCCGTTTCTGACAGGGTCCTACTAGCGTACGAAATAGGTTTATCTTGACCAATTTTACCTTGTGATAAAACTGCTACTACTGCTATGTTAGATGCGTCAGTCGTTAGAATAAATGGCTTTGTAAAATCGGGATAGTGTAAGACCGGTTCATTACACAAGATTGTTTTGCATTTATTAAAGGCGTCCACATATTCTGGGGTAATGTGAACTTTACAACCCTTTTTTAGTAATTTCGTCATTGGTTTCGTTAAATTTGCAAAGTCCTTTATGAATTTTCTATAGTAACCTAGTAATCGTAAAAAGCTCTTGATTTCTGTTTGGCTTTTCGGTAGGGGAAAACCTTTAATAGCCCGAATTTTGTCGGGGTTGGGCTTAATACCTTTTGGTGTAATGAGATGTCCTAAGTAGGCTACTTCTTTTCTAAGAAAATCGCATTTATCTAAAGATACCTTTAAGTTGGCTTGTCTCAGTCGATCGAAAATGGAAGTGAGTTTTTCAATGTGTTCTTGAGGAGAGGTAGAATAAACTACAATGTCGTCTAAATAAACGTGACATGTATCCTGTGTTAATCCTCTTAAAATATAATTCATTGCGCGTTAAAAGGTGGCGGGTGCGTTCTTTAAACCGAATGGCATCCTTAGGAACTCAAAGTGGCCTTGTTCCGTCGAAAATACTGTTTTTTGAACATCCCTTTTATCCACTTCAATCTGATGGCACCCGCTAGCTAAGTCTAGCGTTGTATAGTATTGAGCACTGCCTAATTTGTCTAGGATATCTGTTATGTTGGGAAACGGGAATTTATCGTCTATGGTGGCTTCATTTAATCGACAATAATCAATTACTAGTATGTATTTGACATTACCATGAATATCCGGCTTTTTTGGGACTAGAGCGGCTGGAGCGAACCAAGGTGAAAAAGATTCTTGGATAATGTTTTGGTCCAATAGATTGTTGATTTGTTTGTTAATTTCTTCGCGCTGTAATGGTAATTTCCTGTATGGTTTCATGTAAATTGGCTGGTCATTGTTTAACTTAATTGTGTGTTTAATTTCGTTGGTAAATGTCAGCGGTAAATTTTCATGATAAAATATATCTTTGTAGATTAAACATAATTTCGATATTGAACATCGTTCTTCCCTGTTTAAATGATCTATTCTCAATTTTGTGTTTACATTATCGAATAACATTTTTTGCAATTGACCCGGGCTGATTTGAAGTTTGTCGCTTATTTCTTCTTCGTGATAATAGATTTCCATTTGTATCGGTTTTTCGATTTTGAATTGTACAGAGTGATCGTTAAAGTTTACAATTTCTGTTAGCGCGTAATAGTCCTTTGAGTTCGTTATTACTGCTGGAATCTCCACGCCTTTTATGATTTCTTGGTGGGTGGTTTATTATGATGGTGTTCAAATTACGTGATACGGGTATTTTGACAATTCTTCGTTCGCGCGGACCTAACGTAATATGAGGGTCTTCGTAGTACATGGGTATTGTTGCGTAAGGAGTTCGTAAAAGTTTACTTTTTATATCTACGTTTGCTTCTAATTGTTCAAGTAATTTCAAGCCGATGATACCGTCGAATTTGTCCGAAAAATCTACGACATTGAAACGATGTATTTGGCTTGGTGCATTGAAAGTTTTTAGGCTAGGTATTTCGATTACGTAATTGTAGTGTGTGGTGTTATGCATGATAGTCACACTGAAAGGGCTATACTTTACGTATTCAGAGAACATGTCAAAGGCGATTCCTGTAGAAATGGATGATGCTGAAGCTCCCGTGTCAATAAGAAATTTGGCGTTTATTTCTAGAATGTTTACGTATGGGAGACGAACCGAGTGACAGTGGTTGAATTCTAGTCGTTCGTGTAAGGGCGAGAGGCTACTGTTCGAACAATTTTCATCGGATGGATTGGAGTCTTGGGTTTCAAGTGTATACTCTTCGGAAATATAATTGTCTGGAGGTGCATTATCTGGGTCTGTTAGCCATTCATAGTAGGAATAATTATTATCCTCACCAATTAGATCGTGTGGACCCAGCTCATGTAGTTCAGGGTTATATTGTTGGTGT